>OZ005736.1:142649700-143087200 GCA_963930755.1 Eudasyphora cyanicolor
CTAACTAAACTATTGAGATTATGATAGTCGTCCGGAAATTTGTGCCTATATATGACAGGAAAGTTGATCTATAGTCCACAGACGACAAAATAATCATGTCCATAGACGACAAAAAAAAACTCGTCTCTATAGACAACAAGAAAGTCGTCTCTATAGACGACAAGAAAGTCGTCTCTATAGACGACAAGAAAGTCGTCTCTATAGACGACAAAAAAACTCGTCTCTATAGACAACAAGAAAGTCGTCTCTATAGACAACAAGAAAGTCGTCTCTATAGACGACAAGAAAGTCGTCTCTATAGACGACAAGAAAGTCGTCTCTATTGACGACAAGAAAGTCGTCTCTATTGACGACATGAAAGTCGTCTCTATAGACGACAAGAAAATCGTCTCTATAGACGACAAGAAAGTCGTCTCTATAGACGACAAGAAAGTCGTCTCTAAAGACGACAAGTAAGTCGTCTCTATAGACGACAGGAAAGTCTTCTTTATAGATGACAGGAAAGTCGTCTCTCTAGACGACAGGAAAGTCGTCTCTATAGACGACAGGAAAGTCGTATCTATAGACGACAGGAAAGTCGTCTCTATAGACGACAGGAAAGTCGTCTCTATAGACGACAGGAAAGTCGTCTCTCTAGACGACAGAAAAGTCGTCTCTCTAGACGACAGGAAAGTCGTCTCTATAGACGACAGGAAAGTCGTCTCTATAGACGACAGGAAAGTCGTCTCTATAGACGACAAGAAAGTCGTCTCTAAAGACGACAAGAAAGTCGTCTCTATAGACGACAGGAAAGTCTTCTTTATAGATGACAGGAAAGTCGTCTCTCTAGACGACAGGAAAGTCGTCTCTCTAGACGACAGAAAAGTCGTCTCTCTAGACGACAGGAAAGTCGTCTCTATAGACGACAGGAAAGTCGTCTCTATAGATGACAGGAAAGTCGTATCTATAGATGACAGGAAAGTCGTATCTATAGATGACAGGAAAGTCGTCTCTATAGACGACAGGAAAGTCGTCTCTATAGACGACAGAAAAGTCGTCTCTATAGACGACAGAAAAGTCGTCTCTATAGACGACAGGAAAGTCGTCTCTATAGACGACAAGAAAGTCGTCTCTATAGACGACAGGAAAGTCGTATCTGTAGACGACAGGAAAGTCGTCTCTATAGACGACAGGAAAGTCGTATCTGTAGACGACAGGAAAGTCGTCTCTATAGACGACAGGAAAGTCGTCTCTATAGACGACAGGAAAGTCGTCTCTATAGACGACAGGAAAGTCGTCTCTATAGACGACAGGAAAGTCGTCTCTATAGACAACAGGAAAGTCGTCTCTATAGACGACAGGAAAGTCGTCTCTCTAGACGACAGAAAAGTCGTCTCTCTAGACGACAGGAAAGTCGTCTCTATAGACGACAGGAAAGTCGTCTCTATAGACGACAAGAAAGTCGTCTCTATAGACGACAGGAAAGTCTTCTTTATAGATGACAGGAAAGTCGTCTCTCTAGACGACAGGAAAGTCGTCTCTCTAGACGACAGAAAAGTCGTCTCTCTAGACGACAGGAAAGTCGTCTCTATAGACGACAGGAAAGTCGTCTCTATAGACGACAGGAAAGTCGTATCTATAGACGACAGGAAAGTCGTCTCTATAGACGACAGGAAAGTCGTCTCTATAGACGACAGGAAAGTCGTCTCTATAGACGACAGGAAAGTCGTCTCTATAGACGACAGGAAAGTCGTCTCTATAGACGACAGGAAAGTCGTCTCTATAGACGACAGGAAAGTCGTCTCTATAGACGACAGGAAAGTCGTCTCTATAGACGACAAGAAAGTCGTCTCTATAGACGACAGGAAAGTCGTATCTGTAGACGACAGGAAAGTCGTCTCTATAGACGACAGGAAAGTCGTATCTGTAGACGACAGGAAAGTCGTCTCTATAGACGACAGGAAAGTCGTCTCTATAGACGACAGGAAAGTCGTCTCTATAGACAACAGGAAAGTCGTCTCTATAGACGACAGGAAAGTCGTCTCTATAGACGACAGGAAAGTCGGCTCTGTAGACGACAGGAAAGTCGGCTCTGTAGACGACAGGAAAGTCGCTCTGTAGACGACAGGAAAGTCGTCTCTGTAGACGACAGGAAAGTCGTCTCTGTAGACGACAGGAAAGTCGTCTCTGTAGACGACAGGAAAGTAGTCGCTGTAGACGACAGAAATGTCGTCTTTATAAACAGGAAAGTCGTCTTTATAGACGACAGGAAAGTCGTCTCTGTAGACGACAGGAAATTCGTCTCTATAGACGACAGGAAAGTCGTCTCTATAGACGACAGGAAAGTCGTCTATATATATGACTGGACGGAAAAGTCATCTTTACTGACGACAGGAAAGTCGTCTATATATATGACTGGACGGAAAAGTCATCTTTACTGACGGCAAAAACTTGTCTTTATTGGCGAAAGGAAACCTGTCTCTATAGACGATTCGAAAATCCTATATAACCACTGTTATTCGGGTAGTTAACTACTCCCAACATTTGTATGTGGATTTGTCGCTCGGTCGTTCGACATTGCGGCATATGTCTTCATATGGCCAAACGTTCGGCCATAAACTGCTGCTAACCATAAATTGAAGTGTGAAAAAAACCAAAACACCAAAATCGCTGGGAGAAAAAAAGTTATAGCCAAAACGGATGCGATAAACGAAAAACGAAAGTGTCTACGAAACGATAGCGTAAAGATGGTCTGTCCGTTGTCGTGCGGTGGTCGTCATGTGGGTGCTGATGCCAGAGTGTTGGCGTGAGCTCGCCAATCTTCTGACTGCTATGATATGGAGATGCTTAAAGCTAGCTGACTATATCGGAACGGGGATCAATAACATGAGAAAGTAATACAATGCCATTATCAATGGCCACTAACGATAAAAGTGTCAAAAATCATATATTGTAATATTTTATGGTGGGTAAATAATTTTCGGTTTTGAGGAGAAATGAAATCAACGTTGTTCGGTGAGAAGGGAAGAGGAGTAGCATAAAGTTAATATTCTTACTCAGTTTGTGGCTCTAACCAAATATAGAGAATAGAAAAATCACATACCCAAAAAACTCTACTGAGAAATATTGTTTATTTCAGCCATATTAACAAATCATAATATGTTGAACAATTATGATGATGATGATAATAACAACCGAATGCTTTTAATGCTACTGTAACCACCCAGCACACCTCTTATGGGAAGACACCGAAGCCTAAGGCTTAAGTGAAAATTAACAAAAATTATGAATTTTGATTAAAGGCAGTCTGTTTTTTAAAAAAAAGCTTTAAAGCAAATGTTCTTTGCTAAGGACAGGAGGTATTTCTTAATTTTCTTGAAATTTTAGTTCTGGCCAATTTTAAGCGAGAGTATTAGTTCCTCAAAAAAATTCACTTTCGTCAACAACAGATACCTTACTCCTCGTTACTTTTTTTTTTTTTGATTTATTTTCTAATCTCCCTAAGTTTTTTCGTGTCCGTCAAGCCGTCAGTTGGACTGTCAGTCAATGCGGAGTGATGTGTTAAATTCTTCCAACACTTGGAGCTCACTCATGTAACCACCGCCACTGCTGCAGCGCACAGCAATGTAAAATGCCATCAGAAGTTATGAATTGAAGCGTGAAAAAAACTGATGTGAAATAAATAAATAAATAATCTTAAGGCAATAAAAACTGTCTACATTTATGAAATGACTTGGAATATAGGTAAATATTAAGGTGGGTGCAAAGCTAAAAATACTTTTTGGAAATCACATAAAAGGGACTGTAATAAAATATGGAACAAATGGGAGTATAAAGAAATCGTGTGACAGTTTTACTTAATTCGGGGAAAAAACTTTTGTAAAAAAATGAAATCTGTAGCAAATATCAAAATAGCGCCCAACGCGTATTCTGGGCAAAAGTAAACATTTTCATATAAAAACTTAGAAATTCTGAAGTGGAAATGCAATCAGTTTAGTTTACAGATTACATTTGTGGAAAGCACAGAGAAAAACTAAACAAAATGGAGCACAAGACTGAAGACTAAATGATAAACAACATTTTCAGTTTCCACTAAATATATTGAATATTTGAATATTAAAAGTAGATTTAGGCAGAAATCTTAAACTATTTGCTTACAATCAATATGTTTATTTGCTTAAGTCGGGAAAACAAAAAATAATTAATAAAAATATAACAAAGAAAACTAGTCCGAGGAGAACATAAAACATTCACACGCCAAAAAAACAGCAACAAAATGGCGCCCAACGTAGGTAACCGGAGCCATTCACAAGAACAATATTTGATATAGCCTTTAAAATTTTCACCGATTAGAAATTTTGACAAATCGATACCTCCATTCTAAACTATGCTAAGGGCAAACATGTATTTTTTCAGTAGAGGCGATCAAAGTTTGGTGCATTTTTTAAATTTGTGTGGAATTCCTTTGTAAAGAAAATCTAATGATCTGTACCCTTTGGTGAATAACTTTTGATTGGGTTTGACGAATACACACCAAATATTGACTGAATATAATTTGAAATATTTAGAAGTTAAAAATGCAATCTCCCTAAATACATGCTAAGTCGACATAGCATGTTTTAGAATGGAGGTATCGAAATGTGTTTAATTTTGACTAGAAGCATTCCTAGTACTTTACCTTTTTTATAGTCGCTATACGAAGTACCCACACACTTGACATTTTGAAGTCAGTTCTTCCACCGATTCAACAATGATCCTCCCTTAATTTATTTAATTTCCAATTTCCTCCACTATATTCTTCCACCGATTCAACAATGATCCTCCCTTACTTTATTTAATTTCCAATTTCCTCCACTATTCCTCTGTTCAACAGAAAAAAAAAATCACCTTTTCTATTCAACAATCAATAGAAAAGGTGAATTTTGAAATTTCTCGTGCTACGTGCATTCAATTAGCGTTTTTTTTATCGCCTCACCTTAGAGATGAGGAAATATATCATTTGCTGCTAGCAAAAAGTGTAACACTCGACACCTTTCTTAGGGTCTTAGGTCACTCGAAGGAGTTTGGGGTCATTTAAGTCATAGCAATGTCCGTCCGTGGGACCGTCCGTCTGTCTGTGTATCTGTCTGATGGCTGGTGCCCGCGATAACTCTCGAAAGGAGTATCCGATTGACTTCAAACTTGGTATGCGGTAATATTTTTCTCTATCTCTGGCTAAGTTCGAAGATGGGCCAAATTGGTCCACTCCTTCTAGTACCCCCACTACAAAGGGTTAATGTTTAGTGAAATATTGATTTATTTATACCTTCTATACTACTTACTCGAATCTTCTGAAATTTCATATATATAGTATTAGTTTGTTAGTCGCTATCACCTTGAGAAAAAATGGACGAAGTTGCCACGCCCCCTTTATTAACTCCCACACAAATAGACCATTTTGTACCAAAAGTTTGCGGCTTATAGCTAGAATATCAGTTCATACAAGAACTTGCAAGTTTTTACAGTGCAATGTTTTTACGGTATCTAGAGTCCAGTGAAAGGTGGGTCTTCTTGACACGTCCCTTTTGTATCGTCCCACAAAAATAGACTATTTTGCACCAAAAGTGAACAGCTTGTAACTTTAATACCAGTGCGTACTTTACATAAATGCAATTTAAGTTGATAATAATTTAATTAAAACAAAAAAATAAATAAATTTACGATTATTATTTTTGGGACTGAAGGTGAGGGGATTCTTAAGTCGGTTTACTCGACAGAACTTGGTACACAACATAAAAAACAAGTAAGAAAGTTCTTCTTATTGTATCGAACATATGTTCTTAGTTGAGTTTGTCTTTGTTTAGTTTGTTTGTGAGAGACATAACAGTTTGACGTGATTTTTTGTGAAATTAAAAAATGTTTTTTTTAATTATTATTGTTGGTTATAGTTGACCTGTTGAGATTTTATTTTTTTGATTTTGTTCGGCTTGAGGTCCTTTTTAATTAAAAAATGTGTTTATAGGATTTTTTTTTTTTTAATTAATTTATTTTCTTTCCGATATTTCGACGTCGTTAGTCTTCTTCAGGGAATTTGCAATTAAAAATTATTAAAAAGTTCGTCCGTTCTATGTAAAATTTTCTCAAATCTAGTATGATATCTTTAAAACCGATTATGGGATGAAAAAATTATGTTGAAGAAGATGAAGGCATATGAAAGCAGGTCGAACCCATTAATTGTTTTAAGCATAAAAAATACTAAAAATATTGTTTTTGAAAAAGCACAAACAATTTTAATTTCGCAAAGAAAAACTTTCTGAAAAAACGTGTTTGTGATTTTTTGAAAATATTGAAGAAAAAGCTACGACAACACTTTAGCCAAAATTTTCTAAATACAATACTTGTATGTAACTATTTATATGGATGGGAAAAAACTCGGACAGTTCTTAACCGATTTGTGTCATAACTCCTAGGACTAAACTTAGTGCAACGTTCGTTCCCATCAGAAGACATCGATTTTAAAAAATTCCCTCACTTGACATGAAATCCTCTAGATTTATAATGACACGTATTTTGCTAAGATCACCTATTTCATACCCAAACAACATGCATTTTCGTAAAACAAACAAAATATTTTTGTGATTTTTTGAAAATATTGAAGAAAAAGCTATCGACAACACTTTAGTCAAAATTTATCGACAACACTTTAGCCAAAATTTTCTAAATACAATACTTGTATGTAATTATTTATATGGATGGGAAAAAACTCGGACAGTCCTTAACCGATTTGTGTCATAACTCCTAGGACTAAACTTAGTGCAACGTTTGTTCCGATCAGAAGACATCGATTTTAAAAAAATCCCTCACTTGACATGAAGTCCCCTAGATTTATAATGCCACGTATTTTGCTAAGATCACCTATTTCATATCCAAACAACATGCATTTTCGTAAAACAAACAAAATATTTTTGTGATTTTTTGAAAATATTGAAGAAAAAGCTATCGACAACACTTTAGCCAAAATTTTCTAAATACAATACTTGTATGTAATTATTTGTATGGATGGGAAAAAACTCGGACAGTCCTTAATCGATTTGTGTCATAACTTCTAGGACTAAACTTAGTGCAACGTCCGTTTCGATCAGAAGATATCGATTTTAAAAAATTCCCTCACTTGACATGAAATCCCCTAGATTTATAATGACACGTATTTTGCTAAGATCACCTATTACATACCCAAATAACATGCATTTTCGTAAAACAAACCTGTATGGGCAAAAGTCAGGCGGAGCCTCACTATCAGAGCGGAATAAGAAGAAATGTTGCCAAGTTGAATCAATGTTGTTTCTCTAATGGTAATGATATGTTCAAACAATTTTATTTTATATTGCTTAGATTCAATATCGCGATATAGGTTAATACGGCGGTGGTAAAATTCTAAGACGATGTAGGATGTCCGTCTGTTGTACTCAAGCTATAATATATTCTTAAGCTAGGTGGCTGAAATTTGTGACATATACATCTTATATCTGCAGGTATGTTGGGATTGAAAATGGGCAATATCGTTCCATTTTTTTGATATAGCCCCCATATATACATATGTAGCATCTCCGGATTTTTCTTCTTATTGCCATATAGACCACAAATTTCAACTGATCGGGCTGAACGTTTGTAAAAAAGGTATAATTATACCCGAAACCCTTCACAAGAACAACGGTCGCAATAGGTACATGTTTTGATATAGCCCCCATACAAAGGTCCCGCTAGATCTTAATTCTGAACGCAACCAAAACAACAAATTTCAATGAATTGGGCTGAAATTTGGTAATATACGTTTATTTGTACCCGAAACCATTCACATGCAATCCACGGTCGAGGGTACATATATAATATTCGGCATGGCCGAATTTAACACCATCTTTACTTGTTGTTTTTTAACAACGAGTTTGTATAATTTTGGAAGCTTCTTTTTCTTTTAATGATCCACCTTAATACCTGTTAAGAATACTATGTAGTCACAGATATGTAGAGAGAGAGATATTCCCCGACGTAGTATAATGCAAAATGACATATAGAAAAATGCCACCGTAAATTTCATCAATCCTCCTCTGGCTATGTAAAAATCTTCTACTTCACTTGAAATGTGCGTTCGTCGAGCAAAAAAAAACAAGAAAAATACAACATTTTCGCAATTCAAGTGCTAACTTTAATCTGTTTGGATATAAATAATATTTGTATCTACAGAATGAACACAATAATAAATGAAATGGCAAATTATAGTAATAAAATCTAAATGATCTCTTTTTCATGCGTCGAGACAACAAAAGGATTGCACCGCCGCCCCAGCCTCCATCAGAGCCTCAGAGAAAACTGTGATCGACTCGAAAATGTTACAGGAATTCTTGAAAATTACATTTACATCATCATCAACAGCACCAAGAGAGAGAGACCAAAGCCAAATGGACGGATGCATCATCGCAATCATTGTTGTCGACGGCGTTAGCGTCATCTTTCTCGTCATAATCATCTCCATTTGATTGCCTTGACGAAAAAGTCTGTCTGTCTTCTCTGGCTGTCCTGGTGTGGTGTGGTGTGATTGTTGTTGTTTAATAACTCTTAATTTCATACTATATTCAAGTATAAATATAGTCAAGAGATGAAAAGAAGATTCCGTCTGGGGTAGTTTTACCCGGTTTCGGGTAATTAAGAATTCATTTGTGCATTGTAATGTGGACAAAGATAACACAGATGGAAAGACGGGCGCATGGATGGATGGACAAACCAACAGGCAGACAGACAGACATAAATAAGTTGGTGTTTATTTTGACGTGTTGGTGCATAAATAATTGCAGTTAATTTAATTTACTTTTGATTACAATCAGCGAAAATTGTCAGTAATGACCACAAGCAAGCGAAGGAGGAGCAAAAGATTATCTCCAAATCTGTATACAAAACAATGTTCCATATATTAAATTTATTCATCTTCAATGGGATCAGATAAAAGAAAATAAATATAAAAAGTTCAGAATGTCTTGAGAACGGCTTTAGGTGGGAAACTAAATTTGGAGAGGAATTTTAAATAAGCAAAAATTTAATCGTAATCGGATATCAGTGATTTATGACAAACGGAAATTGAATAAGCACTTTAAACGAACGAAGGCCACAAAAATGTCTTCCAGGAAATTTTATTTCTAAATATGAATTCCCGATATCACTTGTAAGAATTTGTATTATATGCATTGCGGTTGATAAGGAGATTTATTAAAAATTATAAATTTATACACAATGCTGTCTTGTAATAAGGCTATTTAAAGGCTGGTACCCAAGTAGGATTCTGCCATCCAATTAACGTTTTGTCACTCCGTTTTTAACACGCCTAAATATTGATTTGAGAACCCATAAATTATAAATCGTTGTAAAATTCTAAGGAGATTTAGTCATGCCCGTCTATTCGTCCGTCTGTCTGTCTGCTGTAATCACGCTACAATCTACAATAATTGAGCTAGTTGACTGAAATTTGGTACAGATACTTCTTATAGCTGCAGGTAAGTTGGGATTGAAAATGGGCAATATCGGTCAATATTTGATATAGTTCCCATATATAGCATCTGTCCAACATTGCCTGTGGTAAACATTGCCGAATTTGAAGAAAATCGGTTAAGATTTAGCTATAGCTCCCATATATATGTTTCGTCCGATTTGACCCTTTAGTCCTATAGATGCTGTAGTTTACATCCAATCGTTTTGATATTTAGAATGGTAGAGTTTTTTGATCCATGGACTAACATTGCCGAATTTGAAGAAAATCGGTTAAGATTTAGCTATAGCTCCCATGTATGTTTCATCCGATTTGGCTATTATTTAAGTATAAAATGTCCAAAAGTAAATTTATGTAAACAATTTATACATGAATTACAAAATTTATATTTCAGAGTTATTCAATATTACGAGGGTGGTGTAGGGTATTATATAGTCGGCCCCGCCCGACTTTAGCCTTTCCTTACTGGTTTTATAATTCAAACTTCTTAATAACGTCGAAAAATTTACAATTATTATATTCTTATTATTTTAGATCGGTTATGAAGAAAATCGAAGCATAATTCAACAAGTTCTAAACGAATAAATACACAAAACAATATTTCTGTGAGTTTTTTTATTTTTTAAAAAATATTGAAGAAAAAGCTATCGAAAACACTTTGGGCAAAATTTTCCAAATACAATGGGTAATTAGTTATATGGATGGGAAAAAAGGTCCGTTTGACCAAAATGTCAAAATTCAACACGCTCCAACTTGGACAGTACTTAACCGATCTCGTTGAAATTTTGTGCCATACTCGTAACTACCATTCAATAGGACTAAACTCGTTGCAAGTTTCATCCCGATCAGAAGACATCGGTTTTAAAAATTCACTCACTTGACATTAAATCCCTCACACATATATTCAAAGTGCTACACATGTCATTGACGAAAGGCAAAATTAAAAAAAATAGGTGTTCACATTTTTAGTATTTCCAAGCTCATAAGTCAATAGTGCATTAAGCTACACGCAAAGAAAAAATTCGTTTCTACGAAACGAAATATTATACAACTACAATTCTCGTTTACGATGACTGAAATTCTTTTGGTCAGAACAACGCGAAATAAGTTTCTGTCACAGCAAACGAAATTTCTGTTACGACAAACGAGAATTGTAGTTGTCTAATATTTCGTTTCACAGAAACGAATTTTTTCTTATCGTGTAGCGTAACTTAAATAAATGTTACATATTCGGAAGCAGACGATAAAATTTCCATTTTCCAGTAAAATTTGATTTGATTACATAAGCATTAACAAAATACTGGATGCACTTACCTGAAATGAGAAAAGAAAAAAATATATTTATATAAATATTGATAAGCGTTTAAATTATAACGGTTTACTAATATGTTGTAAAAAAAGACTAAAATATTCAAATTAGTTTATCCCAAAAACTGTGGTAAGATAACTGCACAAAAAGAGACCCCAAAAATGGCGCCCAACGTAGCTGCGGATTTTAAATAAATTTAATATTAGCGATAAATAAATTAAATTTAAATAATTTAAATTTAAATAAATTTAATATTAAAGCGATTAAAATTTAATGGTTTGTTAATATATGTATGTTAAAATACATAATATATTCATAAATTGGCTCAACCTAAATTATCCGGAAGATATGAAAAGGTTTAAAAATTGCCGCCCAACGTTGTTTTAGAAAAGAAAAAAAAAACGGTTCACAATTTTGCTTTCGCTAACTTGACTAAAAATAAAATTCAGTTAGATTCAGGTTAGGGTGGCCAAAAATAATAAGCTATGTCATCCCGGAGCGAGTAAGTTGTCACGTACGAACGAATAGAAATTTAGGACGAGTAGGACTTCAAAGAGTGAGTTTTTCCGCGGATTTCGGACCGATTTTCCCGAATTTTTTGTAATTGTCACAATTAAAAAATTAATATTAATCGATTAGTGCAAAAAAAGTTCAATCTGTGTTCCCGGAAAACTGTTTTTTCGCGTGTGACAATTCATTCCTATTCGTTCGTAACTGATAGATTTTGACGTTTCTGGCGGACGGCACATCTGTCTAATTTAAGGTCTGTCTCCGGTGTTGCCAGCTCACACGGGCTCAGATCCCCCCCAATGGAACCAACCTTTTTGACACACAATGTTATCAATAATACGAATATGTATTCATGATATTCCTAAAGAGCCCGACACCAGTGTACCCAGATATCGTTTAGTCAATGCGGGACAGTAGCAAAGCAGGTGCTCAATGCTCTCCACTTCTATCTCATCACCACAGCTTCTGCAGCAGTCATGGGACTCAATACCTAAACATTCTGACGTGTTCGCCGGTCAAGCAGTGTCCCGTACGAATTAACACTAACGTAGACAGTGTTTTTTCGCTAGTGCAAGACATTTTGACCTTCTGAGTTCGAATCCTGCCCAGATTTGTCTAGCTAACCTACAGGTGCCGATTTCTGTCCATCTTTTATTGTCTCAGCCTCGTAACAAGTGCACAATGCTCTCCACTACTTCTTTATTTCCACAACTTCTTTCGAAGTCATTGGAGTTAATACCCAACCTACTGGCGTGTTTACCGATCAGGCAAAGTGCGAGGATATATTTTGACCTTCTCGGGTCATATTTCGCCAGATTTGTCTCGCTACACTACAGGTGCCGATTTCTGTCCATCTTATGTTAGACTGCCTGATTGCCTGATTGCCTAAGCCAAAGCTTGCATGTGAATAGTGGCGCACTAATACATGCAAATTCTTCGAGAATTTGTAATGTCGTCTTTTTCCTAGCAAGTTCTACTGGTTTGCAGTTCCCCGGGAAATCCCTATGCCCAGACACCCATAGAAGGTGTACGTTGAACTGATCAGTCCTCTCGTTAAGAGATCTGCGTCAGTCGAGGGATGTTTGTGAATTTAGGGATATGGCCTCCAGAGAATTGATAAGCTAGCAGGATAAGCTAAATCGACCCAGAATTTCAGTCGGTATAACCAAACCTATGTATTGTCTGTGCTATCCCGGAGTAACCTATACAAATTGGCGAAATAGAGTGCACAATAGACAGATTTTTTGTTTTTATTTGTTAGTGATGAAAATAATGATATTTTCGGAATACCTAATATTTATTAGGTATTTATTTTTCTATATTATCATTCTAAGTACAGCTGGCGCCCAACGGAGGGGACGACTTGTTTCTTTTACCACAGATTTCTGTTTCCAATCCAACTGCATTCAATTACTATGAAAGAACGTTAACAATGCGCCTGATTAAACGTCCCTCCCATAATTTATTTTCAAATCATCAAAATAAAAGTGAGAGAAAGATAGACGAGAGATGGAAAAAGTATTTATCAACAATTATCTATTGTTTACTGTTTCGTGATTAGGCATTAAAATGTCAAATGCTTTCTTTAGTATCAATTAATTTTAAACAAATCTCTATCTAAGGTACTTCCCCAACCCCTCCCCTCCTCCTCTGTGTTAGACATTATACCTCCAATCTGAGATAGAAATTTCAAACGGAAGCTTAATATGAAATCTCAGCATCAATTTAAATATACGGTGGCCACTAACTGGTCATTAATGTCGAAAGATTTCGAGTGGCAGCCCAAAAACGCAATGCCGTCAATATGAGGCTAAAAATATCAGAGATAAGCCAGACAATCATTCAAATATCTAACGCCACAAATGTAAAACGTCTTTGAGAAAGAAAAATATGCATAAATTTTCACTTTAGGCCACAATATTCGACACATAAATAAAAGCCAAACCAAAACGGCGGGAATGGGTTGAGGCTCGTTTTTTTTGTTCAATAAATTTGAAATGAAATGCGAGTGGCGACCGGTTTGATTTTTCCTCATAAATCTTCATTAATGTCTAAATCTCTGCGTAAGTTTAGGTATTGTTGTTGCATAGTTGATCCAAAAAAAATGTTTTGATTGAGGAAAAACCAGGCATCCCACCATGAAAATGGTGGGGAGGGGGGAGGGTCTGAATGAAAGTATGTTATTATTTTAAATCTTGCAAATAACATGTTTGGAACGTTAGCTTTAGGGTAATATTTGCATGTTTCTAAGGAAAGCCAAGCACACACACGCAACTTTAGATTGATCTCCAGCCACAGACAGACAGACGGACACAGAGAAATTCCTCTGAGAGAAAGATCGATTGGCCTCTGTGCCCGGTTAAATGATAAACAATTCCCATAACCAATTTTCTTTGGTGCGAAATAGGAAATTAAGCAGTTTTTGACAACAACAAAAAGTGTCGTTGTCATAAAGTCTTTGTTTTACGGCTTTACGTTGCAAATGTTTCTACAAAACGAGGATCGCGCGAAAAATTTGGGAAAACTAAGAATTTCAAAGAATGATATATTTTTGTCGAACATAACACTGTGTAACAAATAAACACTTTTTGAAAAATAGGTTTTTTGAAAAAGAGGTTCGATTCTACTATCAAAGGGAAGTATAACCCATACTCGGTTTGGCGGAATTGGTGACTATCAGTATAATTCGGAATATCAGTGGGCCCCTCGAAAAGTTGTCATCAGTTTTTGTCCAACAGCTAATTCAGACTTAGTGATACCGCTTAACTATATTTGGCAATAATGTAGCCAAGAATATGTATGCTGAAAGAAGTTTGTTTACAGCTTATGTGAAAAAAATTTTCCTGCACTTTTTTTGGAAAACATTTTGTTTTCGGCATTACTTACAAGGACTTCCAATTTTTCACTAACAATATTTGACAAAATTGTAGCCACGATAATCTGAACAACTTTCGTGAAAATAGCCGTAAAATCTGAACTAGATCACAAAGACCGAATTGTACCTCGTATTTCACTATTTTGTAACTCTAAAACAAAAATGTTCTACAAAAATGTTAGCCCTAAACATTTTACTATATATGTCAGAACACACCTATGCCCAAAACTGAACACAAACACCAAAAAAAAAGTCAAATTACAGTTAAACCCCTTTGTACTGGCATATACAGGGTGGCGCAGAATGAGGTATATGGTTTAAATGGTTCATAACTTATTTATTTATGCGATTATTATAATTTTTTTTAAAATACAGTATATTATTGGGGAATTTTTTGCACTTAGCTTTGAAAAATTATATCCTGCAAGTGATGTCCATTTTCTGCTTCGCACATACGTGCTCGTTTTAGCATATTTGCCATAACTTTTCGCAAAGTTCGGTAAAATTCAATTATTTTTGTCAAATTACAGTTAAACCCCTTTGTACTGGCATATACAGGGTGGCGCAGAATGAGGTATATGGTTTAAATGGTTCATAACTTATTTATTTATGCGATTATTATAATTTTTTTTAAAATACAGTATATTATTGGGGAATTTTTTGCACTTAGCTTTGAAAAATTATATCCTGCAAGTGATGTCCATTTTCTGCTTCGCACATACGTGCTCGTTTTAGCATATTTGCCATAACTTTTCGCAAAGTTCGGTAAAATTCAATTATTTTTGTACGTTGTTCGATTGATTAATTCCCCAAGTCTCCTTCACAAAATGCTGAAAAAAAAATAAAGAAAGAATAATATTTAAAAAAGCTATAAAAAATTCACACCATATAGCTCATTCTGCGCCACCCTGTACATATATTGCTTCTACCACTGGGTCTAATGAATAAAAAAATAATAGTGAAAAGGGAATTTGGCTGTTTTCGGTGTTTGTGATAAGTTTTTAAGACCACACCAAAGACTAAAAATTAACATAAGCACCACAAAATAGTCAAATTACAAATTAAAGCCCATAACTGAACACAAACACCAAAAAATAGTCAAATTACAGTTAAACCACTCTGTACTGGCATATATATTGCTTCGAACACTGGGTCGTATGAATAACAAAAATAATACTGAAAAAGGAATTTTTGCTGTTTTCGGTGTTTGTGATAAGTTTTGGGCTTTGGTGTGTTCTAACATATATAGGACGAACTACTGATATAGATATCTAACGATTTTAGGAGAGAGGCCCACAGCGACCATACAGCCTTCCTGCTGGCATATAAGGTGACATTGGCCTTCCTTACATGTTCCAGTAACAGCATGCTTTGAGTTAGTCTAATTTGGCTAGAGTTCACCTTTAGATGTGACAACGTCGCAATTACCTCATCTAAATGAATGTTGTTACAAGCAACTTATTCCATCTTAGTGATTTACTTGAAATGTAGGGACGATTCTATAGTGTCCACAAGTTCGTGCAGGACAGATTCCGTAGACTTTCCCTTGTAGTAAGCATGCTGGTTGACCGACAGGTGTTTTGTATCCAGGTTTTCCGTAATTAAAGAATCTAAAAGCCTTTGCAGTCCTTTATGGGGATATCTTTCCCGTTTAAGGTATGAATACCTTAATATCTATATTAGAGCTTGATACAGCCTACATACATTTTCTCCAGCCAGGGGATAATGTAATTCAACATGTTCTGCATTTCGGCTGAAGTGATGTCGTCTGGTCCAGCTACTTTTTTGTATCATAAAATATATTGATTCGACCACAAAAAGGAATTTGGCTGTTTTCGGTGTTTGTGATCAGTTTTGGGCTTTGGTGTGTTCTGACATACGAAAACTAGAACTTCCAGTGGAAAGTATGACATTTTTTAGCATAACTTCACTCAGACCGTTTTGTCATTTGAGCGCGAATTGTTTTGGTAACAGTGTGTTCAAAATTCACCTCCAAAACATGGTTTTTGAATGCTTCAACACTTCGATTGCATTTCGTTTCGGGCTCATACGCATAGATCCAAGATTCGTCACCTGTGACGATCTTAAAAACGTCTATTGAAGCACCGCGATCGTATTTTTTCAAAATTTCTTTGCACCAATCGTCACGACCCTTTTTTTTAAGCTATTGTCAAATTGTGCGGGATCCAACGAGAACAAACCTTTTTTACGCCCAGGTGTTCATGCAATATCGAATGTATGCTGGTGGAAGAAATGCCCAGGAATGCCTCTATCTATTATCAGTTCACGCACGGCATCAATGTTCTCTGGCACAACGGGCGATTTTGGACGACATTCGTCTTTGAGCGAGCGTCGGCCACGATTGAATTCATTAAACCAGTTTTTCACAGTGCTATAGGATGGTGCTTCATCGCCATACAAAGATTTAAGTTCATCGATACACTCTTGTCGTGATAATCGATGTCGAAAGTTGTGAAAAACTATCGCGCGAAAATGTTCAAGAGTTAATTCAATTTTTTTGCCAAATTGATTTTTTCAAGTCAGTGTAAACAACACAAATGATGGTCGTACGTCAAAACTTTCTGAGGACGTTTATGCTAAAAAAAATGTCAAACTTTCCAATGGAAATGTCAGATGGCGCCAGGCAACACTTAGTGTTGCCTATACCTGAAATATATATAGCAAACTTCGTATAACAGACTCTAAAGAAAACATTTTTCAATGGATCTAACTGAAATTTAAGAATTTACACATTACATTGGACCTAATCGTCCCTTATAAAATGGGGCACAACGGTCCATGTTTTGGTATATCCCCCATACAAAGGTCCCCACCTATGTCACTACTTGACGCTCTACAGAACGGATTCTTCAAATGATCTGACTGAAATTTAAAAATGCATACTAAATATCATACCTAGTAGTCCCTAGTAAATATGGGGAACATCGGTCCATGTTTTGATATAGCCCCCATATAAAGGTCCCCACCAATGCCACTTCTTGACGCTCTAGAGAGCGGATTCTACAATTGATCTGGGTGAAATTTGAGAATTCATACTTAATGTTGGACCTAATAGTTCCTAGTGGAAATGGGAATCAACGGTCCATATTTTGATATTGCTCCCATATAAAGGTACCTTCCGATTAGACTTCTTAGCGTTCTAGGGGACGCATTTTTTAACCCATCATGCGGAAATTTAAGTTTTGGTACTTCATATTGAATTAAATTGTCTCTAGTATATCTAGAATGGAGTATATCGTTCCATGTTTTGGTATGTATAAGCCCCGCATGAAGTTTTTTAACATGTGTGTCTGGAAGTTAGAAATGTACTCTATTTAACCTGCAACTGTTAATAGTAATAATAGTTATCCGTGCATTTGCTGGCAAACAATGGCGGAGGGTATTATACAGTTGGCACCGCCCGACTTTAGCCTTTCCTTACTAGTTAACAAGTTGTATTTGTTTCCTTTGTTTGGATGATAGCTTTACAAAAGTATAAAATATTTTTTTACGTTTTTTTCTTTTTTAGGTTTTTTCGTGGCTGCAAAAATGGATTTTTTTCTAATTTGTTAACGTAACCACTGTGCAGCCCTCATATTTTCCATACATTTATCCGGCTTGTATACCAAATTACAGTATAAAATGTGCAATTAGCCATTTTTATACAAAAAATCACAATTATTATTTCGTTAATTATTTTAAATATATAAATATTAAACATAATTTTATTACATTTTTAATTTAATTATCTTATTATTATTTTTTTTAGTTATAAAATCGTGTTTGAATTTTACGACGATCAAGAATATAACCGTTATCAGATCAGGGTCTCAAATCCGATATGGCGGAGGGCAAAAAACTATATTCGACAATTCGAAAAATATGATTGGCTTTTGAAATTTCATGTTTTCTATATAAAATGTCAGATTTCACCAAATGAACCTCGTAACTTTTCTTCCCCCAAAGCCAATTATGTTTATTGTCAGTCAGCTCAACATAAAATTTGAATAAATCAAAAGGCATAAGGCACAAATAACTGTTTACAAAACAAATATGCAAATAACGACAAAGTTTTGAAGTATTTGACTAACTTAGAAATGCCTCGAATGGGATTTGAAAAAGGTAATTGTGTGTATTTCTTTTTTTCATTTCTTCTTCTTTTGTGTCCTCTAAAAGCTCTTTCCACTTGAACGACATTTTTTCATGCTCAACACACCAAGTAGTAACTGCTCAACATACAATGTCCCCACAAAGCCACAAGGCTTTGTATATACATAAGCCTCAAAGAGTGGTGTGATGGCATTTTTCCTCCACAAAAGTTTTTAACTAACCTGTCATCATAGCCATTGACAAATTGTCATCATTTCTGTCGGTGTAAATCATACCAAAGATATGTAAGTGTTTTTTTCATCATTTTTTCTGATTTTCCTCGGAGAAGCAGAAAAAACTCGCACTTCCATCTTGCAGCGGCAAATAAGGCCTAAAGCACTTTGCCAAAGCAAAAAAGAAACATGTCTCCAGCTCCCCTGAGGAGCGCTTCATTGAATTGGCTTTGGGTTTGTGTAGAACCGATATTCCAGATTATCAATGTCATCAGTTCTTTGGTAAACTTGGAAATGTGGTTGTTTCCTTGCGTTGTTTTTTTTTCTAGAAGAACTTGAAATGTCACTTCTTTTTTGTGGCCTATGGAATCTGGCTAGTGATTGTTGCTGCAGTTTTTGTTCGTTGGCAACCATTCCGCCTACTCCTCCTTCCCCAACCACCAGTGGGTATTGGCAATAAACTTAATTTGTCATTTCTTGATTGATTGATATTTGATGCATTGGACTTATATGGAAAATGATTTGTTGCTCGACAATTGTGAGAAGATTCCAAGAGGCCGAAGTTGCCAGAGAAGATTGTTTTCTGTCAGCGAATGTAACTTCGTGTTGTAACTACTGCAAATGATGTGGAAAAACTATTGTGGTCAAAGAAAAACATTAGCCTTCCAAAAATTAAAATTTCAATCATACTCGTCATACGCTGCAATGGTTAGGTCTAGGCAAACGTACCAGCATAAACTTAATTTTGTGGTACACTTTTAAAACCTTAAATGTCCTCAAAATGTCTAAAAAAAATAAAATCAGGAAAACCCTCTCAGTGCCAAATTTTTAAATTATTCCGGTAAATAATAATATCTACTCAAGGAAAATATAATTTATAATAATTTATTATGGGTTGTACAATGTACATGTCATAAAATCATAAATATCATAAAAAAAAATTAAGTGAAAAGGTTTTTCTTTACTATATGTAGAATCATCTATATTCAACTTAATTTGGTTTAATTATAATATTAAATCAAGGTTGTTTTAAATGTTGGTAAAATAAAAAGTTAAAAGCTCTAAACAGATCCTAGTGGATCTGGTGGTGAATTTATATCAGCAGAGTGTTTATATTTCAAAAATGGACAAAATCTATTATCGGAGTTATTTTAATAAAAAAAAAACCAGTAAGGAAAGGCAGAAAGTCGGGCGGGGCCGACTATATAATACCCTACACCTCCCTAACAATGCGATAAGGGTCATTGCCATAATAATTTGGAATAATTGGTAAATGGGTAGAAACATATTATCTAATTCTGAAACGATAATCGCTAAATTAAGCAATATTCGTTCCTAAATTGAGAAACATCTTTCTGGAAAATTTTAATGATCGGAAGTAAAATACAACTTCTATAGCGGTTTGATACCAAATCAGGAGGAACAATCAATATAAATCTGAACCGATCTTCCCTGAATACTCATTCATGTAAAAAGACCTTCTGTCGAATTTCGTACTGATCGCATATAAAATACAGTCTCTACAGCGCCTACATGTCAAATCGGGGGTAACGTATATATTGGGGCTATATCTAAATCTGAACCGATTTCTTCCAAATTTAACAGTGTTCATTCATATAATAAGAAACCTCTTTCTGCCGAATTTCATACTGATCGGATATAAAATAACATTTTTACAGCGCTTACAAGTCAAATCGGGGGTAACGTATATATGGGGGCTATATCTAAATCTGAACCGATTTTCTCTGAATTTAGCAGTATTCCTTCATGTAATAAGAAACCTCTTTCTGCCAAATTTTGCACTGATCGGATATAAAATACAGTTTTTACAGCGCTCACATGTCAAATCGGGGGTAACATATATATGGGGGCTATCTCTGAATCTGAACCGATTTTCTCCGAATTTAGCAGTATTCCTTCATGTAATAAGAAACCTCTCTTTGCCGAATTTCGCACTGATCGGATATAAAATAAAATTTTTACAGCGCTTATATGTCAAATCGGGGGTAATGTATATATGGGGGCTATATCTAAATCTGAACCGATTTCTTCCAAATTTAACAGAGTTTATTCATGTAATAAGAAACCTTTTCCTGCCGAATTTCATACTGATCGGATATAAAATAAAGTTTTTACAGCGCTTACATGTCAAATCGGGGCTAACATATATATGGGGGCTATATCTAAATCTGAACCGATTTTAACCACATTCAATAGGGATCGTCCTTGGGCCAAAAAAAAGATATGTGTAAAGTTTCGTCCAGATCGGACCATAATTGCGACCTGTACTTTGATTACAAGAATACATGCACAGACGGACAGACAGACAGACGGACAGACGGACATAGCTAAATCGACTCAGAAAGTGATTCTAAGTCGATCGGTATAATAAACGATGGGTCTATTTCTTCTCATTTTGGGTGTTACAAACAAATGCACAAAGTTATAATACCCTGTACCACAGTGTGGTGTAGGGTATAAATACTGAAGAAAACTAATAATTTAAACTAATAAACTAGAGTACTTTTTTGGGTCGATTAAAGCACCCAATATATAATAGAATTTATATCCGGGAAAGTCCTTTTGTCTTAAGCTATACAGAACAATATACCCAGCGGAAGGTTCACATTTCAATGATGTGCGGTAATAATACCGAAACAAGATAATTTAAAATAAGTTATAGTTAACACGATTGAAAATTCGCCGACCTAATATAGAAAACGCAACAAATTTGGGAAATTTTTTCTTTATTTCTCCTTTTAGCTCGATACACTTTTTCCAGCAATATTCAACAGCTCTGATACCCCAGTTTATAGTGAGAACTGTCTAGCTCCTGAAAATAGCCTCCACATTTTTCATTGCTCGCAAATCTTTTTCCGCCGAGCCATTTTTTCAAGTTTTGAAACAAAAAATAATCCGAGGGAGCTACGAAATATGGCGAATAAGGTGCGTACTGAAGCAATTCGAACATTAATTCATTGATTTTGACCATCGCAATAGTGAATGTGTGAACTGGTGCATTTTCTTGATTATGAGCAAACGGGGCACCCATCTTGCGCACAGCTTTCTCATCATCAAAGCGATGTATAGCACTTTTTGAAATGCCTTTAACTTCAGCTACCACACGAACCTTCAACCGACGGTCATTCAATACCATGTTTCGAATTTTTTTAACCATTTCTGGCGTGGATATCTCAATTGGTCGACCACTACGGTGTTCGTCTTGGAAGCTGGGAAAGATGCCAACCAGGTTTTAGCCGATAAGCCGACCATTTTCTGTCGACCAACGCCGCCGCCGATGGGTCGGCTAAAATTGGCTTAAAATCGCCGCCGTTGCTATTTGTTCGCATCTTTGCAAATATATTTTTATCCGTGTAAAAAATCTAACTATAAGTTAAAGTTATCTCTTTGGAAATACCAAAAAGTTTAAATTTTTATCTGAAAACGCCTCTGTTCGTCACACAGGATTTGTCCATATATCAGTGTACAGCTTTTTCCTAATCATACACTCAGTTTAGTGAAGGAGTATGTTCGACGGAAATCATGATAATGACATTTAAAGTCATTTAAGCAATGTTCGTCTCTCTGACTGTCAGTGTGTCCGTCTATATGTCCCTCTGTATGGCCTTCGGTATGTCCGTCCGTCAGTCTGTTTTTTCCTCAGGCTGAGTTCGGAGATTTGCTATATTGGTCCACTCCTTCCAGTTACCTATAAGTATACTACCTGTCAGAAAGAACAATATTCTGATATATTCCCCATGCCAATATTCTGATATATTCCCCATGCCTAGACATATTGACGCTCTAGAGAATAAATTTTTCAATAGATCTGGTTTTTATAATTAATATTGCACATAGTCGTCCGTAGTAAAAATGGGGCACAAACCGTCCATGTTTTTATATTTGTTGTGTACCGCCATTGGACCTGTTTGAACGGCCAGTGCCACAGCGGCAGGGAAGCCCTGACCTTGGCCAAAGCATTAACGCTATGTGCTAAATATATAATAGTATTCAATAAAACTGTGAAACAAAATTAAACCTTTCGAAAATAACAAGGTTCTGACAACGGATTCTCAGATAGAGGGGGTAAAAAGAGAATATACGTGTGTCGGCGTTTTGAATGTTTACGTATGGCGGTCATTTTATAGGGGGATCAATATTTCCCCCTTTTACACATTCTTATGATGAATCGCCATAGGAAACGGTGTGATCTTTACATTTACAACATTACTTAGAACTATACGAGGAACTTTTTTGTTGAACATTTTAATCCTCTAGCTGTTCAACCTAGGGGTCTTTTTGGTCCATTTTGTGGATAAGTGTATAGATCACCCCTAAAACAGATGTTAACGAGTCAAACTGTTCTAAAAAATATTTGATATACAATTCTACTCTGGGCAAACTAGTGCCCAACTTCTCTTTCCCACTATTAGCTGCATATGGCAAAGAGAAACGTTGCCATCGGATATAGTAGAAGGTCTGATTATGAACGTGCCTAAAAGAGGTGATCTAACTGACCGTAAGAACTGGAGAGGAATCACACTCCTAAGCATGGTTAACAAAGTTATCGCACATATTTTGTATAAAAGAATATCTAATATCATTCTACCAGAGCTGCGGAAAGAACCAGATAGATAGACCACGTCAACAGCATACGAGTGGTAATTGAACAATCTGTTGAATGGAGATTGCCACTCTACTTAGTATTCATAGACTTTGAGAAGGCGTTCGATACCCTTAACCATAATGCTATCTGGTCTGCCCGCGAATGCAAAGGCGTACCCAAAAAATTGATCGACCTCACTAAAGGGTTATATCGGAATGCTTCATGCCGCATACTCCATAACAACCTACTGAGCGAGAAAATACCCATAAACGCTGGAGTCAGGCAGGGATGTGTGTTATCCCCTCTCTTATTTAACTGCGTTCTTGACGAGGTGATGCTGTGAGGCACAGAAGGGGTATAACCTGGCGACTCCAAGGGAGACTGGAGGATCTCGATTACGCGGACGATATATGTATGTCTACTTGCTCACACGTTCGGCGACATGCAAAATAAGCTTAATGAGATGCAAGATGCAGCAAAGTGTGTCGGCCTAAAAATAAATATTAAAAAACCAAATCTATGCGGATAAATGTTTCAAACACTGAGAGGCTCCAAATCGATCAACAAGTGATTGGGGACGTTGAAACATTTTGCTATCTAGGAAGCCTTCTTGATAGATCAGGGAGCTCCAAGAAAGACATATCTAATCGCATAAACAAAGCCCGACAAGCATTTGGTATCCTGAACCCTGTGTGGAAATCCAGCAGTATATCTCAAAAGATGAAATTGAGCATTTACAACTCTAACGTAAAATCAACACTGCTTTATGGATGCGAATATTGGAACATGGCGACCCGCGATAGCAAGAAGTCTCAAAACATAAAATTAATTTCGTACTTTTTCCAAAAAAAAATTAATTTGTCATTCATCTTTTTTTTGCAAGAAGTTGAAGAGATACATATATGAAACTTTTCGGAGTAATTAATGACAATATAATCTATTTATTAAAAAATTCGTACATTTTTTTAAGAGCACGATCTGTTAGCCTTTACCAAATAAAAATAAATTCTACTCAGTCCAAAGTCAGAGGACTTTTAAACAAAATTATACCAAAATATTCATAAGGCTATAAATCTATTTTATTTCAAAAATTGTTTTTTAATATTCTGCTTCTTTGCTGCTCACTTCAAAGTACATATCTGGAAAAATTTTATCAAAATCGGAGAGAAGAGACGAAATTTGTGTGATCGCTTCAGTTGGAATTACTCTAACACAAATAAAATATTTTAGTAAAATAAAAAATATTTGATTTTATTACAATTCAAAAGAAATGTAATGCCCAGTTGAGAAGACAAATATTTTGTTTACGAACAACCGTCTGCGATTTTTTCTAAAAAAATTGGGAAAAATATTGTGAATCGGTTAAGAATCCTTTCCATTCTTCATCAGTATCATAATAAATTTCCTCCTTTTCAAGAAGTGTGATAATGAGGCAAATTTGATCAAGTTAATATATCTCCGATAAAAATATGAATATGTCAAAAATATGAGTTACTATTACTTTTTTGGTAACAGGTGAGATATGATATGAATTTTATGTATATTTAAAAATTCTTTTTCGATCCAATCAATTCTATAATTAAGAGGTTTTTGTCTTCGAAAATTTATTTTATTTCTTGTCCACCATAATTACATCCCATATGTTTACTAGCAAAGTAAAAAATTAACATGTTTTCTTTGTAAAAAAAAACACTGAAAACTTTTTTACAATAGCAGCATTTCTGCATACAAATAATATCAATGTCTCACTGCTCTATTGTTAACAGAGTCATCGTCTGTGGAATTATATTAACATAAATAAATCTTCTCAATGTAATTAGAATTGGGTCCGGTTAATAAAATATCTCATACTTATACATACATATACATACATACATATAAGTATATTGGGGGAATAGTTTCAGCCTAAAACCACTGACTATATCTATGGAAATTTGCATTATTTTCTAAATACAAATCTGTAAGTCTACTTTGTATGTGATTCAAACAATTTGTTAACTACCGCATTAACTTAAAAAACCATAAATATTTACTTAAATAATTTGCATATTATCATTCGCATCAAACGGCGATTTTTCAAAAGACAGCTCTTTAATTTTTTGTGAGTAAATAATTGGAGATTAACATAAAAAATCGTATAATTGTGAAGGGGCGAAAACAACAAAACAAATAAAACCGTGATTTTTGGATGTTAACAAAAAACAAGTCTGGAATGTAAAAAAAAAACTACATATAATATCGCATTAACGCAACGATATCAATATCAATAAAAGTGTAATAAATTGTGCGATCAGATACGATTGTAGGTATTTAGATTAAAAGACAAGAGCAAAACAAAAATATCACATTACCATCTGCTGTTTTTGTTTAGTGGTTTTCAACGTTTATTTGAAATTTGCTTTAAACACAAAATTCTCTGCTGACTCGGGGCGCGTAACAATTTGTTTTGTGTTAGATTTGTGGCGATTTATGATTTCAAATTTAAATCTGATTTTTGTGGAAGTGAAGACGGGTGGGAGTGTTGCTGCTGATGTTGTATGCGTTGGTGATATAAGACAAAACTTGTTAAAGATTAAAATCACAATTTGTTTATAATTTGCATAATTCTTTTTTTTTTGTATTTTTCACTCTTCGTGGAATGTTAATGACGGGATAGAAATAAATCTTTTTTTAGAAATGCTCAAAATCGAAGCAACCAAATGGCAGATGCGAAATCAAAGGCATTTTCTCTCATAAGTCAGACAACAATGAATGCGAATCATAAATCATGACAAAATTTCGAGAGGGGACAACTAAATAATATCTATCATGAGATGAGAGCTTAACAAGAAGAAGAATATTAAAGGATCTATTTTAAATCCCTTTCTCCATATATATGTCTCCAATTACACAGTACAGAGAGCAATGTTTAATACTCTTAAAGAACATCACCTTGATTTCACGGCAAAGACAAATACTTGTAAACAAGTACATGCCACCCTTTAAATTAAGACAATTTACTCAATATTAACTCTCGTTTCTTAGTATTAAGTCAACTATATAAATTTAACACAGAGAAAAATATTTACCAATTTTGATGATCAGTGGCGATGATTTTGAGCCTCCGGAAAATAATCTTTAAGCCAATTACTTTCCGCCCTTCAAATTAATACAATTTACTACATATTAAGTATAGTATCTTAAGGAAATTCTGTTAAATTTACGTAGGACATGTACATACTTCTTTAAAGGTCTCCTTGTCTTTGTCTTGAAATCAATACCGCTGTCTTAGAGATTGTTTGTGCTAATGCACATATACTGAAAAAAGTGTTATTATATTAAAGAAATTATATTTTAAGGTTTTATTGTCTTTAGTGCCAAATAAAATAAAATAAAATAAAATAAAATAAAATAAAATAAAATAAAATAAAATAAAATAAAATAAAATAAAATAAAATAAAATAAAATAAAATAAAATAAAATAAAATAAAATAAAATAAAATAAAATAAAATAAAATAAAATAAAATAAAATAAAATAAAATAAAATAAAATAAAATAAAATAAAATAAAATAAAATAAAATAAAATAAAATAAAATAAAATAAAATAAAATAAAATAAAATAAAATAAAATAAAATAAAATAAAATAAAATAAAATAAAATAAAATAAAATAAAATAAAATAAAATAAAATAAAATAAAATAAAATAAAATAAAATAAAATAAAATAAAATAAAATAAAATAAAATAAAATAAAATAAAATAAAATAAAATAAAATAAAATAAAATAAAATAAAATAAAATAAAATAAAATAAAATAAAATAAAATAAAATAAAATAAAATAAAATAAAATAAAATAAAATAAAATAAAATAAAATAAAATAAAATAAAATAAAATAAAATAAAATAAAATAAAATAAAATAAAATAAAATAAAATAAAATAAAATAAAATAAAATAAAATAAAATAAAATAAAATAAAATAAAATAAAATAAAATAAAATAAAATAAAATAAAATAAAATAAAATAAAATAAAATAAAATAAAATAAAATAAAATAAAATAAAATAAAATAAAATAAAATAAAATAAAATAAAATAAAATAAAATAAAATAAAATAAAATAAAATAAAATAAAATAAAATAAAATAAAATAAAATAAAATAAAATAAAATAAAATAAAATAAAATAAAATAAAATAAAATAAAATAAAATAAAATAATATAAAATAAAATAAAATAAAATAAAATAAAATAAAATAAAATAAAATAAAATAAAATAAAATAAAATAAAATAAAATAAAATAAAATAAAATAAAATAAAATATTACACAGTTTTATAAAAGTTCCTTAACGAGTGTTATTTATCAAAACTAATTCCTAAATATTTATTTTCTACTTTTCCAGTTTGCAACTGTAACAATCACGCCCGTCAATGTCGCTTCAATATGGAACTCTTCAAATTGTCCGGACGTGTATCGGGTGGCGTATGCCAGAATTGCCGCCACTCGACGACGGGTCGCCACTGTCATTACTGCAAAGAAGGTTTCTATCGTGATCCCAGCAAACCATTAAATCATCGACGAGTATGCAAACGTGAGTACACTTATCTTTCATATATTATTTTTCGAAATGCAAATGAAAAACAAAAAAAATACAAATTAATCGCCATTTGGAAAAAATACTAATTACCAATAATAAGAAATTAAAATAATGCCTTAAATAAATAAACAAACACACAAAAAAGCGTTTGTTGGTCGGTCATGTTGGTATTAGGGGCGATAAATAAACAGGCAATACTTGAAAGAAAAAAATTACAAAAATATTAGAAAACCACAAAAACACTCATCAGCAAATGAGTTGGAACAATTTGTTGTTTGTTTCAACGGCTACTTGAGACACTCGAAGATAAATGTCTGCAATTGAAGGCAGATAATTGGATGATTTATTGGGAAAATACGTAATATATCAATAACAACAATTTGTTCTCAAAAGAAAAAGAAGTGGAACATCTTATCTTTGAAATTTTCGAGAAAAAAATGACCCCCAACTATCGTTGGCGCTATTTGAAATAGATCAGATTTTTCCTAAACAAATTAACTAATTAATCACTTGGGTCATTATTCATTTGATAAAATTTTGAATAACTAGTAAAAAAAACACCCTCTCCACAATGAACCTATAGCCATTTGGGGGGAATTTGTAAAACAAAATCCCAATAACCAAATTCTTTCAAATTAAGTTAATCGGTTTTGTTTGCTATGTGTTTCTGTTTGGGCGCTATCCGCAAACACACCTTGTGCTGGATTTTTCTTAATGCTCTCATTATTTTTCTTAGCTTTTTTTGTTCTTAGAATAATGTAAAATTAATTTAAACAAAAAATGACTGAAAATGGAAAAATAAAGTTTTTAATTAAAAATATTTGCGTAGTTTTCTTGTGTAAACATTGTCTGCCATTATTTTTAAAAATATACACAAAATATTTCAATATAATTACGTGCAATAGCCATAAGATTAAGGGGAGAGGTATGGAAATGGAAGGGCAACAACAAATTCATTAAATTGTGTCAGTATTTCCGGCGAAACTGATTAAATTAAATGCTAGGGAAGAATCTTATTATGAAATTGAATTATTACCGTGAAATGCGAATATACCTACATATAATATACCTACATATATTTAAATTGCGATACACATATTTTTATTTACGTTATTAAATTTAAATATCAAAAGTTTCTATTTAAAATCTTAAAAAATAAGAAAAATAAACAAATGTTTGTGGTACACTTTAAGAATAATTATTACTACAAAATTGGAATAGAATTTGTAATAGAGAAAGCATCTGGGTACAAAGGCTTGCAGAATCATATATTCACTGTAATTTGTTGAATTTAAATATCAAAAAACGCAAATTTATAATATTAATAAAATTGGCCGATGAAACTAATTTTTGTGGTACACTTTATGTGTGTTAAGCACTCACAAATTCGAATAAAATTAGTACTGAAGAAAATCTTTTTCTTCAAAGATGTGCCGAATCATATTACTGAATTACTTTGTTAAATTTAAATACACAAAAACGCTGAAGAAACTATATTTTGTGGTACATTTTAAGGTTGTCTTTAAGCCTCAAATTGGAATAAGATGTATAACAATGGAAGTTTGTTATTCCAAAGATATGCAGAATCATATTTTTGATTTACTTTGTTAAATTTAAATACCAAAAATCCTAATTTAAAATATACTGAGACGGAATTTTTTGTGGTACATTTTAAAAGTATTTACTACCCCAAATTCTAATATATTTTTTAACAATACATGCCTCATCTTCCAAAGACGTACAGGATCAAA
The DNA here is from genome assembly GCA_963930755.1 of Eudasyphora cyanicolor. Lineage (NCBI taxonomy): Eukaryota > Metazoa > Arthropoda > Insecta > Diptera > Muscidae > Eudasyphora > Eudasyphora cyanicolor. The sequence goes on from OZ005736.1 coordinate 142,679,145, forward strand.
TCTTTGATTTATTTCGGTGACATTAAGTTTCAAAACAAATAGTCCAATTTAAAATATTAATAAAATAATAGTAAGAAACAAGTTTTTGTGGTACACTTTAAAAATATTTGTAATATTAAGATTCTTATAAAAATGTTTACAAGTGAAACCCCTTCTTCCAAATACATGCAGAAACATATTTTTACTTCATTTTATTAAACTTAAAAAAATGTAAAATATATCAAAAGAAAATGATAAAACTAATGGTTAAGCTTTAACCTTTAAAGATGTTGAATGATCAAAAATTTAAATAAATTTGTAACAGTGGGAAATTCTTTTTCCGAAGACGTGCAGAATTGTATTTTAAATTACATTCTTAATATTTAATTTCTTAAAAATTCTAATTTAAAATGTTAATAAAATGAGAAGAAACGCAATTTTACGCAATTAAACACTTTATGGGTGTTTAATATAATCAAATTGCAAATAAATGTATAACATTTGAAACCTTTCTATTCTCAGATTCATATTTGGAATAAATTTTATTATCTTTGAATACCCCAAAATTTAGTTTCAAATGTAAACCAAATTAGAAGAATAATCGAATTTTTGTGGTACACTTCAAACGTAATTGCTATCGTCAAATTCTAATAAATTGGCTGACAGTGGAAATATATACATCCAAAGGTGACCAGAAACATATTTTGTACTTACTATTTTTTTCACTGCCCGGCTTTCACACATGCAAGATCCCAACATTACGGGTCAGACATATTACCAGCATTGACTCATCTCAGAGAATATGACTGGAGATACTGAGAAAATTCGTGTTCGATTTTCTGTAACTCGTGAGGTATAAAAAGATCATAAATAAGGAGCGCACAACAGGCCAAACCACTGGCTTAAGTGTATGTCCATGGACATGAGACGTTCAAACGTCTCCTCTCTTCAAAATAACCTAACCTAACCTACTTTTTTAAAATTTTGAATAATAACTTTGAAAACATCAATTTAAAATGCTAATAAAATATAAAGGAACTCATTCTTGTGGTACACTTTATGGGTTTTTACTACCCAAATTCTAATAAAATGTATAAAATAGAAAACCCTATTTTTTCAAAGATATGCAGAATCATAAATTCAAATTACATATTTCATTAAAAAAATTATGCTGAATTATTAATTGAAAATATTTTATTAAATTTAACAAATATATTTTAAAACGTTAATAAAATCGAAAGAATCGATTTGTTTGTGGTACACTTTAAGAGTAATTCCTATCGGCACATTCTAATAAATTTGATTACAGGTAAGATATGGGCAAATCCAGGGTTGCAGACGTTACATTCGTACGCATTTTGTTTGGCATTCTGAATGCAATATTTTCATAAAACCTTCAGCAAATATTTTTGATGAATGCGATATTTGCGGCGAAAGTTCCGTTGCGGACGTTACAAAATATGGATGGTTATCATGAATTTGCATATTTTTTAGTTAATTTTGCATGGTAATCAGAAAGATCGAAATACATTAAAGAAAGAGGAATATTAAAGTATATTAAAATAGCTCTCATTAGAGTAAAACAAACTAGAAAATCGACGGACGTTACGTTGCGGACGTCACACAGCTATTTCAATACGTTAAAACGCCAATATTCTGTAGAAATATTTGTATAATGTTATAGTTTATATTTTATAGAAGCTGCTGAGCGTGTAATTTCAATGTTGAGACCATTAGAATGGACCGCAATAAAATGATTTCATTACACACCTGACATTTTTTAAAATTTTTCGTATATATATTACACTTTCAATGTACCATATACACTTTCAATGATGTGCAGAAACATTTTTTTTATTTAATTTTTTAAATTTGTAAAAACACCCCCACTTAAAATTTTAATAAAATAAGAAAGAACATATTTTTGTGGTACACTTCAAGAGTGTTTAATAAACCAAATTGAAATAAAAAATGTTAATAAAATTTGGAAGATGAATCGGACTTTTTGTGGTACACTTTAGGGGTAATTGTTATCGCCAAATTCGAATAAATTTGTTTGCAGAAGAAATATCTACTTCCAATGATATGCAGAATCATATTTTTTATTAATTTTTTTAAATTTTAAATATGCTAAAACGTTAATTTAAAAAGTTGAGTATATAAGAAGGAATACATTTTTGTGGTACACATTAAGAGTGTTTAATGTACTCAAATCGGACCTCTTCCTTTTGCCAGATATTCCGAATCATATAAAAAAAACTATTAAATTTAAATACTACCAAAAATTTAATTTAAAATGTTAATAAAATCGGAAGAAGGCAAAAATTTTGGTGGTACACTTTTATGGTAAATAGCATGATCCTTTTCGAGGTTCCCTACTTTTTTAAAGAAAAAAAAACACGGAAAATTCAAATTGAATGGGGAATGTTTATTATCATTTGAAATAACATTCTTTGGCATTTATGTTTTGATGATTATGCCTGTCAAATGTTGGCCGCGGCTACGTCTCAGATGGTTGGTCCATCCGTTGAGTCCAATTTTCGATGACTCGTTCGAGCATTTCGACTGGTAACTGGCGAATGACACGCGTGATGTCTTGCTCCAAGGCCTGAATCGAAGCGGGTTTGTCCGCATAAACTTTAGACTTTACATATCCCCACAGGAAAGTCTAACGGTGTGATATGACACGATCTTGGTGGCCAATCGACCGGCCCAAAACGTGAAATTATCTGAATAAGAAATGCATATTTGTGATATTCATGGGTTAGGTTAGGTTGATATTTAAACGTCTCATGTCCATGGACACACACTTAAGCCAGTGGCCTGTTGTGCGCTCCTTACTTATGATATTTTTATACCTCACGAGTTACAGAAAGTCGGTACTACTCGTATACACGAATTTTTTCAGTATCTTCTAGTCACATCCTCTGAGATGAGTCAAGTCTAGCAATACAGGGTGGCTGATATGTTTTGCAACCAACTTCAGGTTGCTATCATTTCTAAACCGCTAGTCTGATAGCTGACAGATTTATTTCAGTGACAGTTCATTTTATTGTTTACAAGCTTACAAAAGCATTTTGATCTATTGCATTCAGAAAAAATTTATTCGTGATGGAATTCAAGCGTGATAGTGTGTTGCATCGCGTCCAAAAAGTGGACGAAAAAAAACGGTAACAACACCAGAAATTATCCGAAAAGTGAAGGCCAGATTTGATCGAAATCCACGCCGCAGTGGTAGAAAAATTGTTCGTGAGCTGAACATATCGCGAGAACGGATACAACACATATTAAAAAATGAGCTTGGACTAAAGCCATTGAAGTTCCAAAAAGTGCAAGAGCTCACCGATGCACAAAAAAAAGTTAGACTGGAAAGAGCCAAGGAGTTGCTTCGCTTGCACGAAAGTGCCCAGTTAGCGAATTTGGTTTTCTCCGATGAGAAGCCATTCCAAATTGAGCAGTTTGTGAACAAACAAAATGATCGGGTTTACTTGCCAAAGAGGTCAGCTGAAAATTTACACCTTCGATTGGCCACCAGAACTCAAGCGCCGCCGATGGTAATTGTGTGGGCCGCCGTAACGGCCGATGGTCGCTCCCCGCTCGTATTCATCGACCATGGGGTCAAAATAAATGCCGAATATTATCGGGAAAATGTCCTAAAGACAGTATTGAAGCCCTGGGCAGACAAACATTTTGGCCGCAGACCATGGACATTCCAACAGGACTCAGCACCATCGCACTCAACACGCGTCAACCAAGAATGGCTTAAAAAGGAGGTTCCTCGCTTCATTTCTACCGCACAATGGCCACCAAGATCTCCGGATCTCAATCCGTTGGACTTTTGCGCCTGGGGCACTTTAGAGAGTAAGGTTCACACTAAAAAAAATACCAAAGTATCGATCATCTCAAGACGGAGCTTCGCCGGGAATGGGCCAAAATACCGCAGAGCCACATTCGTGCAGCGTGTGATGGCTTTGTCGGCTGTTTGAAGGCCATAATTCGTGCCAATGGTGGCCAATTCGAACAAATCTAAACTGTTTCTAAAATGTTATGTTATTTCCGACATTTTTTGCTTTTGAACAATAAAATTAAAAAAAAATTAAAAAAATATAGCGCTTTACTTTGTTGCATTACATATCAGCCACCCGGTATGTCGGACCCGATTTTCATATATTTGATATTCATACTACTATTATTTTCTTCCAAAAACATTTAAATTCACAAAAAATGGTCATTCAAAATATTAGTGAAATAACAATAAAAAACTATTTTCTGTAGTACTACCACCGAATTCTAATAAAAATTTTTAACGACCAATAATTTTCAACAAAAAATATAATTTTAATTTCCTCCACTTTCAATACTCCCCCGATCGACGCTTTGGTAGAATTCCTTGAAAAGTTCATTATTGTGTTTACATCTAAATTCATTTTGTTTGTTTATGTTTACTTTCGACATTTATTAATTATTATTTCCAACTTACTGTATGTGTATATATTTGCTTATACTTGAATATATTTTCTTTTCTTTGGATGAGCGAAAATAAATAATAGTAAAATTTAATTATTTTTTCTCTTTCGATTCGAGTGGGGCCAGAAAAACAATTAAATTTAGCAATTGCACGGCGAGACGCAGGAGGAATAATATTGACCAATGGGTTATAAATAAAGTGGTGGAGCTAAACATACGTATATAATTGTTTATTCGAGAATTTTTGTTTATAATTATTGTAAACGATTTCGTGTGAATAGCGATTTTTTGGAAGGTGGAAACATTGTTGGACTACTGTTGCCGGGGCTATTAGTCATGAAATGGTTGTGCGTAAACTTAAAGAAAAAGTTTGGCAATTTTTTCTAATATTTTCAATAAATAATGGCGATTTATTTCGAATGATATTTTCTCACTGTTCTTAGGACAAAGCATTGTTTTTTGCTTCTTTTTTATTTTGAAATTAAATTTTTGCTGAGATTCATTGGCAGCATCTGCTGCAAGTTCTGCCGAAGATGGTAATAAATAAAACAGCAAGATGAAATAATAAACAATATTGAAAATTGGAAATACACAATAAAAAATTGCTTAAGTCATCAAAATTTAACTAAATAAATGAGTTCATTTTAGTATTGATGCGCTGTAAGAATATTTATATAAAATATTTGCTTAATAAAATTGTTTAATTTTTATTTAAAAGAAGAAAACAAATATTTTTAACATGTTTAATCTCTAGGTAACATATATATTTTTAAAGCTGTTAATTTTTAAATCTTATTTTTTTTTATTTAATTTATACTTTCACATTTTTTAAGTATAACATCGATTAACGCAAACCTAGATGAAGCACATCTCCTCCAGTATTTTCAATGGCAAATCATTTCCTCAGAAGATGTGATACATTATAATCGTCATTTACTTTGTTAAATTTTAATACGAGTATCTTAATCATACGTTCCGTTGAACCGTAGTTACAATAAATAACAATCATACGCCCGAGTGCTAACCTGATTTCAAAACATATTTCTATCAACACATCTAAGAAAGTATTCTGTTTGATATACTTAATAACTAAACATTTTTAAAATAACAATTTGGCTATTCACATTAATAAAACTCCATCTATAGTTTCCTGCTAAAAATAACTTAGCTCTAGGAAAAATTCACACCTGGTCCTCTGTACACATAGAATAGCTCTAAACATTTTTTTATTATCGATCTGTTATTGTCGCCTCAATGTTCCCAACTAACAATTTTTGACAAAACAAACACCATTAACGGCGGAGCAATAACAACAACGGCGGACGCCCCCTATAAATAGCCAAAATGCCAACCATATGCAGTTCATCGGAAGCAATAGCAGCTCCATCTTCATTAGCACGGACCTCAAAGGCGGCCGAGGCGGCGGAGTATGAAAATTCTCTGAATTTCTGAAATTCACTCGTTTCGAAATTCATCCACAGTAGTGCCCCCCAAGAAAGTCCAACAACACAGAGTTTCTATAACTATAGTATGCAGCTCTTGTGATGTTCTTGCCAATACCAGAGAATAAAGAGTCCAAATGTTGTTGATTGTTTTTTTTTTATTTATTCATTTATTTACTTTAGTCTATACAATTTTTGGTATTGATGGCTTTTAATGTGCTTCCTTGGACTTCGTATCTGTTATTGAGGGGGTCTGTCTGGTCTGTTGCTTTGATTTCTTGACTCCTCCGACGGACTTTAGGTCCGGAATTTTTTATTCGTTTTTTTTTTGCGCAAACCTAACGCAAAGTTTTATTCTGAACATGCATGTTCTGTTGTGAGGTTTTACGAGATATATGCAAAGCAAAAAAGGTATTTAAATAATTTTTATTTTTGTATCAACAACATAGAGAGAGAACAACTGTGTAGCAGTGTCAACAATAGCATTAGCTTGTCTTGGCCAAAAAGGAGCTATAGTGGCAACGTAGCAACGACAATCAAGCAATGCCACTAGACAATCGATATGGATGTTGTTGGCAGAACTGTTTTTTAGCTTTTCACTTTTTTTTCTTAATTTCTATGAACAACACTAGAGTGTTTAGCATGTGTGTGTTCGAATATTGGCCTGACTTCATTGTATATTTGCGTAACAATTTTTCTTAGACAAATGTTACAACATCTGCAACTTTGCCGATGTTGTTGTTGAGGTTTTGTTGTTCTTACACAGAAAATGTTTTATTTTCTTGGCTAATGATGTACAAAGTGCTCGTTTTGCTCACTGACAGCAGTCAGAACAGACCGCCTTTTCTACCACCAACAACAACACCAACATTTGCCACCATTTGTATCGGCTTCAGTGTCAGCAACATCAACCAACACCACCAACAACCACATGAATATGTTAATTAATTGAGGGTGTTGTTAATGTCATGACTAAGGCACGATCTGATTTTTTGTGTTTGTTTTTTTTTGTTAAAATGAATTGTATTTTTTTATTTTTGGTTACATAGACCTGTTTTTTTTAACTTGAAATTTTTTTCTTTAGGGGCTTATTGTGGTTACCCCGCCATGCAACAGGTGTTGTTTGCCCGGAGCTCTTCGTTTTTCTTAAAAATTGCATTTTATGAAAAAAATAAAGAAATCGGTATACCAACCTTGTATTTTTGTATTTCTGAAGTTAGGGGGTGGTCCAATAATGAAATAACATTGAATAAATATGTTTCAAGAATATTTTTTATATTTCCGAAACGGACTTTCTTTAAAACTAAAAAGAAATGTGAATAATCTGTTAGACAAAATAAAACAAATTTCTTGCGCGACGTTTTATCGCAAATATCGCAAAACTTTTGTTTGTTCCGTTTTAGAAAGTTAGCATCCTAACGAAGCAAACAATGTATATTTGATAAATATGGATATAGATAAATGCGTATATGTACATATTCTAGAAAAATTCAATTATGTATAATGTCATTTTTTAGAAAAATACAATTATTATAGAATTTTCTGGAAAATAAGAACTTAAACGAAATTTAGTAGAAAAATTCAATTCCAAAGCATTTGTAGAAATTTTGTAGAAAAATGCGATTTTGATGAAATTTTGCAAAAAAAACAATTTTAATGTAGTTTTCTATAAAAAAAAAATTTAATTCGGACAAAATATTCAACAAAAATAATAAGGAAACCAAATTTTTTCGAAAAGTAAATTTCAACCAAATTAGAAATTATACTGTTCGACCTTTTTAAATCATTTAAAAATTTCAAAACAAAAATATTTATTGTTAAATCCGGAAAAGGACATAAGATTTTATACCTGGTTGTGGGGAAGCTGTATGGTTGGAAGGATCGGAAAAACCTGCTCTAGACAAGTTCGTCAACATTTTATTTTTTTGAAATTCCATAGTAATTGCTTTTTCATAGAAAATTTCACAGAAATTGCATTTGACTGAGAGTTTAATAATATTCGGAGTTTCACAGAAAATTTTGCAAAATTTTTATTTTTTGAAATTTTTGTCGAAATTGCATTTTTTTACAAAAAAATTTTCTAGAAAAATACGTCTTCAAAAAAAAAATTTAAGAAAATTAAATTTTCAGGAAATTTTGTAGAAAAGTGCAATTTCGACAAAAAAATTTGCATTGTTTTCTATAAAACTGCGATTAATATAAAATTTTAATTTTCAAAAAAAACTTATTTTTAACTTTTAATACTTTTTTAAATTACTATACAATTTTCAATACAAATTTTCCAAAAAAAAGTTTTTTTATTTTTATAAAAAACTTCTTATCTATCAAAAACCTTTTTTTTGAGACATTTTCAACAACAAAAACTTAATTTTTATAAAAAAAAAATTTATTGTAAAAAATTGTTATTAAACTCGCAATCAAAATTCGTTTTAGCGAAATTTTTCAAAAAAAATAATCTTTTTGTTCAATTTTTTATAAAATTTACTATTTTATTAAAATTACTATTAAATATTGCATCAATTATAGATAATTCCCTGAAAAAAAATTTTAAATATTTTTTTTTATAAAAATTGTATAAAACAAATTTATAAAAAATTTAAAAAAAAAATTGTACGCTTATTTAATTGAAAATTTAATGTTATAGAAAATTATGCAAAATTTTTGTTTTTACATATTGCATTTTTCTACAAAATTTTCTTGAAAATTGCATTTTTCTACAAAATTTCCTTGAAAATTGCATTTTTCTAGATTTTTTTTTTTGTGAAATGATATTTTTCTAAACTATTTTGTTCGTGCCGAATTTTTCTTGAGAATTTTGTTGAAAATACTTTTTTAGTGCAAACTTTTTTTTGCTACCAAATGTTGTCAAAATTCCACATTTCTAAAAAATTTCTTTGAAAATGATTTTTTCTATTCAGTCGGAATTTATTTTGGTTTGTTTCATTTACTTTCTTATGTTTCATTTACTTTCTGTCTATTGCAAAAAAGTAATAGAAACAAATACAAAAATTGGTAGAGAGTTTTAATTGCTTGGTAGAATTGACTGCAGTTTCGATAGACACCACTCTATCATCTTCAGAATTCCGTAGCAATAGTGTATGTCTTTAACTTAAATCAGCTGAAATACTTGTGGAAGCAGTAAATTGAATTTAACAAGAACTGCTAACCAAACCCGTATTTTGCCGAACTAAGTCAACATACTAAAACTCTCATACCAATACATTATTGTTTTTTGCTTGAGTTCGCATCGCGAACCACGAAAACAAATGTAGTTTTGTCAACGGCTAATGCCGACGTCATCGTAACTCATGTGTTTGTATGTGTTGTTGTAATTTATTGATGTTGTTATTTATTATTTTTTTCTGGAAAAAATCTTTGAAATTTATTTTTTAGGAAAATTGAATTTGGAGGCGTTTTTTAGAAAAATTCATTTTTGATGAAATTTCTAGAAATATGCAAATTTGTATAATGAAATTATCTAGAAAAATACAATTGTATTTTTGGAATTTTTGCAAATTTCATTTTTCTAAAAAAAAAATGTTCTAGAAAAATAAGACTTCAAAAAAATTTTACAGAAAATTAGATTTTCAGGGAAATTTTGTAGAAAATTGCAATTTCGACATAAAAAAATAAAAATACCAATTTTGCACAGTTTTCTATTAAATTAATGTTAACTTTTAATTTTCAAAAAAAACATTTTTTTTTTAATTTTGAATAATTCTTTAAATTACAATAAAATGTGCAATCAAAATGACTACCCGAAAATTTCCAAAAAAACTTTTTTATTTTTATAAAAAAGTAGTTTTTTCTATTAAAAAGATTTTTTAGTGAAATTTTCAAAAAGAACCTATTTTTCTAGTGTAAAAAAATGCAATTTAAACAAATAAAATTAAAAAAACAAATTTTGCACCGTTTTCTATTAAACTCCGAATATTATTAAATTTAATTATTAAAATATTTTTTTATAAAATTTTTTATAAAAATTACTATTTTATTAAATTTTCAATCAAAACGCCCTTTTAGTGAAATATTAAAAAAATTTATAAATAATTTTTATAAAAAAAAATTATGATAATTTTTCGAAAAAAAAATTATAAATATTTTTTTTATAAATATTTTATAAAACAATAAAAAACGATTTTTACGCATATCTTGATTGAAATAGTAATGTTATAGAAAATTTTGCAAAATTTTTATTTTTACAAATTGCATTTTGCTACATTTTCTTGAAAATTGCATTTTTCCACTACATTTCCTTGTAAATTTAATTTTTCTAGAATTTTTTTGTGAAATGATATTTTTCTAGAAAATTATGTTCGTACCGCTTTTTTGAGAATTTTGTTGAAAATACTTTTCAGTGCAAACTTCGTTTTTTTCTACAAAATGTTGTCAAAATTCCAAATTTCTTTGAAAATTAGTTTTTCTAGAAATATTCTTTGAAATTTATTTTTTAGGAAAATAATTTGTAGGAATTTTTTACAAAAATGCATTTTTGATGAAAATTTCTAGAAAAATTCAATTATGTATAATGAAATTATCTAGAAAAATACAATTGCATTTTAATACAAATTTAATTTAAGGAAATATTGTGGAAAAATGTAATTCAGTCAAATTTTTGAGGCAAATGCAATTTCAATGAATTTTTGTAAAAAAAAAATAATTTTAACGATTTTTTTTAGAACCCATTCAATTCTGACGAAATTTCAAGAAAAATGCAATTGCAACCAAATTTTGTAAAAAAAAATCTTCTAGAAAAATACGACTTCAAGCAAATTTTACAGAAAATTACACTTTCAGGGAAATTTTGTAGCAAATTGCAATTTCGACATGAAAAATACCAATTTTGCATAGTTTTCTATTAAATTAATATTAATACTAAAATTTAATTTAAAAAAAAAAACATTTTTTTTTAATTTTGAATAATTCTTTAAATTACTATAAAATGTTCAATCAAAATGACTAAGCGAAAATTTCCAAAAAAAAGTAGTTTTTTCTAATAAAAAGCTTTTTAGTGAAATTTTCAAAAAAAACTCTTTTTTTCTAATGTAAAAAATTCAATTAAAAAAAATGTGAAAAAAACAAATTTTGCAAAGTTTTCTATTAAACTCCGAATATTATTAAATTTAATTATTAAAATATTTTTTTATTAAAAATTTCTAGAACAAATTAAATTTAAGGAAATTTTGTGGAAAAATGCAATTCAGTCAAATTTTTTAGACAAATGCAATTTCAATGAATTTTTGTAAAAAAAAAATAATGTTAACGATTTTTTTTAGAACCCATTCAATTCTGATGAAATTTCAAGAAAAATGTAATTGCAACCAAATTTTGTAGAAAAATTAAATCTCAACCTCACTTTTTAGTTGGAAATGCAATTTAAAAAAAAACATTTTTGGAGAAAAGGACAATTTCATCAAAAGGTTCCAGCAAAATGCAAGTTTGAAGAAATTTTCAGTGAAAATGCAATTTTACCGAAATTTTATTTTAATAATTTAATTAAAAAATAAATATAATTTCTGATATTTTTTAATATTTGTATATGGTTGTGGTAGCCTTGTGGTTGAAAGGTTTGGGAAGCCCTAGCTTACAGTAAACATATTCTATATAAAAAATAAATAAAAAAAATATTTTTTAAGTTGCATCAGAATTTTTAATATCAACCAAGAAATATTTTTCGACAAAAAAACTGTATAAAATAAAATGTTCCTATTGTTTTTCATTCGGAAGTTTAGGAAATCCGATTCTTTAAAATTGAATTTAAAAAAAGTTTTCAAATAAAATTTTTAATTATACCCTTACTTTCGTGGAGGAGGGAGGATATATATTATTTGCTACGGGCCCAAAGTGAAATACATCGAAAGAGTGACCTTAGACCTAAATATGTTCGGTGGAAATATGTTTTACGACATTTTAAGTCGTTTGGACAATGTCCGTCCTTCAGTCCGTCTGTCTGTCTGCTGGCTGGAGCGTACGATAACTCTCGAAAGGAGTAATCGATGGACTGTAAATTTTGTATGCGACAATATTTTTACCAAACTCAGGCTAAGTTCGAGAAGGGTCATATCAGTCCACTCCTTCTAGATCCTTACCCCACAAAGGGTTACAATTTAGTGAAATATTAATTTTCTAATAACTGGTATACTAACTATCCGAATCATTTGCAATTCCAGACATAATAATAGTTTTTTTGTCCCTACCATTTTGAGAAAAATGACTGAAGTTGTCCCGCTCCTTTTGGTTCCTTCCACACAAAGGGTGCATTTTTCAAAAAAATTAACATCTTATAATTATTAATATTATCACATTGTACTTGTTTTTTGATCCAACTGTGCAAAACTTTTCTGGATTTCTCTCTATCTAAACAAGTTAAGTTTTTTTAATTTCAATAAGGTGTTTCCCCCTTTTTGGGGAAAATGTGAAGCTATTTATTTTTATTTATTAAATAACTCAATTTGAGTTTATCTTCATGCATCGCGTTGAAGTCGTTATGTCTTACCCCAATGGGTATATCCGGTTTCTAAGTAAGGCTAATACTAATTATAAGCAGTCAACAAATCACCAAGTTTCTCCTGTAACAAATATCGTATAAAAGTTGTCAGTTAACGATGCGGTTTCGGTCACATCCATATTTGTGGCTTTGACGCTCTCGCGTCGCTCCTTAACTGCCGTCAAAGCTTTTTTCTCATCGTGTTTTTTTTTTTTTGCAATTGCCGCTCATCAATTTATGACCGATTTTGGTAAATTATGAGCTAATTTAATTATGCAGAATTGTTATCGCCACCTTCATCAACAATTTTGTTTTATTTTTAAAAGACCGACAGCGAAAACGGACATATCCAACTGGTTTTTTGTAACAAATGCCATCATGAAGCGAATGCCAACAGAGTGAACAAAATTGAATAATTTGAATTCATTTGTTACGATTTTAATTATATGAATATAAAAATAATATTTTGATCGCTAAGGCGCTTCTTTGTCTTTTATATTTTTTTGTTTCTTTTTTCTCTTTGGTTTTTTAAGTAATGTAAGGGAATTTAAGAAATTTACAAGCGTTTCGATCACTGCTCAATGGTTTATTACAGTTCAGAATTGATTTCGAAATCGATATGAGTCTTTAAATGAAATCCAAACAAATTGTTTTGGTTTAGTCTCTCAAAACTCCGCCAACTCACAATGGGCGGGTTTTGTTCTTTTGGTGTTTTCTTTTTTGGCTTTAATAAGTTTGGATTATCATCATCGCCGGTACAAAGAAGGCTTGAAATGTTTCAAAATTGGATATCATGGTTTTGGAATTTTTTGCGACTTTGTAATAAATGATTCACATTTGTTTTTTCGTAGCATTTTTTTTAAACAGAATTCAAACAAAGGACTTCCCTTTGTGGGGGCCTATTGTTTTATGGTTTCTTTTTTCTCTGACATGTGTGATTTAAGGATGAGACAGTGCGGGTTTTTTTGGGAAGCGACCCAATTATTGGGTGATTAAAAGACGAAAGTTTAATAAATTACCATGAAGTAATGGGATATTTTTCGGAAACATTGGAAATCATCAAATTTTTATAAACTTTTTTGAATACATATTATGATTTATTTATCGAAACTGATTTAATATTTGATTCTGCATATTTTGGGAAGAAGAGTTTCTCATTGAAGTGCACTATTGTTTAAGAACGTCATAGAACCTACAGTTGTAAATCAGTGTAGAGTTTTTATTAGAATTAATTCGATTGATACTGAATTGTGAAAGTACATTAAAAAATGTATGTATGTTGTTGGGAAAAGATATGGTTCATGTTGTACACGCTGAAAAAAATCGCTTCTGTAGTAAAGGGTTTTCCAACAAGAGGTGTTATTTTGGTTTTTAAAGAAAAATGCAATTTTTTAAGATAAATGATCGGATGTTTATTTCATAATGAAGAGGAAGGTATGCCGTTAATAATGAAAAACAACATCAGCCAAACGGCCACCACGACCAAGCTTACAGGACCATATCCTTTTCATGAAATTTTCCATAACCAAATCGCAAAGTGGCTGCCCTATGTCCTCGATAGCCTTACGAATTCTATCTTTGGGGTCTTGAATCGACGCTGGGCTGTTGGCGTAGACCTTATCCTTCTCGTGGCCCCAAAGGAAGAAGTCGCAAGTTGTTAAATCACAAGATCTCGGTGGCCAATTGCGATTACCTCTTCGAGAGATAACACGGTCCGGAAACGTTTCCCGTAACAGAGCAATGGTTTCGTTGCTTGTGTGGCACGTAGCGCCGTCTTGTTGAAAGTAAACGGTGTCCAGTTCAATACCATCCAACTCCGACCATAAAAAATCATTAATCATCTCTAGATAGCGCAATCCATTCACCGTAACTGTTGATCCAACCTCATTTTCGAAAAAGTAAGGTCCAATGACCCCGCCGGACCATAAACCGCACCAAACAGTCACACGTTGAGGATGGAGAGGCTTCTCAACCATAACTCTTGGGTTTTCCAAGCCCCATATGCCACAATTTTGCTTGTTGACGTAGCCACCGAGGTGGAAATGGGCCACCTCGGTGGCTACGTCAACGCAATCTACATTATTAAATGATTATTTAGCGACAAATATTATTATTCTGCACATCTTTGGGAAAATACCTATCCAAGGATGTGCAACCAATGAACAATTAAATATACTATGGACCCGAAAAGTGTACCACAAAAATAAGCGAAAGTTTTATTTTATAATTCTGCAGGTCTTTGCAAAATGCAGTTTTAAGTGAAATTTCTGATTACAATATGTTAGAATTATTATCCTGCACATCCTTGGGAAACTAGCATATAATTGATATATATGTATTTTATTACCATTTCAGTACACTAAAGTTGTGAAAAGTGTACCACAAAATTCAGTATAGCGCTATTATTATACACATCTACCGGTCTTTTGGAAAATAAACTATTCGCTGATACATTTTTGTTATTGCAATGTTGTAATATTATTATTCTGCACATCTCTGGTAATAGCCCTATTCACAGATATAGAATTTATTAACAATTGAATAAAATGTTGGCCCGAAAAGTGTACCACAAAAATATGTGTGTGTAGTGGTTTATTATATGATTCTGCAGGTCTTTCTAATGTGGAGTTTTCAGTGGCATTATTATTGTTATTATGCTGCACATCTTTGGAAAAATACCTATCCACACATGTAGAATTTGCTATCAATTGTATACATAATGGACCAAAGAAAGGATAACACAAAAATTTGTGTAGCTTTTTTTGTATGATTCTGTGGGTTTTTGGAAAATTCCGTTTTCTGTAAAATTTATTATAGCAATTCTTTAGTTTTATGTTATTACATATTCTGCACATCTTTAGGAAAAGACCTGTCCAAGTATGTACAGTTATGAACAATGAAATAGACTATGATTCCGAAAAGTGTACCAAAAAAATATGTAAAGGTTTTATCATTTAATTCTGCTGGTATTTGCAAAATGCAGTTTTCAGTGAAATTTATTTTTGGAATGCCTTAGTATTACTAGTGTGCACATCGTTGGGAAAGGAACATTCCATTGATCAATATTTAATTACCATTTCGGTATACTAAAGATGCGAAAAGTGTACCACAAAATTTAGTATAGCTATTTTGATGTACAGCTGCAGATATTTCGAAAATAAACTTGTCACTGATACTCGTATAGGTTTGGCATATTAATGCTATAGTATTATTGTTCTGCACTTCTTTAGAAAAATACCTATCCAGAGATGTACAGTTTATGTACAACGGAATACATTATGGGCCCGAAAGACGTAGCACAAAAAGCTTTTATTATTTAATTCAGCAGTTTTCAGTGATATTTATTATTGGAATACCTTAGTATTATTATTCTGCACATCTTTGGCAAACGAGCATAACATTGATATATATTTTATTACCATTTCTGTACACTAAAAATGCGAAAAGTGTACCACACAATTTTGTATAGCGCTATTATTATGTACATCTGCAGGTATTTGGAAAATAAACTTGTCACTGATATATGTTTGGCATAATGGTTAATGGTATAGTATTACTATTCTGCACTTCTTTAGAAAAATACCTATCCAGAGATGTACAGTTTATGAACAACGGAATATACTACGGACCCGAAAAACGTAGCACAAAAATTAAAAAAAGGATTTATTATTTAATTCTGCAGTTTTCAGTGAATTTTCTGATTGCAATGTCTTAGTATTATTATTCTGCACATCCTTTGGAAACGAGCATAACATAGATATATATTTTATAACCATTTCGGTACACTAAATATGTGAAAAGTATACCACAAATTTAGTAAAGCGTTATTATTATGTATATGTACAGGGTGGATCGCGGTAATTTGCTTATTTGGAAATGAAATAAAAAAGTTATGAACCTTAGAAAAATTTATTTTATATTTTAATTATATTGAACAGTAAGGGAATTTATAAATTACGTAGTTTTAAATAGTTAGGTCTTCCAAGGTGTTGGGACGGTTGATATACAGTATATGTAGTCGAAGGTGTATATCAACCTCCCAACACCTTGGAAGACCTAATTAACAATATTGACGCTGAAATTGGTAGAATACCAGTCGACATGCTTCTTAGAGTTCATGAAAACTTCAGAAAACGTAGCGAAGGTCGACATTTGCCAGATACACTATTTAAAACCATGTAATTTATAAATTCCATTACTGTTCAATATAATTAAAATATAAAATAAATTTTTCTAAGGTTCACAATATTTTTATTTCATTCCCAAATAAGCAAATTACCGCGCCCCACCCTGTTCCGGTGATATACATATGTTTGCCATAGCAATGATGTAGTATTATTATTCTGTACATCTTTAGGAAAAGACATGTCTGTTGGATGTACAGTTTATGAACAATCAAATACGTACTATGGTCCTGAAAAGTGTACCACAAAAAGATGTGAAAGTTTTATTACCCAATTCTGCAGATCTTTTCAAAATGCAGTTTTAAATGAAAATTTATTTTGCAATACCTTAGTATTACTATTCTGCACATCTTTGGGAAACGAGCATTCCGTTGATGTATTGTTATTACCATTTCAGTACACTAAAGATGCGAAAAGTGTACCACAAAATTTAGTATAGCGATATTATTATAAGCATATGCAGTTCTTTGGTAAATAAACTTTTCAGAGATATATGTTTGTTATCGCAATGCTGCAGTATTATCTGCACATACTCGTTTTTGAAAAATACCCGGGATATACAGTTTACAAACAATGGTAATCATTATGAACCCAAAAAGTTTTTCCACAAAAAAATATGGCATATGTTAGGGTTTTATTACCTAATTCTGCAGGTCATGCCAAAATGCAGTTTTCAGTAAAATTTATTATTTCAATACCTTGGTGGTACTATTCTGCACATCTTTGGGATACTAGCATTCCATTGATATATGATTTATTACCATTTCGGTACACTAAAGATGCGAAACTTGTACCACAAAACATTGCATAGAGTTATTATTATGAACATCTGCAAGTATTTGGAAAATAAACTTTTCACTGATATATTTTTGGCATGGCAATGCTGTAGTATTATTATTATGCACATCTTTGGTAATAAGCCTATTCACGGATGTACAGTTTATTAACAATTGAAAAAAATTGTGGACCCAAAAAGTGTACCACAAAAATCTATGTAGCGGTTTAATATATGATTCTGCAGGTCTTTGGAATATGAAAATTTCAGCGGGAAATGTCATATCAATGCAACAATAATATTATTCGGCACAATTATGTAAAAAGAAAATTTTTTTTACATAAATTTTATTGATGTGCCCTCGTTAATCTTTGCTCTATCTGAAATGAATGTTTTCTTCAAAAAGTAAATTCAGGAAGTCATAGTGTAAAAATTTTTAATATCTCAATGAAGTGTTATGAAGTTCCAACTCTCTAAAATATTAAAACCCCCTGCGGACAATGAGTTAAAAGCATTCTTTCCCCAGGAAAGGGTAAAGATCTACTAAAAGTGATACTGTTTGTACAAATACTTTTCCTCAGCGCAATCCCAAAATGTTTATGTTAAAGTATGAAAATATGCAAATTCACACCTAGAGCAAATATAAACATTTTAAGTTCTTCTGATTTTTAAATGTTTATTGCGAACTAAACAAAAATATCTCCATTTGCTAAATTATCTGCAAGCGTAAAGAGGATTCAAATTGCATTTAGCTGTGAAATAGAAAACGAAAAACCCAAAAATAAAAAACCAAAAACTAGTGAGAAATCAAAAACCGAAAATTCCTGCTTTCTTATGAAAAAAGTGCGATTTCGAGTTTTGTTAAGCATTTTAATTTTATTTATTTTAGCTGGAAGAGAATACCTCTCAATTTAGCTGATCTTTAGACTTCCTTAATATTTCAAACACCCGTCCATCATCAAATTCGGCGAGATTGTTTGGGCTGTTTTTGCATTGATTTAATCCAGATACCGTTTGGAGAATTTTTAGCAGCCAAAAATCAATTGATTTTTATTTGGAAGCTTAGTTGAGGTTTGTTTCTTTACTCCTTTTTTTGTTGTTGTTGTTTCATTTAAAGGTGTAAATATTTGCCATCGTTTGTATATTGGCGATTTGGCTTTTATTATTTTAATTTTCTGTTGGAGTTTATGTTTACAAGCGTCAAATGATTTATATTGATTTTTATTTGCCGTAAATCGCCGCCGCGCCTTTGATGCCGTGTCGAGATTTATTTAGCTGCCTGTTATATAATTAGCATCTAATTAATTTTTGTTCGTTAGTTATGACCGTTAACAGTCTCAGCGCTGAGTTTTTATGGGCAATTTTGATCTTTTGCCGTTTGCCATTTTTTCCAGTTGATGATTGCTGGCAAATTCTGTGGAATGTGATTATTCAGATCAGAATGTGTTCAATTCAATAAGGTGATTTAAAAATAAATGTATGATCGATCAAGTTTTATGAGCAACAGCAGCAGCAGTGAGTGAATGGGATTTAGAGTTATAAATGAGTCAATATTTTTTGGGGTATTTCACATTTTATCCGTTGGGTGGGCAACCTTTCACAACTCATTTTAAATTGTTTCAGCAAGTCTTTGTGAAATGAAGTTTTTAGTGACGAATATTATTTTATTGATATAAATATCAATAATAATAATAATAATAATAATAATAATAATAATAGGGAAAATAGCTTTCCTCTGATATAGATTTTATTGCAAATTCAATAAAGGCCCTTAAAGTGTACCATAAAAATCAGTGTGTCAAATAGAAGAAGATAGTAGTAGTCTTTTGAAAAAATATATTTTTCATGACGCATTAATTATAAGATTTTGTAGGTCTTAGAAAATTGGGATTTTTTGTGAGAAATATTACTGCATTGCGGCAGTTTTATTATTCTGCACATCTTTGGGAATATAGCTTTCCATTGATACACATTTGAGTACCAATTAGGTACACCATTGATCCCAAAAGTGTACCACAAATTCAGTGCATCGCATTAATTATAGGATTTAGCAGGTCTTAGAAAATTGGGATTTTTTGTGAGAAATATTACTGCATTGATGCAATTTTATTATTTTGCACATTTTTGGGAATATAGCTTTCCATTTTTTCATAACAAATATTACTGCAATTTTATTATTCTACATATCTTTGGGAATAGAGCTTTCATAGATACACATTTGAGTACCGATTGGGCACAACATAGACTTGAAAAATGTACCACAAACTCAGGTATAATCATAAGTTATATGATCCTTGCTGAAGGTCTTGGAAAATTGGATTTGCCGTGACAAAAAATACTGCATTGCTGCAATTCTATTATTCTACATATCCTTGGGAATAAAGCTTTCCATTGATATACATTTGGTTACCAATTGAGTAAACCATAGGCTCCAAAAGTGTGCCAAAAATTCAGTGCATCGCATTAATTATATGATTTAGCAGGTCTTCGGAAAATGAGATTTCCCGTGACAAATATTACTGCATTGCTACAATTAAATTATTCTGCACATATTTGGGAATAGAACTTTCTATTGATATACATTTTATTACCCAACGTGTATACCATAGACACTAAAAGTGTACCACAAATTCAGTGCAGCGCATTCATTATAAGATGCTGCATCTCTTCGGAAAATGTGATTTTCTATGACAAATATTACTGAGTTTTATTATTCTACATATCTTTGGGAATAGAGCTTTCATAGATACGCATTTAAGTACCGATTTCGCACACCATAGACTTGAAAAATGTACCACGAACTCAGGTATAATCATTAATTATATGATCCTTGCTGAAGGTGTTGGAAAATTTAATTTTCCGTGACAAAAAATACTACATTGCTGCAATTCTATTATTCTACACATCCTTGGGAATAAAGCTTTACATTGGTATACATTTGGTTACCAGGCTCCAACAGTATACCAAAAATTCAGTGCATCGCATTAATTATAGATTAAGCAGGTATTCGGAAAATGAGATTTCCCGTGACAAATATTAATGCATTGCTACAATTAAATTATTCTGCACATATTTGGGAATAGAACTTTCAATTGATATACATTTAATTACCAATTAAGTACACCATAGACCCGAAAAGTGTACCACAAATTCAGTGCATCGTATTAGTAATATTATTTTGCATGTCTTCGGAAAATTGGATTTTCCATGACAAATATTAATACATTGCTGCATTTTTGCATATCTTTGGGAATAGAGCTTTCCATAGAATAGACCTTTACATAGATATACCATTGATTACCAATTTAGTACACCATAGACTTGCAAAATGTACCACAACCTCAGGTATAATCATTAATTATATGATAATTTCTGAAGGTCTTGGAAAATGGGATTTTTTTGACAAAAAATACTGCACTGCTGCAATTCTATTGTTCTGCACATCTTTGGGAATAAAGCTTTCCATTGATACACATTTGATTACCCATCGTGTACATATACCATAGACTCTTAAAGTGTACCACAAATTCAGTGCAGCGCATTAATTATAAGATGACATATATTACTGCATTGCTGCAATTCTATTATTCTGCACATCTTTTCGAATATAGCTATTCACTGATACACATTTAATTACCAGTTTAGTACACCATAGGTCCCAGAAGTGTACCACGAACTCAGTGCAGCGCATTAATTATAAGTAAACGATTTTTTCTGCAGGTCTTTCAAAATTGAGACTTTCCGTGACAAGTGTTACTGCAATGTTATTATTCTGCACATCTTTTGCAATATAGCTTTCCATTAATACACATTTGATTACCAAATGAGTACACCATAGACTCGAAAAGTGTACCACTATCTCAGTGCAGCTCATTAATTACATAATTCTTTCTCCAGGTCTTCGGGAAATTGGATTTTCCGTTAGAAATATTATTAAACATAGCGTTTCATTGATAGATATTTGATTACCAATTGAGTACAAAATAGACCCCAAAAGTGTACCATAAACTCAGTACAGCGCATAAATTATGCGATTCTTCTGCAGGTCTTCGAAAATTGGATTTTCCGGTACAACTTTTTATTAATATGATTAAATCATATATTTCAATATTCAATTTTTGATATTATCTAAACATTTATTTTCTTTTTTGCTAAGTGTTTTCCAATAACGATTTCGACATTTTAATTATAACAGGAACTTTTAATACAAAATTCAGCAAAAAAAAGTTATATTGTGAAACACATTAGAATATGTCAAAAAAACAGTTACTACAAAACTTTCAACAAATTCACCTCATAATCCTTTTGATATAAAATCAAAAACAAATCTTAGCAACTTTGTTAAAAGAACACCGTTTTGACTAAAGCAAAGAAATTCCAAATTTCTTGGGCAAATATATTACTTTCCATCATCATCAAAAATATCACGGTAATCATTTATACAAACCCTCAACTAACTAAACAACAAATACTTGTCTACTATAGCTCTTCCTGAAACGGAAACAGATTGCGTATGTTTTAAAAGTATAGTTCTTTTCATCTACAGATCTCCTAGGGAAGCAAACTGAGTAAATGCCAAAAAGTTGCAAGTACTGACAACGACAGGAGAAACATCAGAACATTGTTTGTCTGGTTAAGAAAACTTAAATAGAAGAATATTCTCCTCCCTGGTTGTGTCTCATCCAGAGAGACTAATAGTTGGATGGACGTTTTAAGTTTTCCTACAATTTCTCAATGTTGTTCTTTTCTATCTCCGCAAAAAAAAGAACAACATCGGATACTCGTATATAGAGAACAACTTCATCAAATAGCTTTACAACTGTTGTTTACATACGACGGACGGACAGAAAATTTGCACAAACAAAGCAGGGGTATTCAAAATGCTAGATGAACTATTAACGATTTTAACTTTAGACCAAACAACAGAATATAAAGGGTGAAGATTTTTGGGGGATCAAACTAAGGAAAAAATCTCCAATAGACAACCAGAGACAACAACCATCTGCTCTACAGTACACGACCAGAGGGGTAATGCATATTTTGTACGGGTTTTCCAACAAGAAGTGTTATTTTGAATCACCCGGTATTTCGGTAGCTGTCACTTTTGAAGCTTTTATTCCTTGACATTTGACAAGTAGAAACTACTCCACTACTAAAAATGGAACGATACACGATTCAACAACGCACTTTTCCCTACAAAATTGGTGAAAATCTTGCAGTCACAGTTCGCAAAACTAAAGCATTTTTGATGAGGCCCATTTCCACCTCGGTGGCTACGCCAACAAGCAAAATTGTCGCATCTGGGGCTCGGAAAACCCAAAAGTTACTGTTGAGAAGCCTCTCCATCCTCAACGTATGACTGGTTGGTGCGGTTTATGGTCCGGCGGGGTCATTGGACCTTACATTTTCGAAAATGAGGTTGGATGATCGGAGTTGGATGGTATTGATCTGGACAAAGTTTACTTTCAACAAGACGGCGCTACGTGCCACACAAGCAACGAAACCATTGCTCTGTTATCTCTCGAAAAGGTGATCACAATTGGCCAACGAGATCTACTGTAGAGTAGATGACCCCATTGGTCGTTTAATTTAGAGTAGATGACCTCATTGGTCGTCTACTTAAGAGTAGATGACCGTATACTTTAGGACAGATGAACCCATAGGTCGTCTACTTTGGAGTAGATGAACCTATTGGTCGTCTACTTTAGAGTAGATTACCCCACTGGTCGTCTACTTTAGAGTAGATGACCCCATTGGTCGTCTACTTTAGAGTAGATGACCCCATTGGTCGTCTACTTTAGAGTAGATTACCCCACTGGTCGTCTACTTTAGAGTAGATTACCCCACTGGTCGTCTACTTTAGAGTAGATTACCCCATTGGTCATCTACTTTAAGGTAGATGACAACTTTGGTATTCTACTGTAGAGTAGATGACCACTTTGGTATTCTACTGTAGAGTAGATGACCACTTTGGTCTTCTACTGTAGAGTAGATGACCCATAGGTCTTCTACTGTAGAGTAGATGGCCCATAGGTCTTCTACTGTAGAGTAGATGGCCCATAGGTCATCTACTGTAGAGTTGATGATCCCATTGGTCATCTACTGTGGAGTAGATGATCCCATTGTTCATATACTGTAGAGTAGATGACCTCATTGATCATCTACTGTAGAGTAGATGTCCTCATTGGTAGCCTACTTTAGATTAAATGACCACTTTTGTTCTTTACTTTAGGGTAGATGACCACTTTTGTTCTTTACTTTAGAGTAGATGACCACTTTTGTTGTCTACTTTAGAGGTCATCTACTCTATTTTTATCTACTATAGAGTAGATTACCACTTTTGTTATCTACTTTAGAGTATATGACGCTTTTGTAGTCTTCTTTAGAGTAGCTGACCACTTTGGTC
This sequence comes from Eudasyphora cyanicolor, assembly GCA_963930755.1. Lineage (NCBI taxonomy): Eukaryota > Metazoa > Arthropoda > Insecta > Diptera > Muscidae > Eudasyphora > Eudasyphora cyanicolor. The sequence goes on from OZ005736.1 coordinate 142,702,885, forward strand.
GTCTACTGTTGAGAAGATGACCCCATTAATCGTCTACTGTAGAGTAGATGATCCCATTAGTCGTCCATCTACTGTAGGGTAGATGACCCCAATGGTCGTCTACAGTAGAGTAGATGACCCCATTGGTCGTCTTTGTGGTTTCCTATAGAGTAAATGCCTCAATTAGTCGCCTGGTACAACGTTTTTACCAATTTACACTTTATGTGCACATTGAAACATCATTTCTCCATCAAATAGTGATTCTTATTTACAACAGATTTAAAGTCCGAATATAAATCTATAAAACTTCTATCTTATTAATAAACTCTGTAAAACTCCGACGAAAAAAACTCTAATCCACCAAGAAAATTGCGCTTTTATTTCCAAATGATTGACTTAACTGCAAAGCGCATAAAAAACAAACGTTTTGGAAAATCCTATGCAACAATATTTTACTTTTTAAACTTGGCGAGTTAAGACAATAGAAAATCCTCGCGCATTACCTACAAAAAGTAAAACATAAAAATGTCAAAAAAAAACTAAATATACAACAAACAAAGTTGTACGAAAAAACGAAACGAGCTTAGCTCAGAGAAAATTGAAAAAGTAACAAACGACCTACTAAAACGCCAGAAAAATATGCGAATAAAAAGTCATTTTACGTTTGAGTAGACACCAGCAAAAAACTCTGCATTCCCCAAGCAATTCTAGGCAAAGAAAATTTCCAAAGGTAGTGGGAGGGAAAATCAGGAGCAACGAAAAAAAAACTTTGAAGTTTCTATGGCCGTAAAAAACACGAAACGAAATAAATGTCAAAAACCAATTTAAAATCTAACAAACGAAAGAAAGGCAAATACTGCAAAAATATTAAATCTAAACAATTTATGGCCATAAAAAATAAATAAAAGAAATCTTCCTAAGCAAAGGAAGGAAGGAAGTCATCATCATTTCACACACCATCTCCAGAGAGAAAAAGTAACACAAATCCTAGAAAATTGAAAATTAGTTATGGTAGTTTTATCGAGGATTTAGCGAGAGGCACCGTTTTCAACTTTTCCACCAATATGATGAAGACACACGGCATCAAAAATTTCTTGAATAGAGAACAACGACAGACAGACAATAAAGCCCCATAAACCACTTTTGACAGTTGTAGGAGAGAAGGGGGTTGATGGGCAGCAGTGACAAAGACTTTTAAGTCATTCACGTAAATAAAACTTTCGACAGAATTCACTGACAGATTTTCATTTTCTTCTACTGTACGAGCATTTGGCCAAAAGAAAGTAATTCGTTTCATTTTTCAAGGATATTAATTTCGTTTCACTTTTTCATGATCTCCACTATGACGACACTTTTACTTTCACTCTAGCGACATTAGTAAGGCGTATGTCTATGACAAACCGCTTTTATTCGAGTCTGTGAAATGCATTTCAATGTTCCAAATCAACCCAACCCTCCCTTAAATATCAAAGTGACGAGGGTTGTAATATCAGGTGAGGGAACTTTTATTGGACACATTAATTTAAGACAGTAATATAAAAAATTTAACAGAATTTCACAGATATTTTTTATTTATAAAAATTTCAGAGCAACTTTTTATTTATAGAAATTTTTTGTTTATAGAAAATTTCATAGAAATTTTTTGTTTATAGAAAATTTCATGGAAATTTTTTATTTATAGAAAATTTCATAGAAATTTTTTATTTATAGAAAATTTCATAGAAAATTTTTATTAAAAATTTTTAATGAAAATTTTTTATTTATAGAAAATTTCATAGAAATTTTTTATTTATAGAAAATTTCATAGAAATTTTTTATTTATAGAAAATTTCATAGAAATTTTTTATTTATTGAAAATTTCATAGAAATTTTTTATTTATATAGAAAATTTCATAGAAATTTTTTATTTATATAGAAAATTTCATAGAAATTTTTTATTTATATAGAAAATTTCATAGAAATTTTTTATTTATATAGAAAATTTCATAGAAATTTTTTATTTATATAGAAAATTTCATAGAAATTTTTTATTTATATAGAAAATTTCATAGAAATTTTTTATATATAGACAATTTTATAGAAATTTTTTATATATAGAAAATTTTATAGAAATTTTTTATTTATATAGAACATTTCATAGAAATTTTTAATTTATATAGAAAATTTCATAGACATTTTTTATTTATAGAAAATTGCAGACATTTTTTATTTATAGAAAATTTCATAGAATTTTTTTATTTATAGAAAATTTCATAGAAATTTTTTATTTATAGAAAATTTCAATAAAAAATTTCCTAGAAATTTTTTATTTATAGAAAATGTCATAGAATTTTTTTATTTATAGAAAATTTCATAGAATTTTTTTATTTATAGAAAATTTCATAGAATTTTTTTATTTATAGAAAATTTCATAGAAATTTTTTATATAAAGAAAATTTCATAGAAATTTTTAATTTATAGAAAATTTCCTAGAAATTTTTTATTTATAGAAAATTTCCTAGAAATTTTTTATTTATAGAAAATTTCATAGAATTTTTTTATTTATAGAAAATTTCATAGAATTTTTTTATTTATAGAAAATTTCATAGAAATTTGTTATTTATAGAAAATTCCATAGAAATTTTTTATTTATAGAAAATTTCAAAGAAATTTTTTATTTATAGAAAATTTATAGAATTTTTTTATTTATAGAAAATTTCATAGAAATTTTTTATTTATAGAAAATTTCATAGAAATTTTTTATTTATAGAAAATTTCATAGAAATTTTTTATTTATAGAAAATTTCATAGAAAGTTTTTATTTATAGAAAATTTCCTAGAAATTGTTTATTTATAGAAAATTTCATAGAAGTTTTTTATTTATAGAAAATTTCATAGAAGTTTTTTATTTATAGAAAATTTCATAGAATTTTTTTATTTATAGAAAATTTCATAGAATTTTTTTATTTATAGAAAATTTCATAGAAATTTTTTATATATAGAAAAGTTTATAGAAATTTTTTATTTATATAGAAAATTTCATAGAAATTTTTAAATTATAGAAAATTTCGTAGAAATTTTTTATTTATAGAAAATTTCATAGAATTTTTTTATTTATAGAAAATTTCATAGAATTTTTTTATTTATAGAAAATTTCATGGAATTTTTTTATTTATAGAAAATTTCATAGAAATTTGTTTTTTATAGAAAATTTCATAGAAATTTTTTATTTATAGAAAATTTCACAACATTTTTTTATTTATAGAAAATTTCATAGAAATTTTTTATTTATAGAAAATTTCATAGACATTTTTTATTTATTGAAAATTTCATAGAAATTTTTTATTTATTGAAAATTTTATAGAAATTTTTTATTTATTGAAAATTTCATACATTTTTTATTTATTGAAAATTTCATAGAAATTTTTTATTTTAGAAAATTTCATAAAAATTTTTTGATTATAAAAAATGTCAGAAATTTTTTGATTATAAAAAATGTCATAGAAATTTTTTGTTTATAAAAAATGTCATAGAAAAGTTTAGGTTATAGAAAATGCCTTAGAAAATTTTTGATTATAAAAAATTTCATAGAAATTTTTTGATTATAGAAAATTTCATAGAAATTTTTTGATTATAGAAAATTTACACATTTTTATTTAATTTTTAGAAAATTTTAGAGATTGGTACCATCGAACTCATTTCATACTTGTAATCCTATTGTTCGTTTCATATCTTTTCTCTTTGAAATCTAACGAATACTCGTATTTCGAAAAAAATATTTTCCTGTCTCTGAACCTCGATGGAACCTCTGAACCTCATGATTTGCCTCGATTTATCCGTCTACCCACCTTACAACACAGAAACATACATTTAAGTTATAGATGCGTAATTTTATGCATTTTAACAGATATTCAATTCAACTTGCAACTTACGCACTCTGCCACATCCTCTCTGCCCCCCTGTAGTGGCCAATAATAGCATAAGTAAGTCTAATTCCTGGATTACACACTTTAATAGTCTAGGCGAATTGCCACGAAGTAGACATAAGTCCAAAATGAGTGCGTGTGTGTCAAATAGGTAACAAGTGCAGCTAACTATGTCCATCGGTCAGTGAGTTCGTCCGTCCGTCGGTCCATTAGGGGGAGTTATTTATACCAAATTAATTTTCTTCATTCCAAAATTTAATAGAATTTCTTTAGTTTCAGAGGAGGAAAATAGGGGAGGGATTACAATCATATCCTCGTATGTCTGTCAATGTGGGTAAGGTGTTTCACCTTATTATATACGGGTATGTATGTACATACAATGATAAGCTATGCCAGCTTATGCTAATGTGTTTCAAACAGATTTTTGGTCCCTTAAATTTTAGATGACCCAAATGCAACTCACCCTCAACAAAGTCAAAAGGACGATGTGGGTGTGTGTATGTGTGCGTACTGTTGCAACTTCAATAAATCTTTACAACAGAGGGGAGGGCATGATAAAGAAGAGAGTTTGTGCTGCTGCTACCGCCTCTGCTGCACAGCTAATGTTTCGGCAACGTCGTTGGCTTAGTATGTCTATTAGTGGTAACTGAAAAGCGTTTGCGGACGATTATTAGTTTGGAGCTTAGCACGTGACTTAGAGATTTAATGGCTTTTAATTTTCATCAGGTTCGCTGATGCTGCTGGCTGTGGCAGGTGGACGTGAAAAATTAATTTCGCTTTCTATATGTTAGACCGAAAGGGGAATGGGTGTGACGAGAATATTGAGAAAAAGTAACAGAACGGCGTCAAGCTCACAAAGTTTTATAAAATATAGTTTACAGAAACATTTCCGGAATATCTGAGAGTCTATTTTGAACACAAACAAAGATATTTATAGAAAAAATTAAAGGTCTATAGATTAATATATCTAAAAAATTTAATTTACAATAAATATTTAAAGAAAATGTACTAGAATTTTTTTATTTCCATTGTTTCTTAAAAAGGTTCATACTTTTAGGTTTCCACAGCAGATCTTTTTTAATTTAACATTTCATAAGATTTCTAATTTATAGAAAAATTAATCTTTTTACAAAACCCGAGCAAAAATACTAATCTGAACAGTTATTTTATTAATAGAAAATTTTTTAAAAATAACTATAGAAATTATGCATTTTTAAAAAATTTCTTAGAAAGTTTTTATTTATGGAATATTTTTGTAGAAATTTTAACTCATTGAAATTGTAATATGCATTTTTTTAAATACATTATTTTTAATAGACATTTTTTTATCTATAAAAAATATCCGCTATTTTGTTAATCCAAAATTCCATCTTACCAGATTAAAAAAAAATTTCGGCTGACCTAAAAAAATTTAATTTTTCTATAAATGTTTTAATTTTTTCAAATATGATATTTTTTAGAAAGTTAAATTTTTATTATCTAATGAATATGACTTAAAAAATTTAATAAATTGTCTGTAAAAAGTTCAAATTTTGTATATATCGAAAACGTCTAGCAGTGTTTAATTCTGTTCTAATTATATTGGGTAGATGATCAATTCTTTTAAATACATTTTTTGAAATCTTTTGAACAAAATAATAATAAATCAAAACTTATGTAAAAAAATCAAAAAAAAAATATTATTATTTATAGAATTTCAGATATTTATTACTTTTTTGGACATTTGTATAAAATGATAAATATTTAAAATTCTATAAATAAAAATTCTTAAAAATATTTAATAAATACAGAATACAATTTTTTTGAGAAATTGTTCATTCATTGAACTTTACTAAGAATTTTTTTATTTATTGAAAATGTATAGAAAATTCCAAAGAATTTTTTTATTTATAGAAAATTTTATAAAAAAAAATTTAATTATAGAAAATTTTTAAAAAAAAATTTTATTTATAGAAAATTTTTAAAAAAAAAAAATATTTATGGAAAATTTCCAAAAATTATTTTTATACAATTTCATCGACATTTTAATTTATAGAAAATCTCACAAAAAATCTAACCGACACTTTTAAGATATAGAAAATTTCTAAGAATTATTTAATTTATAGAAAATTTATCAGAAATATTTCATTTATACAAAATTTTATATAAATTTTTGTTTAGAGAAAATCTGAATTAAAAATTTCATAGAAATTTAAAATTTATAGAAAATATCATAGACATTAATGCTTATAATTTTTTTTTTTTTGCAAAATTTTGAATTTAAAGAATTTTTGAGAAATTTTTAAGTTAAAAATTCTATAAGCGCCCCAGTGGGTGAGTTGGTAGCGTACTCTCCTATGAGTTGGGGGTCGTGGGTTCGATTCCCACCAGCGGCTCTGGTCTGTTGCTACAAAAATTTTACAAGGGGTTTGTCATATGGATTTTCCCCAGACCATTAAGCTAGAATATCAATTTACTTTGTATTGTAATTCATACAAATAAATAAAAAATCTGAGAAATTTTTAATTCATAGAAAATTTCAAAGAAATTTTTTATTTACAGAAAATTTTTAATTTATACGTAAGAATATCTATTGGCAATTTCTATGAAACCATAAAATTAGAAAATCAACTAACTTTGTATTGTAATTCATACAAAAAAAAAAAAATTAAGAAATTATTAATTTATAGTGAATTTCTAAGAAATTATTAATTTATAGAGAATTTCTAAGAAATTTTTAAGTTATGGAAAATTATTAAAAAAAATTTAATTTATAGAAAATTTTTCGAAAACAAATTAATTTATGGAAAATATCTTGGAATCTTTAATTTATAGAAAATTTAACAAAAAATGTTGTCTAAAGAAAATCTAATAGACATTTTCAATTTACAGAAAATTTCTAATTTATAGAAAATCTGATAGAAATTTTTGTTTAAAAAAAATCCCATAGAAATTTTTAATCTATTGAAAAAATAAATCCCATTATTGTTTATAGAAAATTTCTAAGAATTTTGAAATTACAGAAAATTTCTATGAAATTTGTAATGTATAGAAAATTTTTGAGAAATTTGTAATATATACAAAATTTTTAAGAAACAACAAATTTCTAAGAAATTTTTAATTTATAGAAAATTTCTAAGAAATTTTTAAGGTATAGAAAATTTTTAAAAAATATTTAATATATATTTAATTTTACAGAAAATGTGTAAGAAATTTGTAATGTACAGAACATTTTTAAGAAATTTTTAATTTATAGAAAATTTCTAAGAATTTTTTTAATTTATAGAAAATTTCTCAGAAATTTTTCATTTATAGAAAATCTTATATAAATTAAGTTTTGAAAAAATCTGAATTAAAAATTTCATAGAAATTTATAATTATAGAAAATATCATAGACATTATTACTAATAAAAAATTTCTGAGACATTTTGAATTTGAAAAATTTCTGAGAAATATTGAATTTAAAAAATTTCTGAGAAGTTTTTAATTTAAAAAAAGTTTGAGAGCCACAGTAGGTGAGTTGGTAGCTTGCTCGCCTATGATTTGGAAGTCTTGGGTTCGATTCCCACCAGAGGCTCTGGTCTGTTGCTACAAAAATATTACTAGCAACATGGTCTTTGTCATCTGGCTAGTCCCCGGACCATAAAATTAGAATATAATTTTACTTTGTATTGCAATTTGTACAAATACATAAAAAAATTCAAAGAAATTTTATAGTTTATAGATAATTTCTAAGAAATTGTTAATTTATAGAAACTTTCTAAGAAATTTTTAATTTATAGAAAACCTCTAAGAAATTTTATATTTATAGAAAATTTCTAAGATATTTTTAATTTACAGAAAATGTCTAACTTATAGAAATTTTTGTTTAAAGAAAATACCATAAACATTTTTAATCTATTGAAAATTTCTATGAAATTTTTAGTTTATAGAAAATATCATAGATATTATTGTTTATAGAAAATTTCTATGAAATTTTTAATTTTTTGAAAATTTCTAAGAAAATTTTGAATTATAGAAAATTTCTAAGGCGTCCTTTATTTGTAGAACGCTTCTTAGAAGTTCTTTATTCAAGAAATAAGTTTATAGATTATTTTGTTTAAAGAATTATTTTTATCACTTATATGAAATTTCTTAATTACTTAAAATTATAAAAAAATTGTAATCTAAATTCTACTAAATCAAAATCTATCATTAAAACGACAACAAATGCCGTATTAAAATTTAATGTCAGTGTTTATAATTCCCCCTCCTTTCGCCCTAATATTTCCTCATTAAGGATGTGCCTTTGAATTCACTTCACAATTCACTGTTTTCGGAATTTAGACCGATAGCCCCATGCCATGGAAGCCCCTTTCCTCCTTTCCTCCTTTCCTCGTTTCCACAAAACTAATTTGAATTTGTGGCCAACAAAATAAAGCTTTATCCGGAGTAGAAATTTAATCGAAATCTAAGGGAATAAAATTAATGCATGTTAATAGTAAGGAAGACCGCGACAACCAATGAAACAAAAGGACATGCGAAAATAAAACCAACCACAGAAAAGGGAAAGTAGAAGGGGCAGACAACTCCATCGAATTAAATTTTGTTCAGCATTTTAAAGTGGTCACTGCAAAATGAACTCCATGAATACAGAATGATGACCACCAAACGAGAACTAAGGAGAGGAGCCCTACGCCATTCTATGAAGTTAGCCATTGTCGAAAGTAAATTAACAAATGTTTTGAATATTTAATGACTACAAATGACCAGAGGAGGAAAGGGACAGCCAAACAAAAAAGGACACATACCAGGAGCACATGCATCCCTCCAACACTCTTCCATTCAGCAAAAACGGACACATGTTGCTTTTTGGCAACATTTCCGGGTAATCCTTCTGTTTTTCGTGGAGCGAGTAGTTTTGCAAATATTTGCCAGAGCAGATATTCAAATATTTTCGCAAAAGAATTTTCTAATCATTTTGATGTAATACACACACACAGACATAGAAATCACCCAGGGAAACAAAGGAAACCTATAAATCTCCGATTTCAAAAACTTCAGAGCAACTTTAAAGAAATAGATGCATTCGTTCACCTCCAAGTCCTGGCATTTCTTTGAAATGCTCAACTCTCCGGCCAGACATTATAAATCTTTGCTTAAAATCCCTTAAATCACAGCTTTCCCATTTTTTTTTAAGTTCCTTAGTTAAGTTCCTTTACATCTCAAACCAAAAGACACAGATAGACTCCATTGGGAAAATTTACATCAGTCTTTCATTGAAGTTATCCAGAAGAGGAACTTTGTTGTTAGTTTTTGGCGGGTCTCCTCTCTAACATTTGTGTCTAACATTTGGTATAATTTACAAAAGATTTACTGATGATTCTATTTTGTTTCTCGACTCGCTAACTCTCCTCTCCTTTATTTCTCTCTCCACTCCTTTGTCCACTCGATGCTCTTTTGCATTTTGTTCTGGAAAATCTTTAAAATTATGAACAAAGACAAATAAATCTTAAGATTTACTTCTCTTTTATTCTTAACAAGATACGTACGACGCAATGAAACGAACTCTTATTTTAGGTTCCAACACAGAGTTTGGATGAGGTGAAAGGACTCGAGAAAACGATTTAAATAAACTGAATTTATGCGAAATGAGTATTAGAAGCAGAGGGGGACAACCTCATGAAATACCGGACAATTTTTAAATTCCTTCCCACATCGAAGGCCTAAATCTTTGAACATAGCTACGCTGAATGGAAATAACGAATTTCTTCTTTAATTGCTTCCTTGCCCAGAGGGAAAAGATGAAGTTTTTCTTTAAAGGTTGTTCGAACGAACTGGATTATTATTTCTTTTGTTTATAGAACATTTTATAGATTTTTTTTTCATTTATAGAAAAAATCATAGAATTTTTTTATATAATAGAAAATTTCATAGAAATTTTGTATAGAAAATTTCATGGAACTTTTTGTAGAGAAAGAATTTGTATTGAAAATTTCTTTTTAATCAAAGAAAATTTCATAGATATTTTTTTTATTTTTAGAAAATTTTAATAGAAATGTTTTATTTATAGAAAATTTCATAGAACTTTTTTATTTATAGAAATTTCTTATTTATAGAAAAATTCATAGAGATTTTTTATTTATAGAAAATTTCATAGATATTTTTTATTTATAGAATATTTCATGGAAATTTTTTTTATGAAAAATTTCCAAAAAAAATTTTAATTTTTTAGAAAAATTAGTAAAAAAATTCCTTTTTATAAAAATTCATATTATATTATAATTCATATTCATATATATTATAGAAAATTTCATAGACATTTTTTATAGAAAATATCGTAGTACTTTTTAGTATAGAAAATTTCACAGAATTTTAATTAAAGAAAATTTCACAGATATTTTTTTAGTTTTAGAAAATTTTAATAGAAATGTTTTATTTATAGAAAATTTCATAGAACTTTTTTATTTCTAGAAATTTCATATTTATAGAAAATTTCAAACATTTTGTATTTATAGAAAATTTCATAGATTTTTTTATTTATAAATAGAACATTTCATGGAAATTTTTTTTATGGAAAAAAAATTTTTTATTTTTTAGAAAAAATAGTAAAAAAAATTTCTTTTTTAGAAAATTCATAGAATTATTTAATTTGTAGAAAATTTTATAGAAATTTATTTATTTTTAGAAAATTTCATAGATATTTTTTATTTATAGAAAATTTCATAAATTTTTTTTATTTATAGAAAATTTAGCCAGAATTCATTCTGTTCAAGACCATATGCAGTCATATTATAGACAATTTTAAAGAGATTTTTTATTTATAGAAAATTTCAGAGATTTTTAATTTATAGAAACTTTCATAGTGATTGTTTATTTATAGAAAATTTCATAGAGATTGTTTATTTAATAGAGACTTTTTATTTATAGAAAATTTTATAGAGATTTTTTATTTATAGAAAATTTCATAGATTTTTATTTACAGAAAATTTCATAGAAGTTTTTTATTTATAGAAAATTTCATAGAAGTTGTTTACTCATAGACAATTTCATAGTTTTTTATTTATAGAAAATTTTTTATTTATAAAAATTTTTATAGACATTTTTTATTTACAGAAAAATCATATTAGTTTTTTATTTATATAAAAAAATTTATAGAAAATTTCATAGAAATTTTTTATTGACAGAAAAATTCCATAGAAATTTTTTATTTATAGAAAATTTCATTATTTACAGATAATTTCATCGAAATTTTTTATTTACAGAAAATTTCATCGAAATTTTTTAGTTTAGAAAATTTTATCGAAATTTTTTATTTATATAAAATTTCATCGAAATTTTTTGTTTATAGAAAATTTCATCGACATTTTTTATTTATAGAAAATTTCATCGAAATTTTTTATTTATAGAAAATTTCATTGAAATTTTTTATTTATAGAAAATTGCATATAAATTTTTTGTATATAGAAAATATCATAGAAATTTTTTATTTATAAAAAATATCATAAACATATTTATTTATAGAAAATTTCATAGACATTTTTTATTTATAGAAATATTTTAATTATAGAAATTTTCATAAAAAAATTTTATTTATAGAAAATTTCATAAAAAAATTTTATTTAAAGAAAATTTCATTGAAAGAGCTGTTACGAAATAAATCAAAATAAAAGAAATTTAAAAACTTCAAAACTAAATGACAATGGAAGAGTATTTCTTTGAAAAAATAGTTAAAGAAAGATAAAAATTGATATAAAACCCATATCGTAGGACCATTTTCAAAACATATAAATTAAACCCTCTACAATTATTTTTGATGGCTCTTCACAATTTACATCTGCGGGCCATGTTACGTTCTCCTCAGAGTGTTTTAAGCCAAAAACAACGACAACAACATCTGTTAAAATCTAAAATATATTACTTTGACTAGACGCGAGTTAAACATATTAGATGATCTTAGTTTGTCGTTTGTTACGACGTTTAATACAAACCAAAAAAGCCGAAAACAGCCATCAGAGACACAACAACAAAACCGCCAACTAAACCAAAACTAACAAACAAACAAACAAAAAAATAAGCAATAATTTAAAAGATTTACATTGTATTGTGTAGTCAAACGAACAACCGAAAAACACCGTTGCCTCCCACGCCTCGCCACCACCTCCTCCTCTGTGATTATATTCTGATTTACCACTCCAAAAAGTGAACTACAACAAACGGCGACAACACATTGACAATTTTCAAATAGATTTTTTTGATGTAAGCTCTGCTATAGTTGCAAATCTAGAGAGTAGAATAGAAACAACAAGAACAACAACATTGGTGTCGTTTGTTGCATTTGTTAAACAAATGTTGTTGCCACATCACAGGAGGCAAGCCACACAACACAACCAACCCAAATTTGAAGTTGAGCTCAAACTGGCGACTTGAATCGAGGCGACTCGATATGTAGATGTAGAGATTGTTATCAGTGTAAAAATTGTTGCAAAAATGGACAAAACCAGATGATTAAGGAGTTTGTTGGTACTCGAATATAATTTACTCTATGAGCTTTGGTGTAAAAAGTGCAGTAAAGAAAAGAAATCGAACTTCTATTGGAATAAGTAATCAGCTCGAAGGACCATTTTCCAAAACTGTTCGATATTTAAAACAGTAAATGAAACAAGTAAACGCGTTAAGTTCGGCCATGCCGAATCTTATATACCCTCCACCATGGATAGCATGTGACCTCACAAAATAACTCAAACCTAAAGAAAATAACACCGAAAAACACCAAAAAATATAGTACAACAGTAGGAATCACAACAAGTTATATATGGGAGCTATATCTAAATATGGACCGATTTCGCCCATTTGCAATCCCAAACAACCTGCAACTATAAGAAATATTTATACCAAATTTTATCAACCTAGCATAATTATTACGGACTGTAGCGTGATTACAACAGACGGACGGACAGACGGACATGGCTACATCGTCTTAGAATTTTACGACGATTAAGAATATACATATATACTTTATGGGGTCTCAGATCAATATTTAGAGGTGTTACAAACGGAGTGACAAACTGAATATACCCCCCATCCTATGGTGGAGGGTATACAAAAACGAGTTCGATTAGGCGAGTTCTTGAAAATCTTAGAGAATAGCAAAATATATAACTAAATAAAGGAAGCCCATTAAGTTGAATCATCTCGAAGGACCATTTTTCTATACAGCCAACCTTTAGCTTTTATCCGCTCCTTTGGGCCGTTCTAAATTTATCGATACTGTTTAATTGATAATGATCCTTCGAGAAGCCTCGGTGATATCTGTAGATGTGTTCTCGTTACTCTAAAGAAATAGTATTATCCCAGCAAAATATTGGTAAGTACCTGTCATTATTCCCTGCATTACCAAATAATGACATCTCATTATTCGAGCATTACTTTCGGCTTATTAATAATGACTTACCAATAATAACAGAAATATGTGATTTGTTGTTATCAAAATCAGTTTGGCAAGTTTTAATATAATGCAATTTTGGCTATATGTGGGTTATTGTACAAGATTTATTTATATTTCAACATGTTTTCAAAAAATACGTGCAGATTTGAATGAAATTACCAGAAATTCGAATCTGGCATGAGAAAATTGTTTGTTTCGAGAAATATGCGCGACAATATGCAAAAAAATCATTTTAAATGGCCATTTCTACATATCTACTACTTATTTTATAACTTATTGGTAATGCATTATTCAAGTGCATAAAATCGAGCTACAAATAAGTACTTATTATGCTACTTTATTGTATGCTTTTGGGAAGTACTTCCCTCCAATGACATCCCCATGTTAAAATAATGAGAAAAGTGGCTAAATAATAAGTACTTACCATTATCGAACTTTGCTTACTCGTCGGATTATTTGGTAATGAGAAATTTTGCTGGGATAATGTACGAGGTCGGTCCAAATATTAGCCGAAATGACAAATATTAGACATGGCAGTAGTAGTTTGAAAAAATTACTTCCGTGAAAAGTGGGTTGCAACTTAAACATATGTTTTAAGATTCAAGGCGCCGCGTATTTTTTTTTTTTTTGAGCGCTTAAAAGTGTTCTAACTCAGTAAATAGGTAAACTTGCAAAAAATTTGTCACCGATATGTAATATAATACTTTCATTTGAAAGGTCTCTGTCCAACAAATATTAAAACCGAGGTAGATTCTGCTTTGGGTGAAACTGCTCCTTCGTTTACAACTATAAAATATTGGATGGGAGAGTCTAAACGGGACCGTACGAGCTGCCAACACGAACACCAATTGAGGTGTCCACGCCAGAAGTGGTTAAAAAAGCTACAAAATGGTATTAGATGACCATCGGTTGAAGGTTCGTGAGCTAGCTTAATGTCATAGGCATTTTGAAAAAATGCTATACATCGCATATTGACGGAAAATTTGATAGTGAAAAAGATGTGCGCAAGATGGGTGCAGCGTTTGCACACAATCAAGAATTAAAGTTACAATTGCTTCAGCACGCACCTTATTCGCCAGATTTGGATCCATCAGATTTTTTTTGTTTCCAAACTGGAAAAAATGGTTCGATGGCAAAATATTTGCCAGCAATGAAGTGGTGGATGTTGCGGTTGATGACCGTTTTCAGGAGCTAGATAGTTCTAACTATAAACATGGTTTCGAAGTTATCGAAAATCGCTGGAAAAAGCGTACAGAGTTAAAAGGAGATTATGTTGAGAAATAAAGAAACAATTTCCCAACATTTTTGTGTTTTCTTTGTTAGGTCGGCTAAGTTTGGGACCGGCCTCGTAGAACTAAATAAGAAATGAATTCAAATTAGCTACTCGGGAATGTGTTTTTGTATAAATCTTCTTCTTTCGTAATAGTCAAGTTTAGATAGTTTCCTGAGCACTCCTTAAAACAACTCACAATCAAAATCCAATTTATTATCTCGAAGGACCATTTTTATTTGCCAGTATATTAGAAATTGTGTTTTGCACGTATCTAAATAATTGAATAGAATATTAGAAATGGTCTAGTGATTAATGGTCTTTCTCGATAATCCTCGGAGATATTCCTAAGCCCATAGCATTGTATGACAGATTTTTTTCAGATAATCCTAAGAGCTTTGATTAAGCTCTAGAAAATCTTCCTTCGAGAATGTTCCATAGCAGAGTGGTTAATAAATTTGTCGTTTGAGCTTCGCTCAACTTATTTATTCTAGGAAAATTTTTAATTGAATAACAATTGATGACCACTTCAACATTTTCAGAGAATAGATATGTTTATATTGTTTATATAGTTCCACCGGCTAATATGTATTAGATAAGGCTTTTCTCAATATAATAATTCGAGCTGTTTCTCATGATTCCTTCATCATAGATGATCCTTCGAGTACCTGTTATATTTTAAAATGTACGAATAACGATAGGTTTCTTAAAAGCAATCGCCTCAAAGGACCAATATTTTGGCACAGGGTTTTATTTCTTTTTTATTGCAATGGAAATATTAATTTTATCCAGAAGTTAGCCATGACAATAAATAACGTATATATGTCTGGTTTTAATCGTTCTCCCTTTTTTTTAGCAACTCTCTATTAAATCGATTAATCGAACACTTTTCCATAATTTTGTTCGTAGATTATTCAATGTATAGCGTAATCCATTTCGAAGTTCCTTACTTTTTTAAAGAAAAAACCAGTAAGGAAAGGCAGAAAGTCGGGCGGGGCCGACTATATAATACCCTACACCTCCCTAACAATGCGATAAGGGTCATTGCCATAATAATTTGGTCATATCGGGAGTAACGTATATATGGGGGCTATATCTAAATCTGAACCGATTTCTTCCAAATTTAACAGTGTTTATTCAAATAATAGGAAACCTCTTCCTGCCGAATTTCATACTGATCGTATATAAAATACAGTTTTTACAGCGCATACATGTCAAATCGGGGGTAACGTATATATGGGGGCTATATCTAAATCTGAACCGATTTCTTCCAAATTTAACAGTGTTCATTCATATAATAAGAAACCTCTTTCTGCAGAATTTCATACTGATCGGATATAAAATAAAATTTTTACAGCGCTTACAAGTCAAATCGGGGGTAACGTATATATGGGGGCTATATCTAAATCTGAACCGATTTTTTCCAAATTTAGCAGTATTCCTTTATGTAATAAGAAACCTCTTTCTGCCAAATTTTGCACTGATCGGATATAAAATACAGTTTTTACAGCGCTTACATGTCAAATCGGGGGTAACATATATATGGGGGCTATATCTGAATCTGAACCGATTTTCTCCGAATTTAGCAGTATTCCTTCATGTAATAAGAAACCTCTCTTTGCCGAATTTCGCACTGATCGGATATAAAATAACATTTTTACAGCGCTTATATGTCAAATCGGGGGTAATGTATATATGGGGGCTATATCTAAATCTGAACCGATTTCTTCCAAATTTAACAGAGTTCATTCATGTAATAAGAAACCTTTTCCTGCCGAATTTCATACTGATCGGGTATAAAATAAAGTTTTTACAGCGCTTACATGTCAAATCGGGGCTAACATATATATGGGGGCTATATCTAAATCTGAACCGATTTTAACCAAATTCAATAGGGATCGTCCTTGGGCCAAAAATAAGATATGTGTAAAGTTTCTTCGAGATCGGACCATAATTGCGACCTGTACTTTGATTACAAGAATACATGCACAGACAGACGGACAGACAGACAGACGGACAGACAGACAGACGGACAGACGGACATAGCTAAATCGACTCAGAAAGTGATTCTAAGTCGATCGGTATAATAAACGATGGGTCTATTTCTTCTCCTTTTGGGTGTTACAAACAAATGCACAAAGTTATAATACCCTGTACCACAGTGTGGTGTAGGGTATAAACACAGAAAATTCAAATTGAATGGGGAATGTTTATTACCATTGGAAAGAAGATTTTTTGGCATTTTTTTTTTTTGAAATTATGTCTATCAAATGTTGGCCGCAACTACGTCTCAGATGGTCCATCCGTTGAGTCCAATTTTCGATGACTCGTTCGAGCATTTCGACTGGTAACTGGCGAATGACACGCGTGATGTTTTGACCTGAGGCCCATATCCCCACAGGAAAAAGTCTAACGGTGTGATATCACACGGTCTTGGTGGCCAATTGACCGGCACAAAACGTGAAATTATCTGCTCACCGAAGTGATTGATGCGATGTGTGGGATGTTGCGCCGTCTTGTGGAAACCAAATGTTGCCGAGATCACGAGCTTCAATTTCAGGCATAAAATAGTCGGTAATCATGGCACGATAACGGTCGCCATTGACGGTTACGTTCTCACCGGCATCATTTTTGAAGAAATATGGACCGATGATTCCGGTAGGTCGGATCGGGAATCGGTCAATGGCAAAAAGATAGCTCTTAACGAGAGTTAAAATATTGCTCATGGGTGTCAAGGTGGTGGGTCGACTGGAAAGTGTTTTTGTTTATTTAAAAAAAAATGGACTTAGCGCAAATTGCGAACGATTATTTTGTTAATAAAACTGCTATTGAAAAAAGTATCTCTACTTTGATCACCCTTTATATTTGTAATAAATGTTCTTGAACTAAAAGTTCTCAAAATTAATTTAAAACAAATATTTGATCGATAGAAGATTTTTGTCTTAATAGAATAATGTATGATTCCTTTATCACGAATGGTCCTTCGAGCTGATTTTGAACAGTAAGAAAAAAAGATCGGTTTTTTTCAAAACAATCACATCGAAGGACCAATATTTTGGCTCATGGTTTTATTTGTTATTTATTGCAATAAAAGTACTAATTTCTAAGAGATTGGAATCATGATAATGAAAAAAATATAATGTATTTGTTGAAGTGACAACAGCTGATATTCAACAGCAGCGCCCCTATCATAACGTTCAAGAGCGATGCAGATGAAATACAGTGCTGCTAACGTCGTCATTGTGATGTTAACGCCGTCACATTTTATTTTTTTTTTTTTGTTAGTTAAGTTGTAAACTCAACCTAAAATGTTCCATTAAATTAAAATAAAAAATAAATATAAATATTGTATTTCTTTTTTTAAGTCCCGCCACTCTGGCGCGGAGTTAAACAGTATTTATACTCCACTTATTGAGCGTCTCTCGTCTCATACTTGATTTCTTTACAAACCACATCGACTAGGCCATTTATAAATTTTTAGGTGAAAAAACAAACAAAACATGATTTCAAGATATTCTAAGCTTTGTGTCTTTGACAAATGACGTCATAAATCCCCCAAAAATGTGTATTTCCAAATTTGCACACGTTAGAGATTTGTTTTTATTCTCCAAATTGTTCCGGCTTCATTATGATGTCAGCTTGGAGTGCATATTTTAACTAGGCTGTGTGGCAACAGCTACTCGAGTTACTTTTTTATGCCGATCCCAATGGTTTGTAGGTATTCATTTTCATTTCCTGTCATTGTCAGTTTATCAAAAGAAATAAAGGATGTTGACAAAACGACAAAAACAATACGGAAAATGAGGGCATTGTAAATGTAATTCTTATTTCTCTTTTTTTACATTATATAGATATGTATGTTAATATTAAACATGGCCATGTGTGTAATTTAATATCTGCGCTGGGACAGATTTCGAATGTAAATGTAAAGGTTTTAATACAGGTATTATTTCTGGCACTGTCAGCTCATGATGCAGCCTGGAGAGATTTAATGTAATGTAAAGAAAAAAATGAGAAATGCAATCTCCATTTAAAAATATAAATATGCTTGCCAACCTGTGGCAAAAATATTTCATATAGGAAATCATTTAATACCCAAAATTTTTTCAACAACATAAAACCCATTTGCTGGAATTTATACAACATGTATTATTAGCTCTACTTGGGCACTAACCCGCCACCCCACTACACCTTTAGAATAGAAAAGAAGACGAAAAAAACACAATTAAGTTAATCCCTTTTACTAATGTATGCACATGTCAGAGGAAATATAATAACTTTATGCCATATCCAAACAAAAAGAACAAGAGATGAAAAAAAAACTGTCACTTTTGAATAAAATGAATGAGAATACATGATGTATGTAGCCTAGCCTGGCCTGCCCTGGACCAACAATGAAGCAAAAACGGAAACAAAGGATTAGATTGGAGATATGAAATGTAAAAATATAATTTACATTTAGGAGCAAAAAAATGAAAGAATAAACATAGAAAAAAATTGATATACATACATACATCATAATTAATTACTTATGAGTTTGTAAACTTTATTTTTTGGCAAATGTGTACTCTGGCCTGATTTTAAATGAGAAATAGCACATACTTATAGAAAATCTGGAGTATTGTTAGCTCTATAGATGTCTTAATTTTAATTTTGATATTTACAAAATTTCGAATCCAATTGAAAATAAGTTGAATTATATTTTGAAGCAACTCGAAGAACAATTTTAACAAGGACTACATATGTGTGCAATGACACTTTCATGTGGAAGCAGAAGTATAGTAACTGCCGTTAAAACAACTAGCAAAAATTTGATTTTTTTTTCAAAAAATTTTTTTTTTTTGCTGGCACGAAATAAATCCGTGAAAAACAGAAAAAAATCACCAAAAAGCTAGCATCCTAAGGAGGAAAACAATGCCTATTTGAAGAAAATCTATGGATAAATGTATAAATTATAGCACTTTTGGTAGAAATAAGAGAATTTCAACAAAATTCGGTTTTTATAGGGTAAATATCTGATGCTGCCAACAAATTGACACTGTTTTCTTCGTTAGGATGCTAGTTTTCAGTGTCTTTAAAAAAAATCGATTTTTTCTAATTGTTTCAACGACAGTTACCAAACTTCAGTAAATTTTAACCCTCATAATTCCCACTTAAATGGCATCTCGGCTTTATCGAACTTATATTTGAAAAAATATGGTTCAAATACTAAAGGCATATTCCATGAAATTTTTAAAAAAAAATTGTTTTTGGTTTCGTAAAACAGTATATATAAAAAAATTTTGTTGCATAGTGTTTTCTATAGCTTAGATACTCTGTTTATAGTAAGAACTAACTAGGACCTGAAAATAGCCATCAACCGCAAACTCCTCCTCTTCATTGCAGGCAAATGTTTTTCGCCGAGCCATTTTTTCAAGATTGGAAGGTGCGTGCTAAAGCAATTCTAACTTTAATTCATTGATTTTGTACATCGCAATAGTGGATGTGTGAACTGGTGCATTTTCTTGGTTGTGAGCAAACGCGGCACCCATCTTGCACACAGCTTTCGCATTATCAAATTTTCCGTTAATATGGGATGTACAGCACTTTTTGAAATGCCTATGAGTTCAGCTCGCTCACGAACCTTCAACGACGGTCATCTAATACCATTTTGAGCATTTGTTTAACCATTTCCGTCGTGTACACCTCAATTGGTCGACCACACCTCGTACGGCCCCGTTAAAACTCTGAAACCCAATATTTTATAGTTGTATACGAAGGAGCAGACTCCCCCAAAGTAGAATTTAGGTTAGGTTAGGGTGGCAGCCGGTTATGGCAGCTTACACAGTCCAATTTAGGTCCCCAGTGTTTCCACGGGCTCAGGAGCCCCTCATCGAAACCAACTAGTATGATAGACAAAGCCATCAATAGCTCGAACATCGGTACCGGAAAGATATGTCAGACTTACTAGAAAGGTCGACCCCACTTAAATCCAGCCGTCGTCTACTTAATGCGGGACAGTAACAAAGTAAGTGCTCGATGCTCACTTCCCACTTCTTCCTCATCACCACAGCTCCTGCAAAAGACATTAGACACAATACCCAACCTTCTAGCGTGTTCACCGATGAGACAGTTTCCCGTCAGAACTGACACCAATGTAGACAGCCTTTTCTTCTGCAGTGCGAGGAGATACTTTGACCTTATCAAGTCATAACTTGGCCAGATTTGTCTATCTACCCTACAAGGTGCCGATTTCTGTCCATCTTTCATTGGACTGTCTGATCTAGAAGAATCTAGTTCGGTTTTAATATTGGTTGGTCAGAGATCTTTCAAATGAAAGTATCGTATTACATATCGGAGACCAATTTTTTCCATGTTTACAAATTCACTGAGATGGTTTACTTTTGAGTGCACAAGAATACATAACGTCATCCGAAATGAAAAAGGGCATAACAACAAGAAAAATGGAAATCCGGTTTAGATGGGTTTCGGTACACTGCTTCAAAATACACATCCTTACAAATTTTTAGCAACCTACTATCAAAAATGTCGAATTTATTAACGAAATTCAAAAGGGCCCAACAACAAACTATTTCTTTTTTCATAGCTAAAAATTCCTTTTTCTTGTAATTTTCACAAACAAGTAATAAATCATGTTTGTGTGAATTTATAAATGCATCCTTATGTTTGGGTATTATCCTGAAAATCCCGTTTTTCTAACGACAACATTTTTCATTTTATTTAGTTTCTTTGCTTCTCCTGTAAAATTTTCAAATATGATGATAGGCCCTTTCTCGTTTCTGATGACGATATGTTTTAGAAGGTTGCCACTTTTCACTAAAGTATTTTTTTGAAACTACTACCGCCATCTTTATGTCATGCCGGCTACTTTTGGGACCGCCCTCCACATGTATTTCACATAGTACTTTTAAGATCACATCGAGTGCTTAAACGGGAGTAAAATACGATTTCATGAGAAATAGTTCTTTGAGCTTCCGAAAATGGAATATTATTGGGTGGAAAATGGTCCTTCGAGACGCTCATACAGGGTTTCCAATAAGAGTGATATGATTTCTTTGAAAAAAAACACACCTATTGTTAAGGAAATTCAAAAGTTATTAATTTAATGTGAAGTA
Organism: Eudasyphora cyanicolor; assembly: GCA_963930755.1. Classification (NCBI taxonomy): domain Eukaryota; kingdom Metazoa; phylum Arthropoda; class Insecta; order Diptera; family Muscidae; genus Eudasyphora; species Eudasyphora cyanicolor. Next base: position 142,724,560 of record OZ005736.1, read on the forward strand.
CAATCGATACAATTAAGTTCTAAATAAACCGTCATTCAAATGGCCTCCACGACTTCTTCTGCAGGAACGAATTCGATGAACCCAATTTTCGAGCACATTTTCCACCAAATCAAGTCGTATGTCATGAATGGTACGTTCAATATTGACTTGTAAAGCTTGAAGAGAGTCTGGTTTATTTCGAAAGACCAATGACTTCAAATAACCCCACAAGAAATAGTCTAATGTTGTTAAATCAAAACTTCTTGGAGGCCATTCAATATCACAATTTCTTGAAATAAACGAATCTCCAAACTTTTCTCACAACAATTCAATAGTTTCATTTGCTGTGTGGCACGTAGCCACAATCGGTCAATGGCAAAAAGACAGCTCTTAACGAGACCTAAAATATTGCTCATGGGTGTCAAGGTCGTAGGTTGACTGGAAAGTGTTTTGTTTTTTTGTGGATTTTAAAAAATGTGGACTTAGCATCATTTTCAAATGTGAACGGAATGTTTATTTTTGCTCTAGCTCCTTAACGGTACGTCGGATGGCAAAAAGACAGCTCTTAACGAGACCTAAAATATTGCTCATGGGTGTCAAGGTCGTAGGTCGACTGGAAAGTGTTTTTTTTGGATTTTAATAAAATGGGCTTAGCGCACGAAAAGTTGCAATTGGAGAACGATTATTTTGATAATAAAACGGAATAATTTGTAAACATTGTTCTTGCGTATATCTCTCCATGATGAAATTGTAAACACTACACTGAAAAAAAAATATGACATGAAATTAAAAACAAGTTTGCCCTTAAATCATAGATTTAATCTGTCTTTGTTTGAATAACAAATTTTTTTAAATTTGAGAAAATTGAAATTTTTTTTCGTTTAAAGTAAAATTCCTTACTTCTATGATAAGATGTCCATAACACTGTCATGTTGACTTTAACGTTACGTCATAAAATTAAAGAAATAATAATTGATTGTAGTACAACTGCCCTTAAATCAAGTATAAATTTTAATAGTTTGTAAGATTTTTTAATAGTTTGAAGGATTTTTCCCTTAAAATTGTAGAAATTCTCATGTCGTGCTTTTAAAGACAATATACCCTTAATTTTCAGTCCAGTTTTTTGGTATTTTTGAATTAACGATTAGTTATCTTTTAAATTGAGAGATAGTTTTTATCTGCAGGAGGACAATTTAGACTCTCTTTGGTTGCAAATTGAGAATAATAGTGAGAGTTACAATGAAGTTTGTTTGAAATTTTTTGGAATCAGTTCATGTTGAGCTGTGGTTGATAAAGGTTTTGTGCTCTTGACATTTTTAATTCTACATTAATAGCAACAGTTTCGGCGGCTGTTTTTTGACAGCTATCGCAGCTCATACAAAGAAAGCAGTTCGTTTAAGGAAAAATTTTGCAAACTATTTAATTATCCATTAGAATAAATTCTCATATTCCCTCTAATATAAAGAACACTAGACTAAACTCAATGGCTACTGAATAAATTGTTTATCGAATTCAAATGTTTTAAAAACTAATAATTTAATATAGAAAATAATAAAAATGATATATAGCCTCGTCACGCTAAAGTGAGGGTATTATTACCATGAATGTTTAAACAAAAAAATAAATAAAAAAAATTTTATGAAACTTATTTGGCACTTGTGGAAAGTGCAGAATGTGTTTGGTTTAATTAAAGAATGTACTCAATAATAACAGATTTAAAAATGTGAAGTCTTTCATCGAAGTATACGGCGTAATTCTTTCAAAGATGTTTGATGTCCAGATTTAAAGATGATTAATGACTTTAATTGTCGTACAAGATGTACTTATTTTAAAAGTCTTTGTCTTTGGAGCCAAGTCTAAGATAAAATCTTAAAAGTTAAGAAAATTTCAATGATTTTCAGTACACTTTTCTTTCAGTGTACTGAATACAATGAAAAACAAAGATTCTTGATTTTCAAATAAAATGTATTTGTTCATAAATACATAATATTTACAATTTTCTGTTCCAAATATATTTTCTTTGAACTCAAACATATCAAAAAAGACGATTCTCACGTAGAAAGTATTTTGACTCTCCTGAAAAAATTTAAATATTGAACTTAGCGCATTTACACTCTTAGGTCGTGATATACGTTTTGAATTACACACATTACAGTGACTGTGTATGAAATATTCTACGAAAAAATATTTTACAACCACAGTGCCATTCTAAATCCTGTCAGAACTTATACCAAATACTTTTTCCCATTTTGTTGTGACAAATGAGTTGTCAGTTTTTGGATAAATATTTGTTTATCATCTTTACAATATTTTTTGGACAATTTACAGCATCCACATAGTATTAAATAGCATCATCGTCTTCGGTAATACTTATATTTATTAAAATCAGATAAGACTTTACCATAAACCAAAGAAAATTTGGAAGAATAGTAGAATTCCAACCACACCACTTATTCTAACACCCCAACCGAAACCAGAAACAGAAAGGCCACCATCAAAACGGAAAGCGATAGTCTGCAAAGAAATCTGTCGGTCTAGAGATGATGATAATAAATAATCATAATTTTCCGGTCATTGCTAAAAATTTAATGCAAACACACATTCGCCTCAGACTTCTCAAAATCGCCTCAGAGATTCTAAATACGAAAAGGAAATTGAGAACCCTCGTCTCGGTGACCATCACCGGAGTTTTTGAATATTTTTGTTTGTTTGCTGTTGTTATGGGAGGGAAATTTGAAAAGGCAATGACAGAGCAGATACATTTACCAATTTTGTCGGGGTTATTGTTGGTGGTGGCGGCGGCGGCGGCGTCGGTGTTGGAGTTTTGTGGAACAGCATCACCAACACCAAATGTTTACTACAAAATATCGTAAATCATTCATAAGTTTCAACAGCAACATGAGGCATACACACGCCGCTCCATGCCATGGAGCTGAGGACGGACAGACACTTCATAGTCTCCTCTTTAGTTGTCGTAAGAAGGATGTATGAATATACATGACTCTGAGGAAGTTGAGCGCAAATGGAATGGGTACTGTGTGAATGGTCTGCAGCTTAAATTACCATACGTACACCAGACAGATGGTTAGGACGGGACACAAAAAAACAGCGTGATTTGCCATTAAATTTATGTTTTCTTATTTTTCATTCATTCTTCATTTACTTCATGTCTCACTCCAGCAGAAAAGAAATCGTTTTGGAAAACTAAATACCGGTAGCGTTTTGCTCTCCCTTAATGTCTGGGACCCCAAGGACCACATATATCTCGTAGGTGTATGTGACATATGTTGTTGAAATATTTTGGAGTTCGCCAAAATTTCAGCAAAACATCATCTCACATATTTTATGGTTTTCATATGAAGATAGACAAACTATTAACGCGTTGTAGCACAAAAAAAGTTTTAAAAAAATCTTCAATTATAACAAATTAGTGGCTGGTCCTGAAAACTCTGCAACACTCGTGCCCTCCTTTCCTATTTCCATGTTTGTGAAAAGCAATTTATTTACAAATTTTTCCGATTTTGGAACTTTTGAGGGAGTTTACGTTTTCTAGGGTAAGCAAAGCAACACATGCTTTGGACATACGAGTACGAGTACATCATCTCACAGAGTCAAGTGCAAAGTGTAATCTATCATGATCCTCATATGGGAGTTTATCTTTCCACAATTTTTATTGTTTAACAGGAACTTGTTTATGACAAAAGGGACAGAGTAATTAAATTTTCATTTTTGTTTTTAATATTTTTATGAGCTCATTACCCAACATAACTGTTTGTCAAAATGCTAATTATTCTATGGGGCATTCAACAAAATGTTTTTAAAACGAAAATTATTATATTATCAAGGAGAAAGGTCCACAAGATGAAAAGACTCAGATGGTCCTTCCAGCAACTTACCCATACGGAATATAAGTCCGTAGAAAATATTCCGTCGAGCGACTATCCTGCAACAAATCGTAGCAAAATAATGGCGTTTCTGGAAATATTTTCAGTCGAATCGGCGCAGTTTTCGGAAAAGGGTAAGGAAAATGCTGCACTTTTTCCAGAAACGAAATCGCCATAAGATTGCATACATTAAAAATATATTTCAATATTGGACCAAATAATAAACAAAAATCATTAAAATGGGCTTTGGAGAGGCTTTAGCGCAAACAAGTAAAAGCGTTAAGTTCGGCCATGCCGAATCTTATATACCCTCCACCATGGATAGCATGTGACCTCACAAAATAACTCAAACCTAAAGAAAATAACACCATAAAACACAAAAAATATAGTAGATGAGAACAGTAGGAATCACAACAAGTTAGATGCTATATATGGGAGCTATATCTAAATATGGACCGATATCGCCCATTTCCAATCCCAAACTACCTGCAACTATAAGAAGTATTTGTACCAAATTTAATGAACCTAGCTCTATTATTGCGGACTGTAGCGTGATAACCACAGACGGACGGACATAGCTAAATCGTCTTGGAATTTTACGACGATTAAGAATATATACACTTTATGGGGTCTCAGATCAATATTTAGAGGTGTTACAAACGGAGTGACAAAATGAATATACCCAGTCGACGAATATTCTGGCAATTTTTCGAGAATTTCAAAAAATTTGCACTAAAATAATAATTTATAGTGGTTTTTTGATTCATTTTCGGCGAAAATGTTTAGATTACCAATTGTTTAGATTACCAACTGTTTAGATTACCAATTGTTTGTAGAAAATGGTCCTGCGAGGGGCAGCCCAGTTCCAAGCCAGTACAAATTAAGACAACATACATTTCAAAAATAATTGAATATTGGAACAAATACTAAAAAAGTTCCGTTTTGTTTTAAATTGGTCCTTCGAGTTCTGATCGTTGAAAATGATCCCTTGAGATGATTTATATGGATATGTCTGTGACCTTAGAAAAGGTAGACTCTATAATTACTAAGAAAATGAACAGTAAAATTATGGATGGATCCACTAAGATGTATAGAGAACGTTAATTACAATTATTTGCAAATGGTCCTTTGAGCTACTTACTCCAGAAAGTATTGAATTTTTTCTACGAAAATTTAAACTTTGAACAGGACACAGAAGTAAAACAATTTTGCTATTGTTATGATTACCTCTTAGGGATACTTTTTGTGTAAGTTTCAAAAAAAATCAAAAGAATGTTATTTTTGAATAAACCATTTTGTTTTCAATTGGACCGTCCATAGCCGCCAATAAAAGTCCAGATCTCTGAAAATAGTTACAATACATTCATTTGAAAGGTATTAGTCCAACCAATATTAAAACCGAGCTAGATTCTACTTTGGGGAGTCTGCTCCTTCGTTTACAACTATTAAATATAGGGTCGCAGAGTTTAAACGAGGCCGTACGAGCTGTCAAGGCGAACACCGGAGGAGTTGACGAATTGAGGTGTCCACGCCAGAAATGGTTAAAAAAATCCACAAAATGGTATTTGGTCATAGGCATTTTTAAAATGTGGTATACGTCGTACATTGACGGAAGATTTGATGATAAGAAAGCTGTGCGCAAAGTGGGTGCCGCGTTTGCTCATAATTAGGACAGTTCACACATCCACTAATGCGATGGCCAAATTCAATGAAGTAAAGCTCGAATTGCTTTAGCGCGTACTATATTCGCCAGATTTAGCTCCCTCTGAGCTATTTTCAGGAGCTAGACCGTTTTTACTATAAACAGGGTATATCGAAGCTATTGAAAAAAGTTGGAAAAATTTTATCGAGCTAAAGGGAGATTATGTTAAAATTACAAGGCGCGAAAGTTAAAAATGTAAAGGCTAAAAATTTAAAAAATACTAAAATGGAGATTTTACTTTCTTTCTTAGGAGGGCAGTATATGTGACCTGGAAACTTCGGCTGCTCCTCTAACATAACCAATTTATACAAAGATTGAAATAATTAATATTAAGTGCTCCTTCGTGTTGTTTCCATGTGGTAATTTCAGTCCATAAAGTTCGATAATGTGAACAAATTCTTGGAAAAAATAAAATTTCACAAATTACATACACAGATCACTTCACTAAGAATTGGTCTTGCGATCTTACCAAGTGGAGTATTATTTAATCTCCGAAACCATGAAAGCGAATGGGCAAAAAATTAAACATTAGGTTCAGTTCGGGATCATCCACGATAAATGGCGGAGAGTTCAAGATATTTGCAAAACCCGCATTTCCAGAGAGAAACTGAAAATATATGTGTAGTTTTTTCTGATAATAGTTTGTATGTATGATTCTAACCGGTAGATGGCGCTGTAGGGGAATTATGTCCATTATTAATTTTTATGTTGATTTTTTCCTGAAAATCGAAATGTATAAATTTTTTAATGAAACATCAATGAATAACAAGCCAATACATCCCAAACAGTACGGGCAGGACAACGTCTCGGGTTCAGCTACTTGAAAATAAATATTATTCAATCCAGAGACAATTTTTGACAATCTCAGAAAATAATTGACAATTGTACAAATTCTTCAAAGATTTACATAGGCAAAATAAAATTGGTGCTTCGAGCTATACCAAATGAAGTATTAGTTCATTGAAAATCAACATCCAAAGGAGTGTCCAATTCAGAGACAATTTTTGACAATCTCAACAAATAACTGACACTGGAAGACCAATTACATGGACATTGAAAGATATACTTTAAAGCAGGGATGAACGGACATTCGCTTTCGCATTCGCAAAAACCATTTTTGGAACATTCGCTTTCGCAAAAATACATTTGTTAAAAGTGTCTTATCGTCATATCCGCTTCCCACATTTTGAAGATTATAATACCAATGAAAACGTCTGCGACTTCTCTTCAAAACAGTTGAAAAAATATGTTTGTCCTTGTTAACAGGAGGTCAAAATATGGAAAACGTTGTTAATACTTGAGTATCCTGGAAAAGTATCAATTCAGGGTCTTAATTTTGTTGGTACTAAAGGGTCAAACTATTATTCGCAAAAATGCATATTTCAATATTCGCTTTCGCATTCGCTTTCGTTACATCCCTACTTTAAAGTGGTCCTTCTGGTTTTCTTCATCGTGAAAATGTCATAGCATTATACGTTTTCTATTCTAGTAAAATGTTTACTTTAGAACCGGAATATTGAATTAATTAACATTCTATAATGTGGACAAATTATTCAAATAGGTCAAATAAAATAGGTTTTTCGAGCTACACTAAATTGAAAATCCACATTCAAACGAATCGTTCTATTGTGATGCAATTTTTGAGAATCTCAACAAATAATTGACAATGGAAGACCAATTGGACATTTAAAGATTTACTTTCTTCGATTTTCTGCTTCATGATAATGTAAATAAATAAGTAGTTATTCTCGGCAGATGTTGTGTTCATCTTCTACGTATATGTTTATAAAGAAAAGAGGTTTTATTGTTGTTGCAGAAATATATTGTATATATTCATCCACAAGATGTTATCATCATTAGGTTGCAGGTTCAGGAAGTTGGCGACCACACTGAAACAAAATTTGTCATCAAATTAAAGAATTGCTCCAAAGACGTCCTTAGTCTTCAAAATAAGTACATTTTGTAATTAAAATATAGATAATTTCATTATTATTAAGTAATTTACTTGATTTTAAGTACATTTTCTTAATTTTAAGTACAAAATGTACTTGTTTTGAAGACTAAGGACGTCTTTGGAGCAATTCTTTAATTTTAGGAAAAATTTTTTTCAGTCCACGATGCGGGTACATCCATAGAAACCTGTGAATCTAAGTGGGATTGGCTGGGCAGCGGAAAGGTGTAACTTATCATGCAGCATCAAATCACACGCTGGACATATATTCGCCATATTGGCATTAATTTGAGCCCCGTATGCATTGAGCCGGCTACATCATCAAGACGTCAGCTGCACCAGAACTGCTCTGTTTGTCTCGGCAGTACCTCTTCTTCTGATGTCGCAGGAGGGCGCTCTTCGAGATCTGGTCTGTTTTGTAGCCCTAGTCTGTCTTCTTCTGACACTGTTAAAAAATACTCTCCGAGAACGATATTCACCCGGTAGTTGTGAATATCGATGAAACCTACTTGGTTTGCTCTGTGATCTAGAAGCTCTCTTTTGTGCCGTTCCTGATCCTGCAGATCTTTTCTGACATCGTTGGGATGGGGGGATCCTATCGACTAGGGTGTGGTTGGTATGGTTACTCCGATAGCAAGCCAGCAGGTACTGTTTCGACAACATAAAATTTTATCTGCGCACGAGAATGATCTTGGCATTTTCTTCAAGGTGGTCCTCCAAAGAAATGAGGAGGCACTCTACCGCCGTTCTTAGATTGGCAGGTCTTTATGTTATTACACAGTGTCTCACTCACATTCGGAAACCATGGTCCTTAGAGTTACTTCACATGGGAAAATTAATCCAATGCAAATGGTACTTCGATATCAGTACTCATTGCAGTGAAAGTCCGAATCATTTGTGTCTTCTGATTCGAACGATCCTACGATCTTAAGTTTATTTCCAAATTGAAGAGGATCAAAGGTATAAAGACAGTATTACATGAATAACCGCCTATTTATAAAATTTGTTTTTCTTCATTCACTCTCTTGTAGACCTTCCCTTCTGAGACTTGTTCCTTTGCAATGGTCAGTGTCACTGACCAACCTTTCCCCACATTTTGTCCCACTCTAAAGTAGTATTCCTTGCTCCGATGCCAGAATGTGAACCTTTTGCTAAAATCTTAATGTAAATCTTAATTGCCGTTGATATTATTGTTTTGATGAACACTTGAAAATGTGTCCGTCCATCCATCCATGTGTCTTTTCAAATCAAGCAAATGCATTTATTTTAATGAAATTATGTTTTTTTTGTACTTTATTATACTTTTCTGGTCCAAAGATGTCTTTCATCTTAAATATTGTCCAAGTAGAAAAGGCGGGCGGGAAAGGGGAGAGAGAGAGCAACTTGAGTGTTTACGTATGGTTTGACTTTGCACTTTCCTCTACGTCGGTTTGTTGCTTTCTTGGCAACCGAAATTCTGTTTCGCAACAATAAAAATGGAATGCCTGCTGCATGGAAATCATTGATGCATTTTATTTTCTTTTCGGTGATACTTCTTCTGCTGGGCTGTGGAGTGTGGCGTTCCTTGTCGTTGAAGCTTTGTCATTGATGGTGTGCTCCTGTTTGGCAGCCAAATTGAGTTGCATTTGTTCCCAGTTCCTGATTTCTGCTCAAGTTTGTTAATGTTCTGCCGGCAGGCTTTAAAGCTAATTGCCAATGAAAGTGCGAATTTCTTTCTCCCTTATCCTCTTCTTTCAGAGCATTTGCAGTTGTCTGCATATTTTTCTTTATTGTTTCGAATTTTTGATATGAAGTGCATTTATTGTTATGGCTTTCCTTCACTTAATGGGGGTCAGACCATTTAGTTAGCCAAATAAAGTGCAAATTTATGGAGGCCATGCACAAGCAAATAAGTTGAAATAGTCGGGAGATAACTAAGGATAACCTCACGAATGAAGGAAACTATAAAGCAAGATCATTGGCAAGAATATATTCAGCAGAACCACTGATGAAATGCTTAATGCTAAGAATAAAGAGCGGCGTATGCGTTTTAAAATAGAGATGTTAACGCACACGGCCACAAACGAATGCGCATAGCCACTGTCCTGAGATATATATGAACCCATTAACGAATGAGTACTTCTTAGATAACTCCACTACGAGTACTTTGGCTGCTCCCTTTATCTAGGAATAATTGAGGTGTCCGGGTTCGAATCCAGCCGGTTGTAACTCTTTACTTTTTGTGACGTATTCAATTTTAAAAAAACTATCTCATAACAAAATTTTAATATTTTATATTTTTCATAAATTATAAATATATTCACAACTTGTGCAAAAAAAAATTGTTTGGAAGTGACAAAAATTGCACTGAATTCTTCTTTGGAAGTAATTAAAAAGTGGGAAGTATTTCCACCAATGGATAACCAATGGCTTGGACACTGAGAGTTTCCCTTAAAAGAGGTCCTTTGAGTTGTTTCTCCGTAAAAGTTTCAGTCCATTCACATTTTCTGTTATGTGAAAATGGATGCTGTAGAACAGGAATATAAATTCCATTCACATTTTCAGTTCTGTTGTTGTTGTTGCAGCAGCTTGGATACGCTGAGTTGATAATCCATAAGTCTATTTCTATTACAGACTTCGTTCCAGCATATATCCGATTATCGCGAGAATCTTATGTGGCTTTCATCTACTCAATGTTGTCCGGTTGTAAATGAACATTCGTCTGTTAATTTCAGGGAATGGATGTTATTTGAGTATTACTGTTTCTATTCTCCACTAGAAGCGCTACATTTCTGTTAATAGTCGTCATGGTGTTATGTCTATTTTTAGCTTCCCTGTTGACTTGGGGGATCAGATGTTGTTATAGTTGTAGTGCGACCGGTGAGTTATTTTTGGAACGATATGCTGAATTTTCATCAATATCTGCACATAAATGTTATTAGTTATTGGAGTTATTAGATCTCACGTAATCGAATTACGATACGAAACGGATGCGGGAATTAGGCCCCTGCTTGGTAGGCTCTCTGATCTAGAGGCTCTCTTTTGTATCGTTTCATCTCGTGCTCTAGATCCTGCAGAACTTTATCCTATCTACTAGAGTGTGATTGGCATGGTTACTCCTATAGCAACCTTTTTTATACTCTAGGAAAATTCTATATGTATAGCCGGAATATTCAATTCCTTGAAATTCTGTAATGTGAACATATTCTTCCACGATTAAAATAGTAGGCACAATGAAATTGGTCCTTCGAGCTACACCAAATAGAGTATTAGTTCGCTGAAAATGAACTTCCAAATTGTCCATTTGAGATGCAATTTTCCAGAACATTTAAACATAATTGACAAATTAGTTGAACATTGCGTTAATAACACAGTGCAACAACCAAAATGGGAATGGGATGAAACCAATTGCAAATGAATGTTGACATTATCCCTAACAAAACCCTCAAAGGTTTTTTCAGTTCAGTGCTAGATTTTTTTTTTACACGCATTTGAAGTTGGTATGGAGCAGTGTTCAAAGTAGAATCTAGCTCGGTTTTAATATTCTTTGGACTGAGACCTTTCACATAAAAGTATTATATTACACATCGGTGACCAATTTTTTCCATGTTTACATATTCACTGAGATCGTTTACTTTAGAGTACTCAACAAAAAACTAAACAACGTGGCGCCTTGAAACTTAAAACATGTGTTTTCAAAGGTTTCCACTTTTCACGAAACTAATTTTCTTCAAAATACTGCCGCCACCTATATGTCACTTCGGCTAATTTCGGGACCGAGACGCATTTTGCAACCCATCATGGGAAACATTAAGCTTTTGTAGTTCATAAAGCATTAAATTGTCTATAGTAAAAATGGAGTATATCGGTCCATGTTTCGATAAGTCTAAGCCCCTTATCAAGGTTACGTTAATATATGTGCCTGGAACTTAGATACATGCTCTATTTAACCTGCAACAGTTTATAGTAAACATAGTTCTCCGTACATTTGCTGATAAACAATGGTGGAGGGTATTATACTGTCGGCCCCGCCCGACTTTAGTGTTTTCTTACGGTTATTCTCTAAATACCTTCCTTATTAAATAATAATAAGCAAAATATGATTGGTCCTTCGAGCTACATCAAATGGAGTATTTTCAGGAAATTTAATTTCCAAACTGCTTCCGAATTGTCCAATTTTCAAGAATCTCAATAAATGAGATATAGCGGACCAATTATTGAACTAATTTGAAAATTTAAATAATTCATATGTATCCTCGCTAAAATTACTTTGCATTCTCCTTCTGAGTTCAGGGAAAACGGTTACTTTAGAAAGGGATTATTGAATTGCTTCAAATTCTGGAAAGTGGACAAATTCTAGAAAGATTAAAACTGCACTTATTTAAGCACCTAGGTCAAATCATTGTAACTGGTCCTTCGAGCTACAACAAATAAAGTATTAGTTCGCTGAAATTTAACTTCAAATCTATTTCCGAATGGAAATTTATTGAGGAAATTTATTCAGCAACGAAAGTAATTTCGAACTCCACTAATTTGTATATAACTTTTGATTGAATTGACTAAAATATAATATCTGGTATATTTGGAATTTAAAAATGCAAAATCCCTTTAATACATGCCAAGTTGCCATCAGAATGAAGGTATGGAGATTTGTAGTCAAAACATCTGTATGTTTAAAATATTAAATCTTTTTCGCCACTCGTATCACCACATCTTCGTTTTACATAGATAATTTGTAATTTAATTGCTTGTAAAGTTAATAATTTATACTCATCTGTCGTTCTTTTTTTTCTCATTACAGCCTGTGAATGCCATCCCATTGGTTCGACGGGTAAAACCTGCAATCATACCTCCGGTCAATGTCCTTGCAAGGATGGTGTTACCGGTCTCACCTGTAATCGTTGTGCTCGTGGATATCAACAAAGTCGTTCACACATCGCACCATGCATAAGTGAGTATACTAATGAGGAAACGATAACATACCGGCATCCTTTCCGTCCCCATATATGAGTATATATGGGATATATGGAGTTATTCATTCATAAATAAAATGTCGAAGAAATCAAGCGTGGAAGGGCGAAAGAAGCCTGGCGGCAAAAACAATTTCATTCACAATTTTTCCTATTTATTCTAAATCTGTTATTCTATATATGCAAATTTTCTTGTTCCTTTTTGCAGAAATTCCTCCACGCATCAGCAATATGTTGGATACCCAGAATACCGCTCCAGAACCAAATACTCATGACTCCGCATCACCTTACCGCACGGAAGGTGGGAGGGGTAAGTAAGTGTTGCTTCTTTCATTATTATTTCATTGTGTTGTTGTACTCAAAACCCCCTATTTCTTTGGCTCACACTGACTTAACTAACCACCACTTGAGAATCCTGTGATGATTTCTAACCACAGTAACATTATTACCACAAAACTCCAGCTCTTCACAACTCACAAAGCCGACAGACATCTACAATATGTTATGATTTTTTTAAATTAATTATTATTTGCAAATATTACTTTTTCCTAGATAGAGAGAGAGTTGCATTCCTTTTTCTTCCTTTTTTCATTTGTAGTCAAGTAGTTTTATAAGTTACCTTTAATTGCGGGCTGCTTTTTCTTTGGAAGGTTCATTAGTCGTGTAAATGTCTCCCCTTTTCAGGCGGAAAAGGAGTTTCCTTTTTTTTTTTGATGAATGAAGTCTGCGTTTATTTCTCAATGGGCGCGTAATGAGTAAAGTAATGGGGTTAGTATGGAGTTTGTTATTATCGTAAAAAGCCATAATACTTCTCTCCCTGACATACTCTCATACCATAAGATAGGCTTTTTTGTTTGAAATGTATCAAAGGGGGTCTATTTAAGCTATGTGAGAGTGGAGTTAATGGACGGTATTAGTTTGAATGGAAGGATTGTGAGTTCCGGGCGCATATGAACACTGAAAGGTGATAAAAATAATTAATTAAAATTAAAACTGTCAAACACATAAAAGGCTTCGACTAATGGTTACACTAACGACTTCATTAGTTTAGAGTCGTTTTCATTTTAGTTTCAACAAATGGCAATGATTAAAAATAAATTGCGATTTCAAATAAAGCGGTTGTTTTATCAAGAGTTGCATTTTTCAAAAAGGAAGGAAACAATGAATTGAAGAAAATGTGGAATTGTTGCAGAAGCAGAGAAAAATACTTCGGAACTTTTTGATCAAAATATGATGAGAAGGATCTATGACAATTATGTGTGAAACAAAATATCGGCCAAATGCTAGCCACGGCTTCGGTGGCATACTTCTATCCGATGGTCCATACTTTCAATGGCTCTGAGACATGATTGAGGTTAAATGTCGTTAATGTGCCGAATTATATCATCCTTTAGCTCTTGAATTGTTCTTGGCTTATTGAAATACAATTTTTCTTTTAAATATCCCCAAAGAAAGAAGACAAAAGGTTCAAATGACTCACGAGCTGAAGCCTACTGACCATTTCAAGCGTCGTCAATACGCGGAATGTTTGGTTGAACAGACAAAAGTGAATGGTGACTGTACAAAACAAAATCATCCTCAGCGACGAGGCACACTTTCACCTCAGTAGATTCGTTAACAAGCAGAATTACTGCATAAGGGGCAATTGAGAATCCACGAGTGATTGTTGAAAAGCCGATGCATCCACAAAGAGTGACTGTTTGGTGCGGTTTATGGGCTGGCTGCGACATCGGGCCGTACTCCTTCAAAAATAAGTTTGGCCAAGCAGTTACCGTGAATGGTGTTCGCTATCGCGGACTTCTTGTGGCCAGAAATTGAGGATATGGACCTGAGCGAATGCGGTTGCAACCGGACGGTGCCACTTGCTATACAGCCAACGAAACAATGGCTCTTTTGCGCGAGAAATTCAAAGGCCGCGTTATCTCACGTCTTGGTGATGTTAATTGGCCGCCACGATCATGTGATTTGTCACCGTCGGACTTCTTTCTTTGGGAATATTTAAAAGAAAAAGTGTACGTCAGTAAGTACTATTCAAGAGCTATGATGAGATAATTCGGCATATTAACCACTTTGAACCTCAATTATGTCTCAGGGTCATTGAAAATGTGGACCATGGGATATAGGTATGTCACCAATGTCGGGGCGAGCATTTGGCCGATATTTTGTTTCACACATATGTAATTGTCATAGATCTTTATAAAAAAAATATTAATTCAACTTTTTGTTTTATTTACAATTAACATCGTGCGGATGTTTTGAACCACCCTTTAGATGGCTCCAAAAATATTCCTTTCTCAGAGAATTAACGATGTGATACCTTCCTGCGCCCAACAGTCGAATATTTTAACTACCTATTCTTCCCATGACAAAGTCCTTCTTTCCCATGACAAAGTCTTAAATAAATCATAACACCTCTCCCGCGCCGGAAGGAACAACTTGTTTTGCTCCACCAAAAGTAATGAAAACAATCCCTCCCATTTAGGTCTCCCACTCCCGTGAAAGGTAGAAATAAAAGTAAATAAACAAACAAAAAAGCAAAACAATCCACTACTACGAAAGAGAAAAAGTCAAAGAAAAACTAACAGGATAACACTTAATAAATCCTTTTGATAAACATCTAACAAAATATTGAAACTATTACGAAAGTTGGCGCAATGGTGGTATAATGTTTAAAACTAACGTCTGTTTAGCCGACAAAAGGAAGGACCCAAACACAGAGATCCTAGCAGCGACCAGAAGTTAGCGAGAAGTCTAGCCTAGAAAAGTGTTGGGGGGAGGGGTAGGAAAAACACTTAATGCCTTTTAAACCAATAGCCCGTAGTCGTTCTGGTTGTTATTGTCATAGGAATAAAGTTTATGGCTAATTGCTCAGTTATTACCGGCCATATTGTGTGTGGCAGATAACAAATAGTACTATGACTGTTTAAGGAGAGGGACACTTTTGCATAATTGGCAAATGAGAGCAGTTGTTTTTTCTTCCTCTTAAAGAGGACAATAGAAAGGCAAAGTTTTTCTGGCTTGGCAGAAAAAATAAATTAAAAATGGATAATTATGAATAGCATGATGAGTTGTGGAAGAGACATGAAGCAAATCTGTTACGAGTAACAGATTTTTTTTCTCGGAATTTTTAGTCATTTTCCCAATTTAAGAAATTTCATTATTTCCCCTAAAATGAAGCAAAATTTTACTGAGTTCTTTTAAGAAATAGTTGAATATTTAAATTTGAAAATACCACAATTTGTCAGTTAAATAAATTATAAGCCATTGCATAACCTCAATTAAAAGTCCATTACATCCTCTATTAATTTTGTGATTAACAAGAGATTATCCTTCCAGGGTTTTGTGTTTGTATTTAACCGACACTGCCAAGAGTTTGCTCGTTATCCCCATGTATCCTGCTGAGTATCTACCCTACATGATAGGAATCAGTATTTTACGTTTCATGATTAATTTAGCATAGGAAGACAGATGAAAAAGAAGGTGAGATACATATGAGGGAAAAATTAACGGATATCTAAGAAAGGCCGTCGATTACGCAGCGAAAGTGATAAAAATCCCAAAAACAAGTAGGCGAACGACTAGGATATCTTAGCAAGAACAACTTTTACAAATTATTCATTTTTATTTTCAAAATAATCATTCTGCAATCGAGCGCTAAGTCCATTTTTTCCAATTTTTTTTACATTTTTAAATAAAAAAAACGCTTTCCAGTCGACCTACGACCTTGACACCCATGAGCAATATTTTAGCTCTCGTTAAGAGTTATCTTTTTGCCATTGACCGATTCCAGATCCGACGTGCCGGAATCATCGGTCCATATTTCTTCAAAAATGATGCCGGTGAGAACGTAACCGTCAATGGTGACCGTTATCGTGTCATGATAACCGACTATTTGATGCCTTAAATTGAAGCTCGTGATCTCGGCGACATTTGGTTTCAACAAGACGGCGCCACTTCTCACACATCGCATTAATCAATGGATTTATTGAGAGAACACTTCGGTGAGCACATAATTTCACGTTTTGGTCAGGTCGATTGGCCACCAAGGTGGTGTGATATTACACCGTTAGGCTTTTTCCTGTGGGGATATGTAAAGACTAAAGTTTATGCGGACAAACCCGCTTCGATTCAGGCCTTGGAGCAAGACATCATGCGTGTCATTCGCCAGTTACCAGTCGAAATGCTCGAACGAGTCATCGAAAATTGGAAATCGAAAACTCAACGGATGGACCATCTGCGACGTAGCCGCGGCCAATATTTGATAGACATAATCTTCAAAAAATAAATGCCAAAGAATGTTCTTTCAAATGATAATAAACATTTTCCATTCAATTTGAATTTTCTGTGTTTTTTTTTTCTTTAAAAAAGTAGGGAACCTCGAAATGGATCACCCTATATTTACACTAGTTTACCAAATTATTGTTGAAGGGCTGTGTATAACATTTTCTGGTGCAATATGGTGTCCCAAACATAAAAAATTAATAAATAAAGGCTATCCTTAACATAAAGAAAATTATGTGAGCAACATGCAGATGTTGAAGATAATAGATTAATTTTTTTTTAAATCGTTTTTTGATGACAAACTATTTTTGAATCCAATTTTTGAATGCTAGCATTCCTACGAAGGAATCAATGTCTTTTTGAAATCTATGGATAAATGTAGAAATTAAAGAATTTCAATAAAATCTTTTTTACACCCCCACTATTACACCCAGGAAAATAATTGGTTGGAATTTGATTGTAACAATAAAAAAATAGTACTAGCAACAAAAAGTATATTATCTACACCGTGTGTTGGTTGTACATATTTATATATAAATAGTTGAAACAACAATAATAACATGGATACGATCAAATAAAAATGCTTGCAACTAAATCGATGGTTGTATCAATCGAATTAAGATTGTTTTTTTTTTCATTGACACTCGGTTAGTTGTCGTAACCTATTTTAAACTCTCATTATAGTACCATATGATAAGTTTTTGGTTGTGACAACCAATGTTTTATTCCTGACAACAGAGATTGAAACAATAGACCAAATATTATTATTACAAGGAAGTAACCAATTAATACAACAGAAAAAAAATTAATAAATAATCGTTATTTGGTTATCCCAATAATTTCCCAAATTTAGAATAATTAAATGTATTTTGAGCGCCCCAGTAGGCGAGTTGGTAGCGTACTCGCCTATGAGTTTGGGGGTTGTGGGTTCGATTCCCACCAGAGGCTCTGGTCTGTCGCTGCAAACATTTAGCCATATGGTCTTTGTAACCCGGCCTTTCCCTGGACCTTATAATTAGAATATAAATTTACTTTGTATTGTAATTCATATAAATAAATTAATAAGTAAATAAATGTATTTTGGGAAATACAACCGAAAGATTGGTTGCTGTCCTTTTCATGATACATGACAAACAAAAAATAATATTATTGGACATAAATAAATCTTCAACATTTTGTTCAAGAACAGTATGTGTAGTCAAATATAATTTTGTGCGGATAATAATTTGTGGAATGCAGAATATGTTGTGCAAAATGTTTTACGTAAATAAAAGCAACAATCATGAAATTGAAAGCACCGGGTTAAGCGATATTTGCATAAAAGTTTTGTGTTTTTTTTTTCGTGTACTAAAATTTGTGTCAAATATTTCCACATCTCATAATAGTGATGAATTTGTAATATGGAATTTTTAATTTTGTTACGAATTGTTTGGTTTTTTGTTCAATAAATAAAATAAAAAATTATGAAAACTGTTTTTAATTAATTGTCGGTAGTAAATGACTGACATAAATAAAAGATATAAAAATATCATAAATAAGGAGCGCAGAGCAGGCCGAACCACTGGCTTAAGTGTAAGTCCACGGACATGAGACGTTTAAACGTCTCCTCTCTTAACCTAACCTAACCTAAATGACTGACAAATTGTCAGAACAAAAAATTTTTTAAAACAGTTGGTTGTGGCAACATACAACAGATAACTTTAGCCACCATTTTCGTAGTTGGCGCAACCAAATATGATTGTTGTCAACATGGAAGCAGGTATACCACATCTAAAATGTTGGTTGTCCTGATGGAATCGCATGATAGTAGACAGAACTACAAATAATTCGGTTGAGGCCACCAAACTGTATTCTGTGTGTATATCAGTTGCTGCGGGCCAAAAGTAAAGCACATCAAAGGAGTGACCTAAGTTGGCGAAAATCCCTTTTGGGCCATTTAAGTCCGCCCGTCCTTCCGTATGTCTGTCGGTCCGGCTGGTGCGCACGATAACTTTCGATATGAGTAACCGATTGACTTCAAATTTAGTATGTGTCTATATTGTTTTCTATCTCAATATTAAATATGGACCCTGTTGGTCCACTTCTTCCAGTACCTCCCACCCAAAAAAGTCAAAATTTAGTAAACTATTGATTCTTTAATAACTTCTATACTATTTATCAGAATTCTTCAGAATTCTATACCTCCCAAACAACATGGTCAAATGAAAAATATGAAAAATTATTTTTTGAATTTTCCTTTTACAATATGGCTCATAACACTGGTCGGCACGATTTTTGGGTCTAACTTCTAAGTGAGAAATTTTGATTTCTGTTTGTTACTAATAAAGGAAAAATATTTTTTTGGTCAAAATGTGTTATTGTAGAAATTAGAGCAAATTCTCGTTTTTCAAGAGAAGAGAATGGTTTCCTCTCTGCAACTGTTTAAATTATGCATCGATTTTTTTCGGAATGGTCTCATGTTACTCATGACCGATCAGACTTTACGATCAAATCATAAAAATATAAAAAATATAATTTGCGTTTTTAGACGTTTTTATGAGGCTTTTATTAAAAAAATATTAAAATTTTTTCAATAATTAGGATTTTTTCGCAATATTTTGAAAAATGTCGTCGAAACCGCTGAACGGATAGGGAATTATATTATAAGAAGTTGAAGGCTACTTAATTTTGAATTTTTTAAAAACTTTCCTGAATCAATTCGGAGAGATGTTAAACCACTTATTTTGGTATAACTCTAAAACTATTTATCCAAATTAACACTAAGTGTTGCCTGGCGCCATCAACATTTCCATCGGAAAGTTTGAAATTTTTTTAGCATAAACGTACTCAGAACGTTTTGCCGTGCGACCATCATTTGTGTTGTTTACAGTGACTTGAAAAAATCGATTTGGCAAAAAAATGGAATTAACTCGAGAACATTTTCGTGCGATAATTTTTTAACAACTTTCGACGTGGATTATAACGACAAGAGTGCATCGATGAACTTAAATCTTTGTATGGCGATGAAGCACCATCCTATAGCACTGTGAAAACCCGGTTTAATGAATTCAATCGTGGCCGACGCTCGCTCAAAGACGATGGTCGTGAAGGTCATCTAAAAACGGCCGTTGGGCCAGAGTACATTGATGCCGTGCGTGAACTGATAATGCAAGATCGTCATGTGGCATACCGTGAGATAGAGGCATCCTTGGACATTTCTTCCACCAGCATACATTCGATATACAATTCGACAATCGCTCAAATAAGGCTCGTGTCGATTGGTGCAAAGAAATTTTGAAAAAATACGATCGCGGTGCTTCAAAAGACGTTTATAAGATCGTCACAGGTGACGAATCTTGGATCTATGCGTATGAGCCCTAAACAAAAGAGCAATCGACCGTGTGGGTCTTCGAAGACGAGCCAAATCCAAGAAAAGTCGAATTGATGGGTCATCCGCCGTACAGCCCTGATTTGGCACCCAATACTTCTTTTTATTCACGCACATCAAGAAAAAAATGCGTGGTCAACGATTTTCGTCGCCAGAAGATGCTGTTGAAGCGGTCACAAACCACGTTTTGGAGGTGTCTCAATCGGAGTGGAAAAGTGCTTCGACAATTGGTTTGAGCGCTTGCAAAAGTGTATAAATCATGCTGGAGAATACTTTGAAAAACAATAAAACCATTTTTGATCATAAATATTCGCATTTTCATTATTAGGCCAGAAATATATATAGCAGCCCTCGTACATCATTCCGAAGAAAATCGATGCATAATTTAAAAAGTTTTAGCTAATTTATTCTTATCGATTTAATATTTACAAAAAAGAATTGATATTTTGGCGTTTTTGAAGTCTACATTTTGTCCATAGTTTTTTTCAAATAGGCATTGTTTGTTTGATAGCATTCGAAAAATGCATCAAATAATATTTTTTAGATTATTTTCTATTTTTTATGGTATTTTCGTGCCAGCAAAAAACGATTTAAAAAAATCATTTCTTAAAATTTTTTTTAAAAAAATAACGGAAAGTGATGTTTCCAACATTTTTAGCTCTCATTATTGTCTTTAATTCAAAGGGCATCACGGCCCTATCGGGTTAATATATACATATTATTATTAATAATAATAGAGAAACTCTACCAAGCTAACTTCCAAAACGATTGGAACTAAGCTACAGCTTTTATAGGGCTGAAGAGCCAAATCGGACGAAACACACATATTGGACCTATAGCTTAATCCGAAGCGATTTTCTTCAAATTCGGCAATGTTGTTTCATGAATCAAGAAACTCTACCATGCTAAATGTCCATACGATTGAATGTAAACAACAGCCAAACGGCCAAATCAGACGAAATCGGACGTAACACATCGAATTTATATTCAGCTCGAAGGACCAAAATATTTGCACTGTTCATTGCAGTTAAGTGTTATTGTCTTAATTAGTAGAAATATCTCTTAAAGTGATAATAATTTTAGAATTTCAGTCAGTCAGTCATTTATTTGGTTGAAGACATTCTGTCTATTGCAAAAATGTTCGTCTGTACTTTTGTTATTCAGTCAGAATTTTTTTTGGTTGAAGACTATGGGTTTTATTTATATTATTTTGTCTATTACCAAAATGTAATATAATTCCTTGAAAAATACAGAAGGAATAAAAAGGTTTAATAAAAATTTGATATTTCTATTAAAAATGCAATAAAATGTGTCAAATCGCGAATTCATTTTCAGCTCGAAGGACCAAAATATTAGCACTGTTCATCACAGTTAAGTGTTATTACTTAAATCTAATCAAATGGTTTATAAAACGACAACATGTGTTGCTTTTCTTCTGTAGTGGACGATGACTATTTCGATTTCCTGATTCCATTTAAGGAATCCCATAGCCTACAATGCCGAGCATGATTTCGGTAGCACTTTTTGTTCCTTTTTTCCTTCCTCTACTTAAACACTGTTATCTTAACTCGAAGCAGGTGTATACATGTCTGCCGCTCAATGTTTGTCTTTATGCTTTATTCACACGGAGAAGCAGCCGAAAGAAGATGATTCTTAAGCCTTACTCCACACAACCACGTATAACTTCTTTCCATAAATGTTTAATATCTTCTTCCTTGTCTAGGAAGACTCAATGCGCCGTCAGAAAGTCATGTAAGGCCGTATAGGTTTAAGCACTAGTCTTGGCGAAACTCTTATATGCTTTTGCCATTTTTTATGGAATTTTTACTTTCATAAATCTCAGTAAATATACAATCGAAAAGGTGTGCAGTTCGTATGCTTGAAAGCCTCCTACTCGTACGCTGCTCTCGCGTATCTCTTCCGTTTTGTGATAAGTTTGAGTGTGATACAAGTCTCTGTTGCAGCATCATCATCATCCATGTTGAATTTATTCACGCCAAGGCATCATTAACATATACATCCAACACGCCTCTTTGGTCGCTTGTAGTCAAGGGAATGGATGTAGCGGTAAAGAAGAGACAGGAAAGTGTTAAATATGAAGCAATGGCATCGGCTTTTATTAAAGAGCCGTATTACTCGTACATCTTGATGTGGTAAATACTTAATCTGAATGTGGTAAAGGAAATACGGAAATGACTGGGAGAAAAAGATTTTAATTTGCTCTGCTTATCGAAGAGCTTAAGTTTTTGCTCATAAATAGTTTCGGTATGAATTACATAGAAGTTTTTTAACTAGACCAATAAATAGTTGTCCTAGAAGACAAAAAGGCCAACATGTAAGGAACGACTCGGAGGACAAAATACCGGAATTTAAATAAGACATATCTATAAGGACAAGATAAGGATACCAAAAAATATATATTATTATTCAAAACTATAAATACAAACTAATTTTCTCATCATACAATCCTTTAATTGATGTAATAGAACACAATTGAATGAAGTTCAAGTCGAAAAGTCAAACGATTGTCGAAAAAGACTTGGAATGTCAAGGGAAATATTAAGGTCTCAAACCAAAACAAATTCTGATTGAATAACAAAACAACAGACCAACAATAAACAACAAATGCAGAAACTTGAGGTACGATGACGTCGGCATTAGCCGTTGACAAAACAGCATTTGTTTGAGTGACTCACGAAGCGAGCCCAAGCAAAAAACAAAATTGTACTGGTATGCGAGTTTCAGTGACATACATACATTATGCTATTGAACTCCGAAGATGTAAGAGTGGTGTCTATCAAAACTGCAGTCAGTTCTGCCAAGCAATTGAAACTCTTTACCATTTTTTATATTTGTTTCTATAACGTTTTGAAATAGACAGAATGTACAGTTATTTCAGACTGGAATATGTACGAATATATTATTTTATTATAATTTTTTCCCAGCTAGAAGGACCAAAAAAGTAGTATTAATCCAGGAAAGAAACGTATTCCAATCAGTAAATATAAACTAATTTCTTTATCACACACGGATTACCCGAAAGGGTAACTTGATACCTGTAACGTTGGGCGCCATTTCACCTCGGTTAGAGAGACTAAAGAAAATAGCGCCCAACATGAAAATATGGAACAGAAATTCGTTTTAATTTCCCGGTTGTTTTCAAACAAATAAATTATATCTCAAATTATTCTGAAAATTCATTACTACAAATTTATTTTCAATTTGTTCAGAGCGCAAGTGAATCAATTTAAAAAAAAGCAAATCGAAAAACCCGCACCATCCTAAATTAAAAAATGCGTATGCATGGCTAATTGAAATTCGGACGAAAATAAATAGCATAAAAACCCCAACGATTGTTCAATATTCAACAACAATGGAATCGAACACATGTGCAACAGCCAGCCATTCATTGCAGTCACTGAAGTCAATATTGGCATCAACGACCATTTAAACAGAAATCAAAAATGCGTAAAGAACGGGGCAAATCACAAAACGAGACCCAACAAAAAAATGCGAACAATCGAAATTCAAAATACATGAAAAAAGTGAGACATTAAGACGATTTTAATTTTAAACGCATTACAATTCAATTACCAATGCCAATTAGTATGGCATTCGTGTTGAATGCCAACCGATGAAAGACTGCAATTCTGCCAAAATCGAGTGTCTACCTCCGGAACCAAGGGGTGTGGATATTAAGGCCAGAGGCATGTCACTGAAGAATCGAATGGAGTTGCATGTGAAGAAGACAAGAATGGAGAAACGATCGAATGCGGTAAATTTGTACCCTACCCGAAAAATGCAGTGAGGCATGTGCAAAATTTTGTTTAGCGATTAATGGAAAAAACGTTACTAAGGAATTTTATAGAAATAACATTGAAAAGTACCGAAAATAGGAGTAGACAGGACTTTTCCTAAAAAAATGAAGCAAACTTCCCCTGAAGCACTGAGCCATACAAGATGTTAAATAAGGAATTAACAATTATAAATAAATTACCATATACGACAATCTTCTAAAGAATTTTCAGAAAGTAGTTTAGATTCGAGAAATTTAAACAAAAGATCGATGTTCAGCAAGAGAGTCATTGATGAAACTGCAATTGAAGTTCGAAGTGTAGAATCCTATTTCAAACCTAACCGAAAATAATTCTAAATAACTAATTCATTTGAAAGAAAAATAGTAAAAATAAAATAAAAATAAAAATAATTCATTAAAAAAGAGGAGTAATGGTATTTTTTCGTACGACCCTCAACTTTCCTTGGTTTAAACAATAAAATTGCATCAGAATTATCTTAAGTCATTAAAGAAGTTCGTTCCTAGTTATTTAAATAGGTCATAGGCAGATATTAAAGAAGAACTATATGCTGGACGTGGGTCATCCGTAACCCATGACGTATATAATTAGAAGAGGGAACGAAGAAAAACGCATGTCCCTGTTGTAACGTTGATAGAATGTAGCAACACTCAACTTAGCCCGAAGGCCCAGGTCTAAATCTTTCAAATAGAAAGAGACAAACTTCGGCGTTCCCAGTTTTAAACTAAGAAGACTTGAGTCCAAATTGTTGAAGAATATGATTTTTGGGAATTTAAAACATTTTAGGAACACATCAAGGAATAACTATAGACACTGATTAGTACGTTATGGCACCAAGTTCGCTTGGAATTGAAAGGGTCAGATATCTATCATACCATCGGTGTACTGCAATGAATTTAGTCCCGAAAGATAACTGGTTTATGTCAAGCTCCAGGGAGTAAAAATATGAAATTAATTTATATTCAGCATGAAGGTCCAAATATAAACATCAGTAACCCAATTAATGTAAATCATTCAGAAATATAAAGGCAAAATAATTTCCCTATCATACAAACTTTCTATTGAATAAATGAAACATAATTCCCCGACTGCAGAAGAGACTCAAAATACTTTAAATGCCAGGGAATTGCATCCAATAAATGCAAAATTATTCTCCAATAATAATCTTCCAAATTGAAGCACTGATGTCCCTATGTTCCTGAAGAGAACTTTTAATTTTTCAGATGTGCTATGTGCAATACATGAATAAAGCACCCATATGTAATAAAGATCGATGCACTAAAAATAAAGGGTTTTCCAACAAGAGGTGTTATTTTGGTATTCAAAGAAAAATGCCATTTTTTGAGATAAATGATCGGATGTTTTTTTCATAATAAAGAGGAAGGTATGCCGTTAATAATGAGAAACAACATCAGCCAAATGGCCACCACGACCACGCTTACAGGACCATATCCTTTCCATGAAATTATCCATAATCAAATCGGAAAGTGGCTGCCTTATGTCCTCGATAGCCTCACGAATTCTATCTTTGAGGTATTGAATCGACGCTGGGCTGTTGGCGTAGACCTTATCTTTCACTTGGCCCCAAAGGAAGAAGTCGCAAGGTGTTAAATCACAAGATCTCGGTGGCCAATTGTGATCACCTCTTCGAGAGATAACACGGTCCGGAAACTTTTCCCGTAACAGAGCAATGGTTTCGTTGCTTGTGTGGCACGTAGCGACGTCTTGTTGAAAGTAAACGTTGTCCAGATCAATACCATCCAACTCCGACCATAAAAAATAATTAATCATCACTCGATAGTGCAATCCATTCACCGTAACTGTTGATCCAACCTCATATTCGAAAAAGTAAGGTCCAATGACCCCGCCGGACCATAAACCGCACCAAACAGTCACACGTTGAGGATGGAGAGGCTTCTCAACAATAACTCTTGGATTTTCCGAGCCCCAGATGCGACAATTTTGCTTGTTTACGTAGCCACCGAGGTGGAAATGGGCCTCATCAGTCCAGATAATTTTTCGATGATTTTCGACTTTTCGAATTTTAATAATTTCAATGCGTTGTTGAATCGTGTATCGTTCCATTTTTAGTAATGGCGTAGTTTCTACTTGTCATAGAATGAAAGCTTCAAAAGTGACAGCTACCGAAATACCGGGTGATTCAAAATAACACCTCTTGTTGGAAAACCCTGTATATGTCATTAATCCAAGGAATGGAATATATGCAAATTGATTACTGTAAGCCAATTTTCTTACCACACGATCTTCAAAGCACATACGCGATGTATTGAATTTGTAAAAAAATATTTTATTTTCTAATTAAGCTCTTACACTCTGAAATCGGGAGCTGTAAATAGCAGCGTAATGCTTCACATCTCCCTGCTTCGCAATCTGTTCACACAACCTATGGCATCACGATCCAAATTTCACCTGACAGGCAGTGACATGCAGAGCATACGAGTATATACATATAAATATCGATTTTCTCCTGACGCCAACCCATTAATTTCTTGACCTGTCTATGTTTATATACAGACATATTTCATTGGAATTGAAAGAAAATGCCAATAGTGACACATTTAAGTTTTATTGCCTAGGCAATCGCAAAGAAGAAAAAACAACCATAAATTTATGGGAAGACACATCCCAAATTATACAAATCTCACACTACTTAATGTAGCATAGCTTCTTATTTGGGGAATGGAAGGAGCAATGTGAATTATTTATTTTTGTAGCAACCAAATTAGTACAACCGGAAATGTGTTGACATATCAAAGTGTCAATCAAAATGCTAACCTAGAAATGTTTCCATTCGGTTGAAAATAGGTGCCCTACCCGAGATACAAGAAGCATTATTAGGTTGTATTTTAATATGGGACATGTATCGCAGAAAATGCGTTTTAAAGTGGGCAAAACAAATTAGAGAAGTGCTTGAGGACCAAAAGGAATGAACAATCAGCTAATTAAACAAGACAAACTTGATTGATTTGGCACAAACCAAAGTATTTCAATAAGATAATAAGAATAGGAAACTAATATAAATTAAACAATAACGGTGTGAGATATCAAATTTATAATTTATATTTATACCAATATGTATCACATCATTCAAACGGCCACCTCAGCTTCGCTGGCAGTGCTTCAAGCTTTCGGTCCAATTTTTTGTGATTCAATACAATATGTGCAGCGGTATTACGACAGTGGGTATTCTGGATTTAGGTGAGTTACTGCCGTCTTGCTTAACCCCATCGTGCTCCAAGCACCTGGGTAAAAACAATGCGCCGACCAAAGCCCCCACGCACATAGTACATGAGTACCAAGCAATTACGTGTTTTTGACACTTTTGCCCTACTCCTCGGTTAGGAGCGGAGCCCATCTAAAACTCCTTACCAATCTATGGATCATGGCTCCCGGCTGATTTGCAACTCCACATTAGAAACCATTCTCTCCCAGCGATTTTGGTTTAAACCACAGCCACCACGATGCCCCCGAAGGGACCACACCAATAGTCATGCCAGAACCTACGCCCCACGGGCGTTCCTGACTTCTGTGGTACCAGATTATATACTCTGGTCAGACTGCGTTGCCGAAGATACTACCAGTTAGTCTTACAGACTCTAGTCAGACTTCGAAGCCGAAGATACTACCAGTTAGACTCCAGAAAATCTAGGACTGGTGACCCATCTGGGATCACTGTCTAGTCCCCATCCTGGGAATAGTTGGGAACTTTAGGATTCGTAGATCCCCCGCGTTATTACGACAATTGCATTTTAAGCTCGTTCAAGTGGCTGGCTTTTTTATCTCATTCTAATGACTGGACGTCGCATGATAGCGTAGGCCAACATTTGCCAAATATTTCCTCCCCAACTCTGAGCATAGCTTGTATGGCATCTAGTGCCATCTTGATGGAACCACAGCTCGAATATATTGATGTTGTCGAGCTCTGACTACAGAAGGGCGGTTAACGTCGTTCTATAGCGAAGAACATTGGACTGATCTGCAAAGAATCACCAATTCTGAGTCTGCTTCGATGCTGGCCGCTACGTGGGCTATCTATTTATCATTTCGCATCAATCTCTGGCTGGTTGGTTGCTTAAGGTCCAAAAGAATGTACTCACACTCAAACTTTTCCACGAAGCCATGATAACAACCGCCGATCCGTATTTACAACTGAACCGAAACTCCAACATTATTTTTTTAGTAATTTCCATATGAGCAAATCCTGGGTTGCGGACGTTACATTCGTACGCATATTGTTTTACTAATGTTCATCGCGTTGCCGTTCTGAATGCAATATTTTCATATAACCTTCAGCAACAACAATTATTTCAGAGTTCTTTGAAATGACATTTAAATATTTACCTAAATACATTTGATGAATGCGATATTCGCGGCGAAACTTCCGTTGCGAACGTTACAAAAAATGGATGTAGGTTTTCAGGGTAAGGTTAATTTGCATGTTCTTTAGGTAAGTTTGCATAGTAATCAGAAAAATCGAAATACATTAAAAAAATAGGAATATTTAAGAATATTAAAATAGCTCTTATTAGAATAAAACACTTCGTGGTTCATCCAAAAACCAGAAATTCGTCTGTTGCGGACGTTACACAACAGTTTCAACACGTTAAAACAATATTCTGCGGAAAATTTAAATAATGTTATAATTTATATTTTGTTGGACCCGCTGAATGTGTCACTTCAATGGTGAGATCATTAGAATGTACTGCAAAATAATGGTGTCATTACACATCTGGCATTTTTTTACATTTTTTGTACGACCGTATGTTTGGTCGCATCTTCCCGGTTACTCTGAATCCTTTGTTCATCATATACAAAAATCATTCTATAGTTTCTCAAAATTCTCCTTTTTTGAAAGAGATGCTGGTTTCAATCCAGCTCGAAGGACCAAAACAAACATCATAAATCCAAAGTATGGATATCGTTTAGTTAAATAATTTTAATTTTTTTTGTGTTTCCACTTTTTATAAAAACTCAGCACTGAAACATTAGTAGGGTGCTTCATACTTCAGCTACAAAATATATTCCCCAATAAACCGAAATGCAAGCCAATAACAGCCCAACTATTGTTGAGGAATTTTTTTCAAATCCAAAGGAAAAAACCTTTATTTTCTTTTTTCATTTATCCAAAAATAGCGCCCATTTTAATTTGACAACAAAATTGAAATCAAGTAGCGAAACTCAAATCTTAATTATAGTGTTAATGTGTAAATTATTTCGATTACAAGGGGATTCTGAACCAAAAAAAAAACAACCTCAATGCCCGACCACCAGCACCACAAAAAAAGAAACACTCAAATCAAACGACTTAATGCAATCACAGTGTAGCAAAAACATTTTAGAAAAGAAAAAACTATTTTTAAAATAGAGAAGAATAAAAAATGTTCCATCCATCCGCCACAATTTCTGATACACTTGAAATTGGTGCATGGCCCCCTTCCACCGCATAATGTGGCGAGACTCCCGAAAAAAACATGGGTGTTTACAAATGTGTGATCATGATATGCTCTTAAACGTACAAACAATTGAATGATATTTTTAACAAATAATTTTCATGTAAAACGAATGCGCGGTGTTTTCATTTCGATTGGGAGCATTAATGTAAGCCTGTCCGTCTGTCCATACATTCGTCCCACTGTCTGCAAGTTCTTAGTGCAATATTTACCCTAGAAAAAAAGTTTTGTCTTAACATGATGTCTTGTCGTAACATGATGAAGAGATGCGAAAAGGAGCCCTCACATAAATATAAAGGGGTTTCAAATTAGGGGGCTTGTGCTGGTTTGGCTGTGTCTTTCAAATTGGTTGTTTATTATTCAGTCACTGATGCCAAATCTTCGTAACAAGTTGCACGATTGAGCCATAACTCTAGATGATGGACAATGCCTCCATTAACAATGCCTCCAAAATTGCCCTATATGGTATACCATATCGATTCACACGAACTTCCCAACAAATGGTTAGGTGCATTGGTAGGTCGGTTAAAAAAGAGGAGATGTTTTTTTTCACTATCTCATGTACGTGGACTCCTTCGTTAGGTATCGGATCAGGTATGGTAACCGATAAGTCGGTTGCAAGGTGAACGAGGAACAAAGCAGGGTCAAAAATACTGTTCTTCTTTCACGGATCAGAGTGTACAGTGATTTTATGGCAGAAGACAGATTTTTGTCAGATCTGCTAATAAAAGAAACGCTCCGATTCCAGCAGCCCTACCCTCACTATTCTGCCAATTTAATTTGGGGCTCACGTTAATCTTCTACTATAATTCTAGAAAAACGTTCCCCTCCGCTCTGCAAAAGCTTAATATATCGGGCGATCACTGATCAGATAAGAACTATAGGAAAATAAATTTAAAATAAACAGTAACGGTGTTAGATATCATATTGATTCTGGAATGTCACACCATTCAAATAGGCGCCACGGACTCGCAGACTGTCAGGCGGATGATACAAATTTGGATAATTCGCACCAATATTTGCTAAGTTAATCCGGCAATAGGATCTCGAGCTCGTCCAAGTGGTTGGCTTGTTAACATTGAGAAAAGACTCGACGTAGCCCCGAAGGGTGTCAATTCATATGATTGTGGCGGCCAATTGGTGTGGATTCACATGAATTGGCCGTGAGATCACGCAGTCGCCAAATGCTTCCTTCGTAACTTCTACCGTTGCCTTGCTTGTATGGAACGCAGCGACATCTTGTTGCAACCTCAACAAGGTTCAGGTTTAGATTAGGTTGGCAGCTAGCTTTGCCAGCTCATATAGACCAATTCGAAAAGCTCTATATATGTCCAACCGGCCTGAACTGGAAACTCTTTACTAAACTTGGAGACCTAGAGTACGCAGATGACACGGTTCTGTTAACAAGCAGCCACATAGACATGCAGAAAAAGTTGGACCTGCTGTCAAAAGAATCTCTCAAAGTTGGCTTAAAGATCAATATAAAAAAACCAAAACACTGAGAAATAACACAAATAATCAAAAGAGTTTTGAAGTATACGGGCAAGCAAAAGACAACGTGGATCGATTCGAATATCTAGGAAGTATCCTAACAACCTCAGGTGGAACAACAGAAGATGTAGAAAACAGAATAAGAAAAGCTCAAGGAGCATTCGCTTCCCTCAGAAACATATGGTCATGAGAAACAATAGCCCTAAACACAAAAATAAAGGTATTCGTTTATAAATAGATGTCTCCGAAGTATATTGAAAATATGGTGGCCTTGAACAATATCCAACAAACGACAGAGGTCTACTAAACACCCGCAAGGAGTTCGAAATGACATAACAAGACGAAAATACGGCTGGCTCGATCACACGCTAAGAAAAGAAGACACCGAAATTGCCCACTCTGCTCTTCAATGGAATCCCCAAGTTCGCCGATCCAGAGGCAGACCAAAACTACTTGGAGAAATACCATCAGATCCGAATAAAAATTGTCATTTGATGAACTAAAACATTTAGCAAATAATAGAGATGAATGGAGAAACTTTGTAAATAGACTAAGTTTTTTAATTTGTCAATCAAATATAAACATGTCTTCAAAAAAATAGAGGTCCTTAGTGCTACCACCATCGAACCCAATTTGTTTGATAAACCAAGTTATCTATAGTACTGATATCAGTACCGGAAAGATATGTCAGACTTCCTAGAAAGGCCCATCCCAATACATCCAGAGGTCGTGTACTTGATGGTCGTGGACTCAAGACATATCCTTCTGGATGTTCATCGACCTTGCAGTGTCCTGTCTGAACTGACACTAACCTACTCCCAGTCTTTTCCTCTCTAGTGCGTGGAGATATTTTGACCTTCTCAGTTCTCAGTATCTTGGCCAGATTTATCTACCCTACAGTTGCCGATTTCTATCCATCATTCATTGCCTCTTGTCTAAGCCAAAGCTGGGAAAGTGGCGCACTAATTTATGCAAATTCTTCGGGAATTTGTAATGTCGTCCATTTCCTAGCAAGTTCAGCAGCTTTGCAGTTCCCGGGATATACTTATACCCAGGTACCCATACGGGGTGTATGTTTAACTGCTCAGCCATATCGTTATGAGATCTGCGGCAGTCGAGGGCTGTTTGTGAATTTAGGAACGTGGCCTTCAGAGAATTAAAGGCAGCCTGACTATCCGAGTAAATGACAACGCCAGTGTTAGGCACTACGATGCGACTCAGCCACTTCACTGATTGTCATTATAAGTATCTGCTAGTCTATGAACTATATCAAGACTGAGTTCTTTTCAGAGCATTAGAGGACAACGTTTTCCATTAGTTTCCAGACAATGGTTAAGAATGGCGGCAGAGTTCACGCTTTAAACGGGGCGCTACTTGCTCCATACCAATTTACAACTGCTTTGGTGCTTCTAGCTTCGCTTTCTCTCTGGCATATTATAAAACAAGCAGTAATTTCTAGCGCCAATTTACGGTATTGTATACATTAACTTTGCCGTCAGCCTAATGAGAGTTTTATCTGTGATATCCTCATAACATGCTTAGCAATCGCAGTGTTCCGCTTGTCCTATTCGGTATAGATATTAAGGTTTGGTACCGCAATTCATTGCTGGACGGTTTATCCTGAGTTTGCGAGACCGGAATTACAAGCAATGGTCCTGTTTCTCGGTGTTGGGTCTTCGTTTTATCTCAAATTAGAAATACTCTCATTATTCTGTACTTTTTTTCAAAACAGTATTGAATTCTTGAAATTCGATGTGTTGAGAAGTCCTCGGGTTCAACTTCACCTCAGGTTTTAGAGTTTAGTGATTATCTCAGTTCCACCAGATTTAGCATTATCTGAGGTTCTGTTTTCCCCCAGTCCTCTCATGCAATGGAGTGAACAGGATGTAGCTTTATTGGTATTTTGCTGATCATTATTCGGTGGATTTTGTTCAGAATTCCCGCTGTCCGTGACTGAGTCAATCATGATCTTCTTTGATCTTAATTTTTCTGATACACACACATACGAAAATAAGTTTTATATTAAGGTTTGGTACCGATATTACGCCGGCGAGGTGAACGGCTAACGCAAGAGATCAATGATAACTAATTTCAGTTGGTCTAATTTGAACCAGACCAGCATGAGGTTTAAGCAGGGCCTGCAGGATGTCAGCAGTCAGAATGAATATTCAAATAAACGATTTCAGGGTATGGTTATCTCTCACGGAGTGTAAGGTTATCCAGCTAGACAGCTTCTTGTTGTTTGAAGCCGCAGGTCTACGCCAATAAAGCGAAACTGAGTGATGCTCTGAAAGTCAACATAACCTAGGCTACATTACATAACCTATTGCAAATTGAACCTATCGGATCCGTGTAGCCGTGCGAAGCCGCGTCGTATTTTTAAACGAAGTCAGAGTCCATTCGTAATGGCATAAATTGATATTTCAATTAAAAAATATAGTTAGAAGGCACACACAGCATATTTCATTCCATTTCAACATAAACCCGCCTTTATGGGAAAACTCTTTAAATCCTACAAATTAAGATGAAGACATACAGAGGTACTGACAGACAGACAGACGGTTGGACGCATGAAAAAAATGCGTAAAATTCAGACAAGTGACTCATATTTTGGTGGTACATTTTTTTTTTGAATGTGGCACTAGGACCGACACACAAAATTAACGCATAAGTTTCATTTTCTTTGCCGTAGCCAGAAAACTAAATGTGTCCGTCTACTTTCGAAATTGAACAAGATCATCATACACGCGTCATGTGTTAAAAATGAATGAACGACGAAGTCAAACCGATCCCATCGAGACGTTTAGAAGAAAACGCCTCTTAATTGGCTTTGAAAAGGCCACAGCCGCCATACCGCCACACACAACACATAAATTTGGCCCGCCAGGCAACAGACGTTTCGATAATGTGGGGGTATGAATCAATGGATGGGTGGATGGATGATGGGTCTTCCTATGTTGATGTTTTGATGTTTCACATCGATTTTGAATCGATCGATTTTATGCTAGAAATGAGTCAATAAATTCGAATGTTTATTAACACCCAGTCGACTCGAATGATCAGAGGTTTCTTTGGGTGGTTGGTGGTTTGGTTCATTTAAACATATGCCGCCAACGCCTCGTCCTTTTGAGTGCCCTGGCCTCTACTACAGCTCTTGGTTAGGGGTCTCATTCTGCCTCACGTTTGGCAATCACTTAGTTTAACGAATAAATTTACATAAATATTCCGACACATTTGAACAATTTGTTAATTACTTCAAAGCAATTTTCTGGGAAAATTTATGGCATTTTCCTGTGGAAAATACAACTTAAAAAAATCTTTTAAATTCTCATTATAATACGTATTCCACATTAAGTCGCATTGGTTCGTTACTATGTATTATAATTAAGTGGAAATGAAAACATTTGTGAATATTTACTGAAGTGTAATTACTTCCAGGCACAAGATGTATTACGATTTTTAAAGCTTTAATGTTCAATATCAAAAGAATAATTTGTTTTACTTTTACGTAATTTGGAAAACGATTCCAAGAACGTCAGAACATTCGATGAATGTGGAGAGGAATTTGTGAAGTGACT
This sequence comes from Eudasyphora cyanicolor, assembly GCA_963930755.1. Classification (NCBI taxonomy): domain Eukaryota; kingdom Metazoa; phylum Arthropoda; class Insecta; order Diptera; family Muscidae; genus Eudasyphora; species Eudasyphora cyanicolor. Next base: position 142,759,028 of record OZ005736.1, read on the forward strand.
GAGTTTTAAATGTTGTGTGGTAATAAATTACACGAAGTTGAGTTAGAGAAGCAATCTGACTTCCTAATGAAACAAAAATTAATTAATGTTTTCCTTGTTAATATATCGGGACAGGGTGTTTTGTAAGTTTACCGCTCCTATTATCTACTAGATGACGCTGAATTTTATGTTAATAGTCCCCCAGATGTTATGGCTACTTAGCTTCCCTCTTGTCTTGGACAATCAGAAGTGCTATACATATTGGCGGAGGTGTTATTTTAAATACGATTTAATGATAAAAACAATGATAAAAACATGATTGCATCAACAATCTACTTACTCTCTAGGGCTACACAAAGTCTACCTGCCTCTCCCATATGTTAGATTGACAATACACCATTTTTCGTCAAGCAGTACCTCATTTGGATCTGGAATAGATGCAGATATAGTAAATTCCAAAAAGCCCCAATTTGTATAGACCCGCCTAGCCCTAGGTAGAAGATATACCGGATATTGTGCCACTTCTTTTATATTGTTCTCCTTTTAAGAATTGCTCTTTTCTAACAATTTAAAGTCCAGATGACTATACAGATAGTCCATATGTTAGGTTGACATTAAACCATTCTACGTCAAGCAGTACCTCCTTTTGATCTGGAATAGATGCGGATATAGTAACTTGTAAAAAACCCCAATTTGAATCGGTCCGTTTAGCTCTAGGTAGATGATGCACATCGTCAAGCTGCACCTCACTTGGATCTGGAATAGATGCAGATACAGCAGATTCTAAAAAGACCTAATATGTATCGGTCCGCTAGTAGTTGATGCACCGGATATTTTCCTATAGAGGCCGTATGGTCCGAGAACAACGAATCATATTTATTTAGAGTTCATGCGACTATACGGATAGTCCTTGTGTTTGATTTCCATTAAACCATTCTTCATCAAGCAATACCTTGGATCTGGAATAGTGGCAGATGTCTTAACTTCTAAAAAGCCCTAATTGGTATCGGCCCGCTTAGCCCTAAGTAGAAGATGCACTGGACATTTTCGCGCTTCTTTTATATTGATCTCCTTTGAATTTTCTTATAGGCCCCGCCAACCACTAATGACTCTTTTCTAATTGGTTAAAGTCAAGGTAACTACACAGATAGTCCATATATTAGGTTGACATTAAACCTTACTTCGTCAAGCAGTACCTCCTTTGGATCTGGAATAGATGCAAATATATTTGAACTTATAAAAAGCCATAATTTGTATCGGTCCACTCAGCCCTAGGTGGATGATGCACCAGATATTTTCCCGATTCTTTTGTATTTTGCTCCTTTTAATTTCATATATGGCCCTGGAACCACTAATGACTCTTGTCTAATAATTTACAGTTCATTCGACTATACAGATAGTCCATGCCCATTAAACAATTCTTCGTCAAGCAGTAGCTTTCTTATTTGGAATTGAAATAGTTGCAGATATAGTAGCTTCTAATAAGCCTTGAATTTTATCGGCCCGTTTAGCCCTAGGTAAATAATGTATCGGATATTTTCACGCTTCTTTTATATTGTTCACCTTTTGATTTTCTATAGGGCCCGGGAACCACTAATCAATTTTTTTCTGACAATTTAAAGTCCAGGTGACCACATAGATAGTCCATAGTTAGGTTGACAATAAACCATTCTTCGTCAAGCAGTACCTCATTTGGATATGGAATAGGTGCAGATATAGTAACTTCTAAAAATTTACTACAGGGTGGAGCGCGGGAATTTGCTTTTTTGCACTGCAGGCTAAGGCAAATAAGGAAATTACCGCGCTCCATCCTATATATCTGCACCGTATATTTCCCCGCTTCTTTTATACTGTTCTCCTTTTAGTTTAGTTTTTCTGTAGGGCCCGGGACCACTAATAACTCGTTTCTAATTATTTAAAGTCCAGGTGACTACACAGATAGTCCATGTGCTAGGTTTCCATAAAACCATTCTTCGTCAACCAGTACCTTTCATATTTGGATCTGGAATAGATGCAGATATAGTAACTTCTAAAAATCCCCAATTTGTATTTGGCCGCTTAGCCTTGCTTCTTTCATACTGTTCTCCATTTAATTTTCCTATAGGACCCTTGAACCACTGATCACTGATAAATTGATATAACTGCAGGGTTTTACATGGTTATATTCCGTGATGAGCTGGCTCATCCAGGCTGCTCCATTGCATATTGAGTTGGATTCCGCAGGAAATCTCTGCCGTTGCGTTTCCTCTTCATCTATTAGCATGTGGTCGAGGACGATAGGTCGTACCACCGAGGGCCAGTGCTCTTCCCGCGATATTGGGTTTTAATTACAGTTACCTCCTGAACACCCATGGTACTAGAATAAAGTCTTTGGGCATACCGCATAGATAAATCTACTACCAGTTTTTGGGTGTGATCATACATGGAAAATTCTAAGGCAACGATTATGAGATCAGGAAACGCCTGTATATAGGTATTACGGTATAATCACCACGTGGGCATGCAAGTGGATTTATCATTGCTAAAGTCGAAGTATTTCTGTTCCTTACCCGTTCTAAAGTCGGTGAACCACAACCGTATTTTAAGGATAGACCTTTTCGTTCCACTGCACCTCCTACCCATAGACCTTATATTGGATTCGTACATGTAAAACTATATCCCGTTTCTCTGCTGCAGATACTGTAATCGCTTCCACCATGAGAGTTCAGATTTAAACCTGGAACAACGCCATCCTATTTCCATATCTAGTAGTTCCTACATCCGACTGCTATCTTCAACAGATCAAAGTTTTTCTATAAACATAATTTTGATTTAATTGATATTCCTGCTCTACCAGTGTGGTCTTGTCTTCGTTTCATTGATTTCCATTGTATTTAGAAAGTTATATTCAAGTTTTCTTATGTATTGTAGTTTTTTGCAGATATATTCTAGTTTTGGTGAGATTAACATTTCGCAGTTTTCTTTATCCCGCTATAGATGGATTTACTTTTTCAATAAGAAATTATTTGCATGGTATGGATATTTCAGAAGATTCAGGAATTTGACATCACAACCAATCATAGTAACTTCCATACATTTAGACATGTTTGTCCGTCATTCATTGCAGGACAGTTTCTGCAGTCGGACGGATTCTGCTAGGGAAAAACTCCTGAATTAGCGAGACCAAAATTACATACAATGGTTCTGTTTCTCTGTGTTGGGTCGTAGTTTTATTTCAAATCAGATTTCCTCTAATTATTCTGTTCAGAGTTCAACAACTCTTCAGGTTCTAGAGTTTAGTGATGATCTCGGTTTCACTCGATTTAACATTATTTGTGGTAATCCTTTTCTCCCAGTGCTACTGCATTGAAGTGTTGTGGTAAATGCATACCTCTCATGCAATTAAGTAAAAAGGATTTGATTTCCTTCCGTGGATTTTCTTCCCCATTTGATCATAGTCTTCTTTGATCTCAATTTGCTGATGAAAATTACAGTCCTTTCATCCTTATCCTAACATGGTGGGAAAATGTAAGCTGCTGTTGGCTACTCGATATGGTCGGACGATTGTTACACACTTCGTCACGCGTCAGAAAGTAGGTTTTAATCTTGTGAGCTGAAGATCAACTTTCGTCCAAATAACTATAAACCTTCGTTTATAATATCTTCTTTGACGAACAACCATTGGGATTACTTAAGATAATCTATCATAACTCCCTCGTAGAAACTTTATGGTATAATAAATATAAGATTTAACTTAAACTCTGCATAACTTCTTTGATCTCATTTTAGGGATCTACCATTTAGATTTATTCATAACTTAAACTGGTTATAACTTCTCAAATAAACCATCACTTGTGAAAAACGTAGTATCTCAAAATTATGTCATCAAAAAATGAACACTTAAATCGTCAAATATGCACAGATAATCAAAAAAACTGGATTCAATTATGAAATATGTGTACTCAATTAAAAATTTGTTTGATTTTGTACTTGTAAATTGACTTTTTCATTATAATTAAATAAGTTATAGAGTCAATAAAACGATGCATTGATCTGAGAATTTCATTAACAAATCAATTGACTCAAATAAACAATTAATTACATATATTTCTGAATAATACAATACATGTATAAATTTTTTTTCTGAGAAGAGCATTGCATTAGAATACTATTTTGAAGAGATCAAGCAATTGCAGATTTTTAACTTACCTTTATAAGTTTTTGAGATTTTAAATTAGCTTTGATTGTATTGTTGGAGAAATTTGATAGCACTTTCTGTTTATGGAGAGCACTGTTTTGAATTTAACTTGAAGACTTCATAACCGATCGGAAAAACGATCATCACGTTGTTTCGATCACTTTTTAGTTAACATATTTTTTTCGCGCGAGAATTGTTGTTCTTCTATTGAAAAGTTTTATTTAAAAAGAGAGAGAAAAAGGAAAACGAAAATTTAGATCAAAATTTATTGTTTTGGTTAGCATACCAAAGCAAGAGCTACGAGTCTATAATTGCAAAGCTTTCGATTTAAATTAATCAATAAAATTGATAACTCTAATGATTTCGCTGCCCAACTAATCTTCAAGAAAAAGCATTCGCAGAATCTAATACTAACTTGACGTTATACTAAATAACTTAATACAATTAATATTAATACTAATTTTTTCCTAAAATTCGTTCTCTTTGCAGAATGCGAAAAATGCAAGATAAGCACAAAAAGACTAAATCTCAACAAGTTCTGCAAAAGAGATTACGGTAAGTATATATTAAGTTCTGAACTCCTCCTTGTGTTCGGCTTTTAGAGGCACTTAATGGAAATCCTAATCATTTATTTCTTACTTCTTTCAGCAATAATGGCCAAAGTGATTGGACGGGAACAGAGTACCGAGGTGACGAGCAGCGAACAGTACAACACCAAAGAAAATCAAAAAATGAACGACGCCGACAGCGGGGAAATGGACAGCGATCGGAACGACGAGGAGGAGGAGGCAACCAACGCGAAGTACATCATTCAGATTCAAGCTATCTTCAAGCGAACACCGCTCGAGTACGCAACAACGAATACAATACTAAGACGCGGTCCTATGACCTGGATCATACCGATGAAGAATTTAGAGTGTAGATGCCCCAAAATTAAAATGAATAAGTAAGCAAGCCTATAGCTCAATTTAAAGGAACAGCTACTAATCCCAGTCTTTGTTATTTTCTAGGTCTTATTTAATTTTGGGCAAAGATTCTGAAGCTCCGCCCGGTTATTTGGGCATTGGTCCCCGCTCAATTGTTATCGAATGGAAGGATGAATGGTATCGGCGCATGAAACGTTTCCAGCGCAGAGCGCGTACATGCGAATAAATTAGTTTTTCAGTTTTTAAATTTTAATTTATGTTTTATTTGCTAATATTAATATTACTGTATTATTTTAACACACACATACAACGCCGCCACACGATTAACACACTAAAAAAGCTAACAACAAAAATCATATTCACGTAATTTTAAGCCGGAAATGAGAGAAAACTTTGCCAAAATGCAACAAAAAAGTTTTAAAATGTGTATAAATTAAAATGAGATTTTTTTATGTAGATTTTATCAGCAATAGTTTGTATGAATAATTTTAAAAATAATAATTTAAAAAATATATATATGGAAGCAATATACATATATAAAAAATAATATATTTAAAGCACAATGTGGTCAAGAGTAGAGAACATTTTTAAGGGAATTTTTGTTCTAATTTAAAAACTAATTATGTTTTTAAGCTAACTGCAATGAAAAGCCTATCTTTAGAGAAAGAAAGAGAGAGAGAGAACTTGCAATACTCTTTAAAAGAAGAGCTCCAGGGTTAGAGAATAATTATAACCCAACCGTGACTTGCTAATTCCTAATGATTACGCAGGAGTCGTAGAAGATCTACAAAGCTTCGTCAGCAGGTTAGTAAGTGAACGACACAGGTAATTAGATGATTATATTTCCATATTATCAGTCCATGTTCAGTGTTTATTTGTAACACCTCTAAATATCAATCTAAGACCCCATAAAGTCCGTCCGTCTGTTGTAACCACGCTACAGTCCGTAATAATAGAGATATGTCCATGGGTCCCATGGAAAAGTCCATCCCGATATGATTTCTGAACACCAAACAAAAACAATTTCAACGAATCAGGCTGCAATTTGATAATATGAGTTAATTTGTACCCAAATCCATTCACATACGATCCATGTTTAAGGGGTTTCAGATTACGTACAGCGAACTTAGCACCGCTTTTACTTTTTGTAACTAGTTTTGCAATTTCGGACCACCAGTTCGGATGTCCATTGACAAATTAGAAGTTCTATAGCTTTTCGAAGAGTCATTGTAACTGATTTCGAATTTGGGTTAGCTCGAAGAACCATTTACAAAGAATTTTAGTTTATATACTGTTTTTACGACCTGTGTGGAAGTCGAATGCTGTTTCAAAATGAACAAAGATCAGCATATTTAACTTCTGATTAAATCCTTCCTACTCTATTGTTGTGGGTCCTGGAAAATAACATCACGCAATGCCAACGCTATCCAGATATTCATCAATCGCTGTCTTTGAAGGATATTAAAAATATTTTGGCCAAACACCATATCAAATACCAAACTATGGCAACAATCAAACCAACGACCAATTCACATAGATATTCTCGATCGCAAATGGCGCTGGATTGGTCACACTCTTCGAAGACAACAAGGAGACTTAGCAAAAACTGCCATAGACTGGAACCCACATGGTAAAACGCGCAAAAGTGGTCCCACGCACCACACACTTGGAAGCGACAAATTGAACTCGATGTCAACCAAACCGGTCGAAGCTGAAAAGAAATCAAACGTATTGCGACACACAGGATCGAATGGAAGGAGTTGGTTGCGGCCCTTTGTTCCTCCTAGGAACCACAGGACATAATATATGTAAACTGTTTATAAGCTCTTTCCTCCTGCGAGAAGCGACAAATGGTAGGCCCAGAATTTGAAATTTTCGAGATTTAATTGAAATTATCTTTTGATATGCTGCCAATCTCAATTCTTGGGTAATCCCTTACAATAATATGGTCTAGGGTCTCTGTGATGTGTCGACGTTTTGTTTCTAAAATCAGATTAACTCCCATTATTATCTTTTCTAAACCGATTTGAATTGTTGTAATTCGATGTAAAGGCATGTATTCAAAGATGTCGTTCTTAATATCCCTTAGAGTTGGGCACTATAGTTCTTTTAAGTGATCGCTCTTTTTAGTTCAGTTCAATAAAGTGAACTAGTTCGTTCATTTAGTTCAACAGCTCACTTTAGCATACCAACTCTTTAGCACACCGGCTCTTTAGCTCACTAGATCTTTAGCTCACCAGCTCTTTCGCTCACCAGCTGTTTAGCTCATCAGCTCACTTTACTTAAACAGTTCATTTCGTTCAGTAGATCACCAGTTCAAATCAGCCGCTATTAAAGGAATCTGATTGGAATGAGTTGAAAAAACTTCTCACTTCAAACAACACAACAACTGAGAAGAGAGGACGAAAGCATATGGTTTAAGAACTACTGAGCTGAAATTAAAGAGTTGAGTGAACTAGTCCGTTCAGTTCAGTATAGCGACACGTTCAATTGAACTAGTTCGTTCACGAACTACACAACTCTAATATCCCTTAAGAAAATTTAGTGATGAACTCAGATTAGTTTAACAGTTACTGTCGATCTGAAGAACCTAGTTCTGATAATAGGATTTTACAAACGCAAATTCTTTTTCTAATTCATATGAAAGTGTTACAATGAAGTCAGATGCATCTAGCTTATCTTCTATCCATGTAACGTCCCAGCCATCTATGCTAGAGTCAATTATGCCCTTCATTGGCCATTGCAATTAATTTCGGATTTGAGTTAACTCGAAGGACCATTTACAGAGAATGACAGGCAACTTAATATTTCCTCGTACGAGAGCCGATTTGATATTGTACTATTATTTAGTGCAGAATTTGGAATTTTTGATCACTTCGAAGGACCATCAAAAAAAAAATTAATATCTTTGAAGCTTTTTGAATGCCTATTTAAACTAATTCGAAATGTTGGGTAACTCGTAGAACCATTTATAAATAAATGCAGGGTGTTTTGGTTTAGACGAGTGGTTTTCAAGAAGAAATAAAACGCATATTATTTAATGTTATGACCAAGAATTTAGTTTTACTCTAAAGATAAGGGTTTGCCATTATGTTATAAAAATGATTTTGGGCAAGTGGCCGCCGCGGCTGACTCGAAGAGACCCAATTTTCGACCACTTGCATCATTTAGGGCGGTATGTCAGCAATAACGCGCCGTATATTCTCTTCCAAGGCGTCAATCGTGCGTAAACAAGCGAATTCACATAACCCCACAAAAAATAATCCAGCTGTGTTAAATCGCACGATTTTGGAGGCCACGTCACAAGCCCACGATAAAATAATGCGATCACCAAAAGTTTCTTTCAATAATTTGATTGTTTCGTTTGCTGTATGGCATGTGGCGCCTTCTTGTTGAAACCAAAGGTCGTCCACATCAACATCCTCCAATTCAGACACGAAAAAGTAATTAATCATGGCTATATAGCGTTCCCAATGACTGTAACATTATGGCCGGCTTCATTTTTGAAGAAATATGGACCAATGAGTCCCATAGAGCGCACCAAACAGTGACTTTTTGTGGATGTAACAGGGTCTGAACAATGGCTTGTGGATTATCATTACTCCAAATGCGACAATTTTGAAAATCGGGATCGGTGGCCATCTCGTTTTGGGCCCATTCACCGAAAGTGCGACGCGCTTGATGGTCGTTCGACTTCAATTCTTGCACGAGTTGGATTTTGTTAGCCCGTAAACCAAGATCCTTCCGCAAAATCTTCCATAAAGTGGATGGGCACAGCTCCAATTGTTGCGATCGATGGCGGATGGACTCATTCGGGTCTTGTTGGATAGAAACTAAACCAAACTGAGCATAAATCAAGTGACATCTGTCAAAAAGACCAACTCCGAAAAAAGTATTGGCAGATTGAAAAGCACACATCTAAAAAAACACCCTGTATATCCTGGATGTTTCTTGTCTCAAGAAGCGCAAAACTTTGAATCTGGACATTATTAGGGGATAATTTCCAAGGCGCCATCTGACATTTCCATTGGAAAGTTTGACATTTTTTAGCATAAACGTACTCAGAACGTTTTGACGTACGACCACCATTTGTGTTGTTTACAGTGACTTAAAAAATCAATTTAGCAAAAAAATGGAATTAACTCGTGAACATTTTCGTGCGATCATTTTCACAACTTTCGACGTGGATTATCACAAGAGTGCATCGATGAACTTAAATCTTTGTATGGCGATGAAGCACCATCCTATAGCACTGTGAAAAATTGGTTTAATGAATTCAATCGTGGCCGACGCTCGCTCGAAGACGAAGGTCGTGACGGTCGTCCAAAAAGGGCCGATGTGCCAGAGAAGATTGATGCCGTGCGTGAACTGATAATGTAAGATCGTCATGTGATATACCGTGAGATAGAGGCATCCTTGGGCATTTCTTTCACCAGCATACATTCGATATTGCATGAACACCTGGCCGCAAAAGAGGTTAGTTCTCGTTGGATCCCGCACAATTTGACAATCGCTCAAAAAAGGCTCGTGTGGATTGGTGCAAAGAAATTTTGACAAAAATACAATCGCGGTGCTTCAAAAGACGTTTATAAGCTCGTCACAGGTGACGAATGTCGTATCTATGCGTACGAGCCCGAAACAAAACAGCAATCGACTGTGTGGGTCTTCGAAGTTGTTCGTGGAAGAAGCACTTCGAAGCAAATGGTCGCCTGTTTCTTCGGCAAAACTGGTCATGTGGCGACTGTTCCGCTTGAGCAACGTAGGACGGTCAATTCTGAGTGGTACACCACAATTTGTTTGCCTGAAGTCTTCGGAGAAATTCGAAAAACGAACAAGAGAAGACGAATCATTGTGCGCCATGACAATGCGAGCTCACACACATCGGCTCAAACTAGCGCCTTTTTGACCGACCAAAACGTCGAATTGAAGGGTCATCCGCCGTACAGCCCTGATATGACACCCAATGACTTCTTCTTATTCACTCACATCAAGAAAAAACTGCTTGGTCAACGTTTTTCGACGCCTGAAGCAGCTGTTGAAGCGTTTAAAAACCATGTTTTGGAAGTTATGCTAAAAAATGACATACTTTCCAATGGAAGTTCCAGTTTTCATCTGGGAACACCAGCATTGCCAGGACCGAAATATAAATAGCAACCCTCGTAGTGTTCAAATATGAAGAAAAGTGTAAGTAAGTGAAGTACACGGAAAATAGAGGGAGTCCTTCGAAAAACGCCAGATTTTGAACTGCAGACATTGCTCTAGAATATCATTTCATTAAAGTTATCCTTCGAGTTGCTCCCACTTGGACATTGTTATATAATTATATTCTTAAAAAACATCCATCATACTCCTTTAGTTTCAGTGCTATTTCTAAAGCTTTGCTTAAAGTTTTGAAAGAAAAAATTGAAACAAAAATCCTTTACTGATGACCGCAAAGATAACCTATCTGCTGTTTAGAAAATGAGCAATTGAAATTTCTTGAAGCTGAAGTCGGGCCGCAAACCATCCAATTAGGGGATGTAATGTCCGAAAATCTTATCTTAGAACACCAGGCAACTGAATTCATTATAATTTGCATAGCAACAGCAATACGCTAAGAATCGCTACAAACTGTGAAGATATGCCGAAGCAGAACAGGTAATACAATTGGTAAGAAGAACTTATGAAGTCTGCCCAAACTGAAGATATTCTGCTAACTAATCAATGCTTTGCAACTTCAACCAAAAAAGGTCCAATAGAGGAAATTCCAGTGATTTTATTAATTCTAAAGAGTCATAGAAGTTCGCTAACATTCTCAGAAAAATAGGAAAAGGTGTTCCAACTTATGGCGATTTCGTTTCTGGAAAAAATGTTACACCGTCGACGTGAAATACTATTAAATATTTCCACCTCTTAAGTTAAATTGATCTAGTCCATCGACTTTAACTTACCTATAATTTGCAAATTTCTAAAATGTATTAGAAAAGTGTAGTTTTAAGAAAAATGCTGCACTTTTTCCAGAAACGAAATCGCCATTAGTTCGGTAAAACCTCTACAGTTAGTTTAAAATAATATTGATAGAAACACCTTGAAATACTTAAAGAATGTAAATGAAAACCTAAAGAGGGTTGTATTCGGTGCACGGAACCGAAAGTAAATTTAAGACTACACGAGACTCTATAAAAGGAACAAAATATAAGCGGAGACTTACTGGCAGACGGTAAAAGATTTTTCGATAATGCATAAAGATATGCTCTGCATTTTGACAGAAAGTACCTTTGGACCAATTGAAGCCTGTTATGTAGTTCAGAGAAATCTTCAGAAAATTTGAATGAATTACGAGAAAGATATGCTCCGAGAATTCCGAACATTAAATTATCTCATTTCGCAGTAACGTAAAGTTTATAAGATCGACTATCTCATAAAACAAAGAAGTTCATAAAAGCATTCACAACCGTTTAGTGAACCGGTAGCAATATTTTAGACATAAACTATAGACAAACTGAAAAAAGTTTTAAGATATCAGCAATGATTTCGAGTCAAAGACAACTAGTTTTAGAATCAGTATGTTTCTACTTAAATTTAAAATAGTTTACTTAATATTTAGAAACATCACATAATACTTAGTGAACTGTCTTAATTTTAACGGCTTTTTAAAGATTATATACCTTTGTTTTAAAGATTATTTGTCTTTGCCTTGAAATCATTACCATTGTCTTTAATAAACACTTTTGTCTGTGTTAGATTCCTGTTTTTTCTAGAGTAAACTCTATGAAACCTTCACATACATACCGATACCTCCATTCTAAAACATGCTAAGACGACTTAGAATGTTTTTAGGGAGATTGCATTTTTAACTTCCATATATTCCAAATTATACTCGTATTCAGTCAAAATTTGATGTTTATCCGTCAACCCAATCAAAAGTTATTCAGCAAACAGTAGAGATCATTCGATTTGTATTAACAAGGAATTCCACACAAATTTAAAAAATTCATCAAACTTTGATCGTCTCTCCTGAAAAAGTACCTTTTTGCACTTAGCATTCTTTAGACTGCAGGTATCTATATGATCTCGCATCTTTTCTCGTGTAAGCTCTCTGAAACTATCATGGATTTTGTTTACCGCCTGTTCTCGTCTCATTTTGGGGTTTTCAATGTTTTCCCGCCGTTCTTTTGACTTCTAAATCTTTGGAGAATTTTGAAACGGGTGTTTTGTTTTTATCATTTAGAGAAAGTATCTCTACCTCTTCTTCGAGTTACGTTCTCTGAGAATATAACCATTCTGAATTTTTTTGGGATTTGTGGAGAGATATCCTCCACTTCTTCTGCATATTCTTTGAATTGAGCTGACAAACTTCGTAGTTGAAATCTGTGTTTCGTTTTCTCTGTGTATTCTAGAAGTTTCATAGCCATACGCTTAGTTTTTCATTTAGGTAATGTTTCTCTCTATCTCTTTGAGATATATAAAGATATATCCCTACCTTCGAGAGCATATTCTCTGAATCATTAATAACAAATTAATATCTGAATATCTGAGAAGTTCCTTTCAGAAAATCTATCAAGAGTTGCACACCCAAAGAAAAGTCCTTTCCACAGGAACCACAAATGAGATAACTATATATTTGCGATAAACGAAAGTTCGTTTGTTGTATCTGTAAATTGATTTTATCACGTTTTTATTATTAGCAAAGGAAATTTTTGCAATAAGAAATTCAAACTGTAAAATTTCGTTTCCGTCTAAAGATTTTTTTCTGTATTCTTAGAAGGATTCAAAAATATAGTTTCCTGAATTTTTGTGAAAAAAAATGCTAACATGTCTTTACTTTCCAAATATCACAAATAATACTAAGGATAGATAATACAATTATTTATTCCAATGCAAACAATTGTTCAATAAAGCACCCTGTTTTTTGCGAAAAAATACCCTTTAAATGTGCTCTTATTTCGGCCACAAAGTTTATATACATATGCATATACATATATTCTATATTTACATTAAAACTAATCTAATTATATACTAACTGCATTTATTTATTATTTTATTTGTAATGATTTGTAAATTTTTTATTTGTTTTAAGTTTTTTTTGTTCTTTTCTTTACTTAGAAATAGTTGTGAAATACAAATAAAATCAAAATAGTTTATAATTTATATATATATTTTTTTTTTGTTAACGAAAATGCAATTTTTCCTAAATACCTTCAAAGCAGAGAAATCTAAACCAAGAAACGAACAAAGCCATATTAAAAGAAATAAACACTTTAATGCGAGAGAAACAAAGTGTAGATGTAAAAAAATAAGTTTTTGAAAATATTTTTTTAATTTTTATTAAAAAAATTATTTTTAATAAAAACGAACGATTTTTTTTTTTTGCTATAATATTATATAAGTTAAATGTTGTCAATAAAGTAAAACGATGAAAAACGAAATATTTAACTGCAAAAAAAGTTACCTCCAGCATTAAAACGAAAAAAATCAAAAAAAAGCAAAGAAACCCGTTTCCCCTCAACCCACCACAATCATCAACACTATGTACACTGTCCTACAACAATAAATAAAAAAAAAAACGTCTAACAATACCGCCACCAAACACAAAACAATAATCAAAATGTCAATAAAACAAAATATCAATATTTTCTACTCTTAACATTTCTGTTTAAATGTCGACGAAATAGTATTAAAAACTCTTATGTAATATATGAAATGGAAAACGTATTTACTTAAACTACTATAACTATCACACATACATATATTATATGTTTATTTTATTAATTATTATTATATGAGTACATTAAAAAAGAAAAATAAATCGTAAATAATATTGATCGTCTTAAGTCTGATAATTGAACAAAAAGCAAAAAATATAATTTTGATTTTTATGTAATATTTTTTCTTTAAAAAAAGCGAAAGAATTAAATCTAATTCTTCACGAGTTTTTTATTCTTAAACAACCCACGCAAAAATGTGCACTGCGAGAAAGAAAAATGCATTAATTGTGATTAAATGTCCATTTATTGAGAGAAGAGAAAAATACAAAACATATTCGCATATTTTAAATATTATAGAATGTCAATTGAAAATCGAAAATCATAAAATTATAACACAAACAACAAAATAATAATATTGAAATATTATAAAAAATGGAAAAATAAACTAATATTGTACAGTTAAAATTAAAGTGGTTTTATTGGAATGAAATTTGGGTAATATTTATGGGATTGTTATTTATGGTTAATTTCTGAAATTTTTTAGAGACTAGGTTTGCCTTTTATATATGGGGGACTTAATGTCAAGTGATTCAATTTTGAAAACCGATGTCTGCTGTTCGGGATAGGTTTTGAACTTCGGGAAAATCTGGGGCAAAATTCCCGAGAATTTTCCAGATTTTCACTACCTGATTCCTGGGAATATTCTTCGGGATTCCCGGCGTCAGAATGTAACTCTGATGGCTGATAATAAAACAAAATATTGCGAAACTTGGCGACTATTTAAAATAAATCAGTGAAAGCTGCTCTCAAAATATTTGAAATCAATTGTTTATTTGTCATACACGATTTTATACTGATATTAGCTAACGTTTTTCACGAAAACGTGCGCTCAGACTTTTCTATCTCCATTTTTGTAATTTTACAATATCCCTAAGCTTAGCTAAAATGCAGAAGGACCTCAGTCTAAACTCTTATTTTAGGCTGTGGGACCATTGAAACATACCAAAATAACCATTGATTTTATACTGATATTTGGGTACGTTTTTCTCGAAAACGTGAGCTCAAACTTTCTATCTCCATTTTTGCATTTCTATAATGGTCCTAAGCTTAGCTAAAACGCAAGAGGACTTGAGTCTAAACTCTTATTTTAGGCTGTGAGGCCATAGAAACATACCAAAATAACCAGTACTCGTAGACTGATATTTGGGTACTATTTTCTCGAGATAAACCCGGGACACAAGTTTAATTAAAGGAAATTATAAGGACTACAAATATTAGTAATGACGCTTACATGTGGAAATAGAAGTGTAGTGACTGTCGTTAAAACAATTTGAAATAAATCGATTTTTTTTCAAGAAAATTGTTTTTTGCTGGCACGAAAAAACATTTAAAAATATAGAAAAAATCGCCAAAAAATTCTTTGTTCCATATTTTGAAAGCTAGCATCCTAACAAAGAAAACATAGCCTATTTGAAAAAAATCTATAGATACAAGAAATTATAGCACTTTTGGTAGAAGTAAGAGAATGTCAACAATCGCCCCTGTGCTGGCTTTCACATCCTCAAAAATTTTGTGGATTAGGATTTGCCAATTGCCATTTTTCTCGTAAACCACGCAGATTTCGGACTAAAATCCGAAATGTGCATGATTTACGAGAAAAAGGGCAATTCGCAAATCCGAATCCCCAAAATATTGTCAAATGTGAAAGCCAGCACAGGGGCGAACATTCGGTTTGTATACCCCCCTAGGCGGCCGGAATGGCGGAATGAAATTGGGTCCCAGGAAAATACACCCCAATATGTTTATGAATATGGGCCCCAAAATATAACATGTCAAACGACAACAATTTGTTAGTATTAGTTTATTAATCGCTATCACCTTTAGAAAAATGGGAGAAGTTGCGGCGCCCCTTTTGGTACCTCCCATACAAATGGACCATTTTGCACAAATAGTTAACGGCTTATATCTTTGTTTCCAGTTCATACAAATACTTACTCTGTACAACAGAGTAATTTTTTTATAGTACCCATAGTACAGGGTGGCTGATGAATATTGCTACATTAAGAAACTCAAATAACATTTTTTTCAGTGTATGGAATTCAGTTTTCTTTTATTCATGTTAAAGCTCATTAAATTTTATTAAATATAGCTTAATTAATTTTAAAAATAATGGAATTTAAATGCCCCCCCCCTGCTCGTTGATGCATGTGCGGCATCTTACCAAAAAGTTGTTCATTACTGCTTGGAGAGTTGAGACGGGAATAGCCGCAATTGTTTCTCGAATGAATTGCTTTAGTTCATTCAAATTTGTTGGTTTTGCTTTGTAGACTTCCTGTTTGCAATAACCCCACAAGAAAAAGTCAGGTGCAGTAAGGTCAGGCGACCTGGGGGGCCAACGGAATGTGGAGTTTCTGGATATCAGCTTATTGGGAAATCCGCAATTCTGTCATAACAGGCCGCGCTATGTGAGGAGTTGCACCATCTTGCTGAAGCCACACAGAGTTGAAAGAAATTCTCATTCGGCGTAATTCTGGATAGAAAATCTCTATCAACATACTCAAGTAACGGCCTCCAGTAACTGTAACGGTGTGACCGTTTTCTTCGAAGAAGTAGGGCCCGACAATGCAGCGTGATGAAATTGCACACCATATTCGACAATTTTGTTTGTTTATGTTGCCGTTTAAATCGAAACGGGCCTCGTCAGACATGAAAAGACAGTTCAACATGCTTCCGTCCTCTTCCATCATTTGAAGCATCTTCTGGCAAAATTTCAAGCGAATCGGGAAGTCTGCTGAGTTCACTTTGTTTGCAATTTGAATTTTATATGGGAATAACTCCAAATCTTTGTGCATAATTGACTGCAATGACTGTCGGCTTATACCCATTTGAGCAGATAAGGTTCTTGTCGAATCTCTTGGATTGTTTTGTATGGCATCGGCTATAGCAGCGATTGTTTCCTCCGTCCGAACTGAAGGGTTTCGATGGTAAGGTCTTCTGTTGACTGTCCCATGCTCGGAAAAATTGTTAACAAGTCTCTTTATGGTCCATCTGCTTGGAGGATTGCCGCCAAACGTGCCCCTATACTCTCTTTGAACCGAAACTACGGACTTCAGTGCGTAATAGCGGCGGACAATCCAAATTCTTGTTTCAGTGTCCCAGTTATCCATTTTTGCTAAATCTAAAAATCAAATTAAATAGAAAAAAAGTTATTGCCCCTTTGAAAAATAATTTTTTTAATTTCCTTATTTTTATACATTTCTCCATACTTTACATTTTTTTCTAGTTTTTTTCGTGCCAGCAAAAAACGATGTTTAAAAAAAACCCGATTTTTCCAATTGTTTTAACGACTGTAACTATATTTCATTATACCCTACACCACACTGTGGTACAGGGTATTATAACTTTGTGCATTTGTTTGGAACACCCAAAAGGAGAAGAAATAGACCCATCGTTTATTATACCGATCGACTTAGAATCACTTTCTGAGTTGATTTAGCTATGTCCGTCTGTCTGTCCGTCTGTCCGTCTGTGCATGTATTCTTGTAATCAAAGTACAGGTCGCAATTATGGTCCGATCTCGACGAAACTTTACACATATCTTTTTTTGGCCCAAGGACGATCCCTATTGAATTTGGTTAAAATCGGTTCAGATTTAGATATAGCCCCCATATATACATATGTTAGCCCCGATTTGACATGTAAGGGCTGTAAAAACTTTATTTTATATCCGATCAGTATGAAATTCGGCAGAAAGAGGTTTCTTATTATATGAATGAACACTGTTAAATTTGGAAGAATTCGGCTCAGATTTAGATATAGCCCCCATATATACGTTACCCCCGATTTGACATGTAAGCGCTGTAAAAATGTTATTTTATATCCGATTAGTGCGAAATTCGACAAAGAGAGGTTTCTTATTACATGAAGGAATACTGCTAAATTCGGAGAAAATCGGGTCAGATTTAGATATAGCCCCCATATATATGTTACCCCCGATTAGACATGTAAGCGCTGTAAAAACTGTATTTTATATCCGATCAGTGCGAAATTCAGCAGAAACAGGTTTCTTATTACATGAAGGAATACTGCCAAATTCGGAGAAAATCGGTTCAGAATTAAATATAGCTCCCATATATATGTTACCCCCGATTTGACATGTAAGCGCTGTACATAGAGACTGTATTTTATATCCGATCAGTACGTAATTCGACAGAAGGAGGTCTTTTTACATGAATTAGTATTCAGGGAAGATCGGTTCAGATTTGTATTAAAGCTCCATATATATGTTCCTCCTGATTTGGTATCAAACCGCTATAGAAGTTGTATTTTACTTCCGATCATTAAAATTTTCCAGAAAGATGTTTCTCAATTTAGGAACGAATATTGCTTAATTTTTATACCCTACACCACACTGTGGTACAGGGTATTATAAGTTTGTTTCACGGCAGATGTTTGTAACACCTGAAAATAACACAGCAAGACCCGCCTTAAAGTATACCGATCGACTCAGAATCACTAGCTGAGTCGATTTAACCACGTCTGTCCGTCCGTCTGTCCATGTAAAGTTGTTATTCGACTACAGGTCGCAATTTCACTCCGATCGTTCTGAAATCGGTTCAGATTTAGATATAGCTCTAATATATATCTTTCATCCGATTTGGCCCTTTAGTCCTATAGAAGCTGTATTTTACATCCAATCGTTTTGAAATTTAGAATGGTAGAGTTTCTTGACCCATGAACCAACATTGCCGAATTTGAAGAAAATCGGTTAAGATTTAGCTATAGCTCCCATATATATGTTTCGTCCGATTTTGCTCTTTAGTCCTGTAGAATCTGTATTTTACATCCAATCATTTTGAAATTTGGAATGGTAGAGTTTCTTGATCCATGAACCAACACTACCGAATTTGAAGAAAATCGGTTAAGATTTAGCTATAGCTCCCATATATATGTTTCGTCTGATTTGGCTCTTTAGTCCTGTAGAAGCTGTACTTTACATCCAATCGTTTTTATACCCTACACCACACTGTGGTACAGGGTATTATTTAAGTATAAAATGTCTCAAAAGTAAATTTATGTAAACAATTTATACATGAATTACAAAATTTATATTTCAGAGTTATTCAATATTACGAGAGTGGTGTAGGGTATTATATAGTCGGCCTCGCCCGACGTTAGCCTTTGCTTACTGGTTTTCTACATGAGAGTGATGTTTTCAGCATTTTTAGCCCTCATAATTTTCTATAATTTAAATGTTATCTCGGCTTTATCAAGCTTATACTTCAAAAAATATGGTTCAAATACTAAAGGTTATTTCCATGAAAATTGGAATACTAGAAAAAAAACTTTAAAAAAAAAACTTTATCATAAATAATTTTTTTTTTTGGTTTCATAAAATAGTATGCCTCAAACTATACAAAAAGAAAGTTTTTAGTTCTCGGATACAACATTTTTTGTTGTTGCATAGTGTTATTGTAGCGTGATTACAGCAGACGGATGGACGGATAGACAGACGGACATGGCTAAATCGTCTTAGGCGATTAAGAATATATAAACTTTATGGGGTCCAGATCAATATTTAGAGGTGTTGCAAATGGAGTGACAAACTGAATATACTCCCCATCCTATGGTGAAGGTGTATACAAACAAAGTCCTCTTTATTTGATGCAATGTAAGATTTCTTTGAAGATGTTAATGAGTTTACATCACTAAAAAGGTTAATTGTTGTGTAGTAATAAGGAGAACACATTTTTCTGATGGCCTAAAGCAACTCTTTCATAAATTTAATTTTACCAATTTAATAAACCTCAATAGGCTCTATTTTCAAATATACCAAAAGAATTTCCCTTCTGTTCATATTTAATGCACTTTAAGTTAATTGAAACATACACACCTACACACACAAAACAAAAAAAGGCTTGTCACATACATATAATTTTAACTGATTTCATTGAATACAGAAAACCAAAAAACATAAATACAAAAAAGTTAATTTAATCACACCACAATGCATAAGAGGAGTTCTTAATACTCGTGAGGATGTGAGGATAAGGATGGATGGACAGACGGACAATCACATGGACTGATCAATTGATGGCATTGTTATAGTCTCGTCCGCCAGTCGTATTTGTAATTAACGCCCAGAGACATTTAAAATATGCCAACAACACTGGGAATTGGTTCGTTCCACGTTCGTTCGTACAGTGGAGAGTATTTAAAATATGTATAAATAACAACGACAACAAATTGATAATAATTCATCGTATCGGACATTTATCATACAACAGCAGCAACAACAACAACAACAAAATCCGACATGGAATCAATGCAACATAAACGCGAACAACAACAACGACAATTGGGGGACACTGACAGGAATTGTTGCCGATGGCAACACAATCAGTTCCTGCTATGAAATGTCCTTTAAACCACAATTACAACCAGATGAGATATAACACAAGCGTTATGTCCAGGAGACGTAAAATGCACCATGCACAGTGGTGTTTGAAGCACACAAAATGTGGTATTATAATTGACGAAGTTGACAAAGGAACAATTTTGGATTAAATGTGTATCCCCGAAGTGGCCAACTTTGAGTCCTTGAATCTGCGCCTTGCATGCCCAAAATTTAAAACGATACTAAGTTTAAAGCTTACCTTCCTATTCTAAAACTTTACCAAACCTCGTTCTACTCCATTGACTGTTTCAGAAACGATTGACTGTTAAGATTTTTCAAAATTGCCCCACGGTGCGTATGCGAATTAGATTGGTGGTAGGTACTATAAAATCAATACACTGCACAAAACTGCAATTAAAGGGTTTTCCAACAAGAGGTTTTATATGGGTAGATATTCAAAGAAAAATGCCATTTTTTGAGATAAATTATCGGATGCTTATTTCATAATAAAGAGGAAGGTATGCCGTTAATAATGAAAAACAACATCAGCCAAATGGCCACCTACCGTCGATCTTAAAGAAAAATTAAGTACTACAATTTGCAAGGCGATTTTTGCAACTTTTCAGTTCCAGTTTCTAAAAATAAAAAGAGTATTTAGATAGCCCAAAATGTGCCTTTCATTTGAGACCAAAATCGTCACTACTAGGGCTTTCAGAAAAATGACACAAAAAAAAATTAATAATTATATTCTTAAACCAGTAAGGAAAGACAGAAAGTCGGGCGGGCCGACTATATAATACCCTACACCACTCTCGAAATATTGAATAACTCTAATATATAAATTTTGTAATTCATGTATAAATTGTTTACATAAATTTACTTTTGGGACATTTTATACTTAAATAATACCCTGTACCACAGTGTGGTGTAGGGTATAAAAACGATTGGATCGAAAGAGCCAAATCGGATGAAACACATATATGGGAGCTATAGCTAAATCTTAACCGATTTTCTTCAAATTCAGCAATGTTGGTTCATGGGTCAAGAAACTCTACCATTCTAAATTTCAAAACGATCGGATGTAAAATACAGCTTCTATAGGACTAAAGGGCCAAATCGGACGAAAGATATATATGGGAGCTATATCTAAATCTGAACCGATTTCAACCAAATTCAATAGCGATCTTAACAGCCGCGAAATACTCTAAACTGCAAAATTTCAGAATGATCGGAGTGAAATTGCGACTTGTAGTCGACGAACAACTTTACATGGACAGACGGACGGACATCGTTAAATCGACTCAGCTAGTGATTCTGAGTCGATCGGTATACTTTAAGGTGGGTCTAGCTGTGTTATTTTCAGGTGTTACAAACATCTGCCGTGAAACAAACTTATAATACCTTGTACCATAGTGTGGTGTAGGGTATAAAAAATGCCATGTCCTTTTAAACGCGAACTCGACCAGAAAATAAAAAACTGAGTACAGTTTTGTTGTGTTTCTAGTCAGCTTTCAGAATTATAAAACCATTTCCATGACAAATATTTTTTGTTAAATTTTGTCGCACGGTGTTATAGACACATTTAAGGTGCTTCTCTTAAAATTGGAATATAGCGGAAACTAGGAAAAACGCCTCTCCATAATTTTGCCCATCGCTAGTACTCTAAAATAGCATTGTTCTGAAAAATTTTGAATAAAATCACTTGACCACGCTTTTTTGATATTCGCAAATTAATATTTTGACCTTGAATTTCAATGTCAAAATAATGTTTCTGGATAAAATCATTATCACCATTGCAAAGTCCATAGAAAAATCTTTAAGAAACATTTATTACATATTGCATGTCGTTCACCAAATTTGACATAAACGACGAAAAATACGAGCATATTTTTTAAAATCGACAAAATTAAAATGCATACAACTGCAGTAGTGGTCACACCAGAATGCAGTCATATTTTAGATTAATACTATTTAGACATACGCGAACATGTCCACCAATTCATTCATTCAAATCGGAAAACATTGCCAAAAAAAAACTGGCTTCCTGAAAATAAGGTTTTATATAAAGTTTTTTTCCAAGAAGAGGTGTTATTTTGGTATTCAAAGAAAAATTCAATTTTTTGAGATAAATGATCGGATGTTTATTTCATAATAAAGAGGAAGGTATGCGGTTAATAATGAAAAACAACATCAGCCAAACGGCCACCATGACCACGCTTACAGGAGCATATCCTTTTCATGAAATTTTCCATAACCAAATAGCAAAGTGGCTGCCCTTGATCCAACCTCATTTTCGAAAAAGTAAGGTCCAAAGACCCCGCCGGACCATAAACCGCACCAAACAGTCACACGTTGAGGATGGAGAGGCTTCTCAACAATAACTCTTGGGTTTTCCGAGCCTTGTTGACGTAGCCACCGAGGTGGAAATGGGCCTCATCAGTCAAGATGATTTTACGATGATTTTCGAATTTTAATAATTTCAATGCGTTGTTGAATCGTGTATCGTGTACTATTACTGTGTATGGAAAAGTTATTATATTCAGAATCAATATTTCACTAAATGTTAACCCTTTGTGAGGGAGGTACTAGTAGGAGTGGAACAGTATAGCCCATCTTCGAACTTAGCCTGAGATAGAAATATATATTATCACAAAACCAATGTAAAGTCAATCCGTTACTCCTTTCGAGAGTTAAAGTACGCGCTAGCAAGACAGACGGATGGACATTGCTCAAATGACTTCAAATGTTCTAGAAAGGATTTCCGCCTAATATACTTAGGGTCACTCTTTCGAAGTGTTAACTTTTGGCACGTATCAAATGTGTGTGTCGGTTTTCTTTCGAACCACTGTGCATATAAAGGTGTACATATATTGATGCATCCACTTACATACCTTCTCCTCTGTGTATAAATGTGTGTGTGTGTGCGTGCAATCAGTTAACGGATATGCTTTTGACTGTGTGAGTGTGCACACAAATGACAACACACTCTCAACGATTAAATGATATTGGAACATATCATTGGTTTTGTTCGAAATCCTAGAGGTAAAAATGTTTAAGGATCCTTAGGGTGAGAGCGGAATGTTTGAGTCGTGGTGTAATACAGATTGGTTTGGGTTATTTGCTGGACATTATATTGTGTGACTTTTTCGAATTTAAATATCGTTTACACAGTGCGACAAATGGTAGGGGTCAGTGACCGGTGGGTTATACATGTTCCAGCGTCTCGCTGGGTCACGTCTAGGAATCGATATATATCTATTTGAAGTTAGTAAGTATCATATAGGGGAATTTGTCACTATTGGGGGTTTTTTGTTTGACACAACTCGAGAAGGACTACCACGATTTTGCCTCAACAAATTTAAAAAAATTAAGAATTACAATTCCTACAAATTTTAATAATTGCACTTCCACGTAGAAACAGAAGTTTAGTAACTTTCGTTAAAATTATTAGAATAATATTGATTTTCTTCTCAAAAAATGTTTTTTGTTGGCACAAAAAAAATATAAAAAGTAGAAAAAAAATGGAAAAAACTTTGTTTGTTCCGTTTTTTGAAAGCTAGCATACTCATGAAGGAAGCAATGCCTATTTGCAAAATGTCTATGGATAAAAATTATATTAGGACTAACTCATACTAGACACAGTGGGACAAACAAGACAATATATTATGGAAAATAAGGACTTATTAATATTAAGTGCTGACAAAGTGGGGGGGGGGCGGTTGCAATGTACAAAGATGACTATGACGTACAAATGAAGACAATATTACGAGATATAGGCACATATAAAATAACTTAAAAGAGATCCAACGTCAGGTTTGCAGAGTAACAACAACTCATTAGTAGAAAAATTATTCAATAAGAATATTATTAACTAGACGGATAAAAACAAATTGACATCTAAAACAGCAACGGCACCTAGAATACATACGGTCTGCCAAAAATGCATAAAGATGGCACACCATTGCGACCAATTTGCTCATCGATAAATTCTCCGGCTTATGGACTCTCGAAATACATAGTAAATACTTTAAAAAACTTGACGAAGGACTCCCAATATAATGTGAAGGACGCAGGAGAATTTAAATCAAAAATCAACAATATGCCTACACGGAGCAAAATCGCCATTTTTGATATGTTTGAATTCAAGGAAAATATACTTAGAACCAAACTTTTTAAATATTATATATTTTTGAACAAATATATTTTATTTGAAAATCAAGAAATTTTGTTTGGAACGCATATATTAATATATTACAACAAAATATATTTGCGAAATTACTGTCACAAATAAAATATGTGTTTACAATCAAACATAGATATTGTTTAAGAATTTATCCAAATACATTATATTTAAAACAATTTTAAGATTTTGTTGACTTTGGCAATTTTTGATTTTATTTTTTCCTATTTATGTGTTATAATTTACAGGTAACAAATTCGTAAGCAGCATTTTCTTTTGTTTTAATTTATAATTTTTAATTTATAAATAGTCCAATTGTCAATCCATCAATGCTATTTGTCGTTACCCAATATTATACGATTTACATTTTAATATAATTTTTCAAACATATAAAATTTCTAAAAAATTAAACCTTAAATTTCTAAAAAAAAACTGAAACATCGCCGGCGAATAAAAACTAACACGCATACAAATTTCATCAGCAGAGTCCTAAATATCAGTGACGAAGCATATCACAAATATAATGAAGACAAGATACGACACATATTAAGAATTAACGATTTTCCCAAAAACACTATTGACGATTTAATAAGACACGTGAAGGAGAAATCAACAAAAGTAATGGAAACAAAAGAAGAAATGACGAAAATATACATGACGTCAACATACATCGCAGGTTTTTCAGAAAGATTCTCCAAATCCAATATTTACAATAAGGACAAATATTAACTTGCGCTTTAAACAAACAATACGGTAAATAACTTTTTCAGTAGGACAAAATCGAAAATTAAAAAAGAGGACAAATCGAACTTAGTATATAAGATAAAATATAATGGGGACAAGACCAAAATATATCAAAAGGAATATGTTGGCACAACAAAAAGTAAATTAAAAACCAGTAAGGAAAGGCTAAAGTCGGGCGAGGCCGACAATATAATACCCTACACCACTCTCGTAATATTACATAACTCTGAAATATAAATTTTGTAATTCATGTATAAATTGTTTACATAAATTTACTTTTGAGACATTTTATACTTAAATAATACCCTGTACCACAGTGTGGTGTAGGGTATAAAAACGATTGGATCTAAAGAGCCAAATCGGATGAAACATATATATGGGAGCTATAGCTAAATCTTTATCGATTTTCTTCAAATTCGGTAATGTTGGTTCATGGATCAAGAAACTCTACCATTCAAAATTTCAAAACGATTGGATGTAAAATACAGCTTCTATAGGACTAAAGGGCCAAATCGGATGAAAGATATATATGGGAGCTATAGCTAAATCATAACCGATTTTCTTCAAATTCGGTAGTGTTGGTTCATGGATCAAGAAACTCTACTATTCTAAATTTCAAAACGATTGGATGTAAAATACAGCTTCTACAGGACTAAAGAGCCAAATCGGACGAAACATATATATGGGAGCTATAGCTAAATCTTAACCGATTTTCTTCAAATTCGGTAGTGTTGATTCATGGATCAAGAAACTCTACCATTCTAAATTTCAAAATGATTGGATGTAAAATACAGCTTCTACAGGACTAAAGAGCAAAATCGGACGAAACATATATATGGGAGCTATAGCAAAATCTTAACCGATTTTCTTCAAATTCGGTAATGTTGGTTCATGGATCAAGAAACTCTACCATTCTAAATTTCAAAACGATTGGATGTAAAATACAGCTTCTATAGGACTAAAGGGCCAAATCGGATGAAAGATATATATGGGAGCTATATCTAAATCTGAACCGATTTCAACCAAATTCAATAGGGATCTTTACAGCTGCGAAATACTCTAAACTGCAAAATTTCAGAACGATGGGAGTGAAATTGCGACCTGTAGTCGAAGAACAACTTTACATGGCCAGACGGACGGACATACATGGTTAAATCGACTCAGCTAGTGATTCTGTGTCGATCGGTATACTTTAAGGTGGGTCTAGCTGTGTTATTTTCAGGTGTTACAAACATCTGCCTTGAAACAAACTTATAATACCCTGTACCACAGTGTGGCAGTATTCCTTCACGTAATAAGAAACCTCTTTCTGCCGAATTTCGCACTGATCTATATATATAAAATTGTTGCGTGACTGGCTGACTGATTGACTGACTGATCATCGCCCAGGCCAAACGGCTGAAGCTAGAATCATGAAATTTGGTGGGAGGGTAGTCCTTGGGACGTAGACGAGCAATAAGGCGGGATTTTTCGAAATTCGTACTATTAGCCGCACAATGGGGCAAAAAGGGATAAATATGGTACCACCGCCAAATCTGAACAAAATGAGCTGGAATCTTGAAATTTGGTATGAGGGTAGCCCTTAGGACGTAGACTCAGAAATTGGCAGGATTTTTCGAAATTCGAACATTTACGCACACAGTGGGGTAAAAAGTGATAAATGTGGTACATCAGCCAAATCCAAATGGCAAGAGCTAGAATCGTGAAATATTGTGTGATGGTAGCCCTTATGAGGTAGACTCTGAAATTGGCAGGATTTTTCGTAATTCGAACATTTACGCACACAGTGGGGTAAAAGGGAAAAATGGGATAAATGTAGTACAACAGCCAAATTCAAATGGCAAGAGCTAGAATCGTGAAATTTGGTGTGAGGGTAGCTCTTACGAGGTAGACTCTGAAATTGACAGGATTTTTCGAAATTCGAACATTTACGTACACAGTGGGGTAAAAAGGGAAAAATGTGGTACAACAGCCAAATCCAAATGGCAAGACCTAGAATCGTGAAATTCGTGTAAGAGTAGCTCTTAGGACGTAAACAAGAACATTTTTTAAAAATTTAGAGGCACAGTGGGACAGAAAGGTATAAATATGGTACCACCGCCAAATTTAAAGCCTAATATTAGAATGGTGAAAATTGAAGCGAGGGGTGTCTTTATGACAACTGATCGGGGTATTAAGTTTTTTTTGTATTCGTAGTTTTCGGGGCACAGAGGTGCAAAAAGGGTAAAATATAGTACAGTGGCTTAAAAATGTCAAACATGGATCAATGGTTCCAGGGTAACTTTTGGAACATAAACTGGAGATTGGAAGTGATTTTTAGTAATTCTAACTTTAAGAGGCACAGTGGGACACGACGGGTTAATTATGGATCATGGGGAAAAAAGGGAACAATCTGCCTAAATTGGAACTTAAACATAAGATATGAAGAGTTTATATGGTTTTAGGAGCACTGCGGTCAAAAACGGTTAAATAGTGGAGTGGAGAAAATATGATTAAATATGTTACAGTCGGGGAAAAAGGTTTAAGTACGCTAGCGTGGAGACACATTTTAAATACGAGTACGGTACATTGAGACAAAAATTTGTTATATATGGTACAGTGAGATAAAGAGTTGAATGGGGCACAGTTGCGCAAAAAGGGTTAACTATGGTACAGTGGGGTAAAAATAGTTATATGTATATGGTAAAGTGGGACAAATGGGTTAAAAGTGGTACAGTGGGGCAAAAAGCGTTAACTATTGAACAGTGGGGCAAAAATGTATTTACTATGATACAGTGGGGCAAAAAGGGTTAAATATGGTACAGTGTGACAAAAATGGGTAACTATACAGTACAGTGGGGCATAACTGTGTTAAATATTGTACAGTGGAGCACAGAGGGTTAAATATGGTACAGTGAGGCAAAAACTGTTAAATACGGTACAGTGAGACAAAGCGTTTAATATGACACAGTGGGGCAAAAAGGGTTAACTATGGTAAATGGTAACGTGGGACAAAATGGGTTAAATATGGTACAGTGGGGCAAAAAGCTTTTAAAAATGGAACAGTGGGAAAAAATGTGTTAGCTATGGTACAGTGGGACACAAATGGTTAAATATGGTGCAGTATGACAAAAATGGTTACAGTGGGCACAAAAAGTAAAATATGGTAACGTGTAACAAAATGGGTTAAAAATGGTATAGTGGGGCAAAAAGGGTTAAATATGGTACAGTGTAACAAAAATGGTTAACTATACAGTACAGTGGGGCATAACTGTGTTAAATGTTGTACAGTGGAGCAAAGAGGGTTAAATATAAAACTGTTAAACATGGTACAGTGCAACAAAGTGTTTAATATGACACAGTGGGGCAAAAAGGGTTAACTATAGTACAGTGAGGCACAATTAGTTGAATATGGTAACGTGGGACATAATGGGTTAAATATGGTACAGTGGGGCAAAAAGCTTTAACTATGGAACAGTGGGGAAAAAATATGTTAGAATGGTACAGTGGGACACAAATGGTTAATTATGGTACAGTATGGCAAAAATGGTTACAGTGGGCACAAATAGTAAAATATGGTAACGTGGAACAAAATGGGTTAAAAATGGTACAGTGGGGCAAAAAGCGTTTATTATGGAACAGTGGGGCAAAAATGTGTTAAGTATGGTACAGTGGGGCAAAAATGTTTAAATATAGTGGACAAAATATAGTAGGACAAAAAGGTGTTAAATTTGATTTAGTGAACCCAAAAGGTTAAATATAGCATAGTGGGTCAAAAAACGTACATTTAGTACAGTGGGTACAAATATGGATGCAGGGAGAGAGGGTAAGTTAAATATGAAATAAAAATGTTTTTTTTTTCTAAATGTATGCTTTTAGTAGCACTGTGGTGCAAAAAGGTTACAATTATGATGAACTGCAAAAATGTAGCACTGTGGTGCAAAAAGGTTAAAATTATGATGCAGTTGGGGCAAGCAAAAATTGTTCAACATGTTACAGAGGGAAAAAAATGTGTTAAATATGGTTTAGTGGAGCAAAAAGGGTTAAATATGGTACGGTGAAGCAAAAAAAGTTAAATACGGTAAAATGGTTAATGTGATAAGTGGGGAAAAAAGGGAACAAAATAGTCCCAGATTTGTATAAAAATTCGTACTTTAGAAGCACAGTGTAATAAAAAGTGTTTAATATGGAGAGTGGTGCAAAAGGTGTTGAATGTGGTCCCTGAGTGCAAAGGTAGATCTTACAGCATAAGCCAAAGCTAAGAAAATATTTTTCCAAATTGATTCTTCTACTTAAACCGTGGGGGAAAACAAGTTTAATAAATGGCACAGATAGGATACAAAAATGTTTAAATACGCCCTAAGCTTGCGAATTTGGATCTTGAAATATCAATTATCATTTTAAAATATTGTACAATCGTGCAAAATTGGTTAATTATGACACAGAAAGGGTAAAATGTGGTACTATGGAGCGATTCACTTTAGATTTTTAAATTCGTACCTTTATAGATACAGTGGGACAAACATGGTTTTATATTGTAGCAGGGTGTGAATGTAGTTATTGCAATATAAACTAGGGGAAAGTTGCTAACGTATGAACAAAAAAAAAATAGTTTTTCAACGTTCAGAGGTGCAGTGGAAAAGGGATAAATATTGTACCATGATGTCAGGGAACACTTGAAACACACACTAGAAATGAAACGAGGGTTCGTATTTTATATATAAAAGTAATCAAATCTTCTTCATTTTGCACCATATGTAATAATCATGTCATTTTGAAAGAAAGAGGTATAGATATTTTACAGTACCCTAAACAGAAAATAGATAAAAGATGGGGGCTGCGAAGCGCACCGGGTAAGCTAGTCGGATATAAAATACAGTTTTTACAGCGCTTACATGTCTAATCGGGGGTAACATATATATGGGGGCTATATCTAAATCTGAGCCGATTTTCTCCGAATTTAGCAGTATTCCTTCATGTAATAAGAAACCTCTCTTTGCCGAATTTCGCACTGATCGGATATAAAATAACATTTTTACAGCGCTTACATGTCAAATCGGGGGTAACGTATATATGGGGGATATATTTAAATCTGAACCGATTTTAACCAATAGGGATCGTCCTTGGGTCAAAAAAAAGATATGTGTAAAGTTTCCTCAAGATCGGACCATAATTGCGACCTGTACTTTGATTACAAGAATACACGCACAGACGGACAGACAGACAGACAGACGGCCAGACGGACATAGCTAAATCAACTCAGAAAGTGATTCTAAGTAGATCGGTATAATAAACGATGGGTCTATTTCTTCTCCTTTTGGGTGTTACAAACAAATGCACAAACAAACCCTGTACTACAGTGTGTTGTAGGATATAAAGAGGACAAATCGAACTTAGTATATAAGATAAAATGTAATGGGGACAAGACCAACATATGTCAAAAGGAATATGTTGGCACAACAAAAAGTAAATTAAAAACTAGAATTTCAGTACATAAATCTGACCATAAAGCAAGTTGTACACCTTTGGAGCATAAAACAGCTCTAGCAGCACATTGTACTCTGGCGGAACATGAGGCAAATTTCAAAGACGTTGACATACAACAATTACAAGAAAAGATATACTCTGGAAATGCTGCACATAATTAATTAGTCAGT
Organism: Eudasyphora cyanicolor; assembly: GCA_963930755.1. Taxonomy (NCBI): domain Eukaryota; kingdom Metazoa; phylum Arthropoda; class Insecta; order Diptera; family Muscidae; genus Eudasyphora; species Eudasyphora cyanicolor. Next base: position 142,789,754 of record OZ005736.1, read on the forward strand.
AGGTAGACTTAAGAATGAACTAGGGTAGTTAAATTTTAAGGGCCGATGTTGATTTTGAATAAAACACAAATTATTTATGAAATTATAGTTATAATATTGGCCAAATGGCCGCCGCGACCTCGGCGGCACACCTCCATCCGATGGTCAAAATTTTCGATGAGGCATAATTGAGGTTCTATGCCGCTAATGTGCCGAATTATCTCATCCTTTAGCTCTTGAATTGTTGCTGGCTTAGCGACGTACACCTTTTCTTTCAAATTTCTTCCAAAGAAAGAAGTCCAACGGTGTCAAATCACATGATCTTGGCGGCCAATTGACATCGCCACGACGTGAGATAACACGGCCATTGAATTTGTTGCGCAAAAGAGCCATTGTTTCGTTAGCTGTGTGGCAAGTGGCACCGTCCTGTTGAAACGACATATTGTCCACATCCATATCCTCCAATTCGGGCCACAAAAAGTTCGTTATCATCTCACGATAGCGAAAACCATTCACAGTAACTGCCTGACCTGCATGGCCCGATGACGTCGCCAGCCCATAAGCCGCACCAAACGAAATGGGCGAGCATGCACAGGTGTTTTTACATCTCCAACAGACCGGGTTTGCTGACAATTCTCCCAATTGTCGACACATTTGGTCGATGATGCTGATCAAAAACACATCACGAAGTGCACAAAATGCATTTTGTTGCGTTGCTCGATTGTGTATTTTTCCATGGTTCAAATTGAGTTAGTCTGAAATTGAGAAATGTCAAATGAAATGCAGAAAAAAACTTGACGTTTAGGTGTGGTTCACATTCAACATCGCCCTTACAATTTAACCACCCATATAAAACTGACACTGACCACTGTGCACAAATTTATCGTAACTTAGTAGAAAAATACAAACGGAAAAATTTAAAATCCATTTGAAACAGTCGTTTGTTTTGTGTAAGTTTAAATCGTTATATATTTTTGTAATTTTTCTTTAAAATAATATATGTTCTTTGTTCTTCGTCGAAGACGATCAAAATATCGGAAATAATTAAAAATGAAACAATAAAAAACAACACCGTCATTTTTCAGGTTTTAATTTATATATGACCTCGAGCCAGACAAACCTTTAAAATTATGACCAATATTGAAAAAAATAGGAAAATTAAGATAAATAACTTTTCATATTTTTTAATTTTGGCCTTTTTTTGTTTGGGAGGTACCAAAAGGGGAGTGGCAATAACGCCCACTTTTTTTATGGGTTCTATAAAAACTTTACACTGTACAAAAATTCAAGTGTTTGTATTTGCAGGAATAAAAGTTATAAGCCGTTAACTTTTTGTGCAAAATGTTCCATTTGTATGGAAGGAACCAAAAGAGGCTTGGCAATAACGGCCATTTCTTAAGGGACTGTGGGTACAATACAAGCATTACACATCACAAAATTGCAAGTATTTCTATGGACTGGAATGTTATAAGCCTGGAAAGTTATAAGCCGTTAAATTTGTATGCAAAATGGTGGATTTGTATGGGAGGTACCAAAAGAGGTGTGGTAGGTACAATAAAAGCATTGCACTTCACAAAAATTTCAAGAATTTCTATGGACTGAAATCAAGTTATAAGCCGTTCAATGTTTGTGCAAAATGGTCCATTTGAATGGGAGGTATCAAAAGGGCGGGGCCACTTCACCCATTTATCTCAATTTGTGTGGAATTACAGAGGATTCAGATAAGTAGTAGAGACGTTATTGGAGAATCAATATTTTACTAAATTGCAACCCTTTGTGAGGGAGGTACTAGAAGAAGGAGTGGACCAATATGGTCCAACTTCAAACTTAGCCTGAGATAGAAAAAACATTATCACATACCACATTTGAAATCAATCCGTTACTCCTTCGAGAGTTATCATGTGCTCCAGCCAGACAGACAGACGGTCAGACAGGCAGACAGACATTGCTTAAATGACTCAAAATGATCCAAAACGGATTTCCGCCGAACACACTTGGGGTCTCAGGTCACTCCTTTTTGTCCGTAGCAAATGATATATACACTCGTCAGACTAAAGTGAGGGCATAAAGATAGTTCTGTGGCCAAGATCAGACAATACTATAATAAGAGCATGTATCTTATTCACCATATCCAGATAAGAAACTAATTGACAACAATTGCCAGGTAATTTGTTACAAATTGAAGAAAATTTATTTGAGCTTATTTGCATTTAAAAGATTCTTCTGTTATTTTCACGATTCATGACTCAAAACATTTCTTTAAAGAAATGTTCAGGTTTAATTATGCAAAAACCGCATTTTCATGGACCATGTGTGCGTATGATAAATATTTTTGCTTTCTCTGAATTTCATATAACTCATACGTATAGTGTATCAGTAGCGTGTGCTGCATTAAACAAAGTCGATTTAATAAAAGTTACCTTTGGTAGCAATCAAATTCTGATAAATCCATTCACAACTTAGATAGAAAAGGAAAAATATTAATAACACAGTGCTACAAAATAAATCAATGTATCAGGCAAAACTATTAATATATACAGGGTGGAGCGCGGTAATTTGCTTATTTGGAAATGAAATAAAAAAGTTATGAACTTTAGAGAAATTTATTTTATATTTTAATTACAGTCAAAACTCTCTATAACGAGCTCCTATATAACGAATTTCTTTTTATTACGAAGCAATTTTAAGAACACTGTGTTTTGGGACTACTTTGAGTGTATTATAATCTCCATATACCGAATTTCCCTATAGCGAATTTTTCCTTATAACGAAGCATTTTTGCGACCGTAACTTCAAGATTGAAGCGTTTTCAATCTCCATATAACGAAGTCGCTTTGTTGTGTGTTATTGGTGTTGTTGTTATTGTTTCTCTGTGTGTACTTTGTTGCGTTCACAACGCACAAGCAGAGACTGATGCTTTGAATCGTTTACATATTTACCATAAAATTGAAAGTGTATTTTGGGGACCCCCGAACTATGCAAGTGACAACTGGAATCATTACCATCTCTCATATTTCTTGCAGTCGCTATCAGTTTGCCTTTGCATATCGCGATAGTAAGTTGTAAAATGACTCCGCGCATAAGTATTACTGTGGAAAAAAGCTATTGATCATAACAGAAATTGAAAGGGAGAAGAAAAAAGACATTGCTAAGCAATTTGGAATTCCTTTCAGTAGCTTATCTACGATTTTAAAAAACTAGGATAAGATTTTAGCCAGTGTCACACATACAGTATTAAACGCAAGAAGCTTCGAACTTGTACCTTTGAGGATATTGACGAAGCAATGCTGAAATGGGTATTCGCCGCACGTGGCAGGAATCTTCCTCTGTCTGAACCAATCCTGAGAGACAAAGCAAAACAATTTGCTTTGAAGCAAGTGTAGGCTGGCTTGAAAAAATTTAAAATCCTCACGGCATTGTTCAAAAAATATTGTGTGGTGAAAGTGCTGCCGCCAACATCCAAACTCGAGATGAATGGGTGACGAATGTCTTGCCAAAATTGTAAGGAAAATATGACGAAAACGCCGATGAGACGGGTTTGTTTTTTAAGTGCCTACCAAATAAACGATGGCGTTTAAAACTGAGAAGTGTTTTGGGGGGAAAACAGCAAAGAGAGGATCACTGTTATGGTGGCATGCAATATGACCGGATCGGAGAAAGTTAAATTGCTTATTATAGGAAAGGCCAAGAATCCGAGATGCTTCAAAGGAATCAAATCTCTAGACGTGGATTATGAATTTAATACGAAAGCATGGATGACAAACGAGATTTTCTTGAAATTGAACCGAAAGTTTGCTTCTCAACAAAGAAACGTTTTGCTTTTTGTTGACAACTGTGCTGCACACCCTAGGGATGTTAAGGACCAATTGTGCCTACAAAAAACGATGGCGTTTAAAAATGAGAAGTGTTTTGGGGGGGAAAACAGCAAAGAGAGGATCACTGTTATGGTGGCATGCAATATGACCGGATCGGAGAAAGTTAAATTGCTTATTATAGGGAAGGCCAAGAATCCGAGATGCTTCAAAGGAATCAAATCTCTAGACGTGGATTATGAATTTAATACGAAAGCATGGATGACAAGCGAGATTTTCTTGAAATTGAACCGAAAGTTTGCTTCTCAACAAAGAAACGTTTTGCTTTTTGTTGACAACTGCGCTGCACACCCTAGGGATGTTAAGGACCAATTGAAAAATATTGAAATTGCTTATTTTCCACCCAACATGACTTCGATACTTCAGCCAATGGATCAGGGCATAATTTATAACATTAAAACACATTACAGAAAACGCATTTTGACAAACATTTTGTTACAAATGGAGGAGAAAGAACCTCCCACGCCCATGTGGAATGTCAATGTAAAATCCGAGACAATTGCAAACTGTTTTAGAAAAGCAGGATTTGTAAAAGTTGGCACCACAACGAACAACAGTATGCTTTGGGACGAAGAAGACTATCTACCACTATCCCACTTAGCACATTTAGAGTCTTCATTTAAAACAGTTGCTAATATTAATGCAACATTTAAAGACTACATAAATGTTGACTGTGATGTCATTACCACAGACAACCCTTCCGACGAAGAAATCCTCGAAAGTGTTCAAGAAAATTTTGGAGCACCAGCTATCTCAGGTAAAGATATAATAATAAAAAAATCCGTGGCTAATAATTTTCTGATGTACATTATTATTTATCTTTTAACAGTTTCAGATGAATACGAAGAAGAATCTGCCGATATTGAATCAGTTGAACGTTTCCGTACCTATGTGGAAATGAAAACCAACGTACCAAATACTGTATTAACTTCTCTAAATGTTTTAGAAAATTATATTGAAGAAGGAAAGTGGGAAAATGTACTTCAAACCAAAATAACTGACTACTACAAATAAAAAACGTTAAAAGGAACAAAATTGTTTTTATTTTCTATATAGCGAATTTTCTTTATAACGAAGTAAATATTCAGTCCCTTGGAATTCGTTATAGAGAGTTTCGACTGTATATTTAACAGTAAGGGAATTTTTAAATTACATGGTTTTAAACAGCGTTTCTGGCAAATGTCGACCCTCGCTATCACACACTGCTGCATACTTTTTCTGAAGTTTTCATGAACTCTAACAATCATGACGACTGGTATTCTGCCAAATTCAGCCTCAATATTGTTAATTAGGTCTTTTAAGGTGTTGGGACGGTTGATATACAGTATATGTAGTCGAAGGTGTATACTCACAACGTGAAGGTAAGTACACCTTAGTCGGTTCATTCGGCTGACATTTTCTTACTTATTCAATTTTTAAATGATGACATCTCCGGAACTGTATGAGATACATTTTTGAGTAGGCTTTAATTCAATACTTGTCGTGGACAATGTTGAATTTTTGCCTTCACCTTTCAAAAAATGTTTGACGAGGTTGCTGTTTTTGTATGTCCCCAACTATGTCTTACCTGCAGCATGGTAACGTGTAATGGTGCAATACACAAAAATGTTGTTCACATTGAAATGTCTTAGCTCATCAACAATGGCTGGTTGCGATTTTCTACCTAGATGCAGAATAATATTATTTTTGTATTGTGACCCAGCGAAACGGCGGGACACGTATATTTTTTTTACCGATATAACTTTTCCCGGTAGTTAGAAGCCCCGTCGATTTTGACTGTCGCAAAGTGTTATTATCCTTTGTAGAAAAATAATCATGTTTGTGATTTATGATAAATCGAAAACGAAACATTTTTTAACAAAAAATTTAAACTTATATAAAATTTTCCTCCACTCTATTTCTCATCCTTCATTAAGTTACTCTAAAACAGCAAAATTTTTGTCGAAGAGCTGCCCATAACCTTTTCTGTAGTATGGAGTCCTAAACACGAAAAAAATGTCCATGGTAAATTTTTTAAAAAAATTGTTTTTAAAGTTCCAATTTTCATGGAAGGTGCCTTTTATTTGTGGACCATATTTTTTTAAGTATATGCTCGATAATGCCGGGATAAACGCTTATGAGGACTACAAATGTTGGCAATAACACTATCATGTGAAAACATAAATTTTGTAACTGTCGTTAAAACAATTAAAAAATTTGTTTTTTTGCAACAGAATCGTTGCTGGCACGAAAAAAAACATACAAAATAGAAAAAAATCCCCAACATATAGTTTGTTCCAAAGCTAGCTAACTAGCAAAGAATATCTATGGATTAATGTAGTAGAATATCTATGGATTAATTTAAAATTATAGCACTTTTGGTAGAAATAAGAGAATTTCAACAAAATTTGTTTTTTTGTTTTTTGAACAGGGGTATATATCAGATGCTGCCAACCAAATGTGTATAATATCGATGGAGTGACCTAAGAGACCCCGAGAATATTTGGCGGAAATCCGTTTTGGACCATTTTAGTCATTTTAGCAATGTCCGCCAGCCTGTCCGTCTGTCTGTCTGGTTGGTGCTCACGATAACTTTCGACAGGATTAACCGATTGACTTAAAATTTGCTATGTGTCAACATTTGTTCCAGTCTCAGGCTTTGGTCAAAGATGGACTATGCTGATCCACTCCTTCGAGTACCTCCCCCACGAAGGGTCAATATTTATTGAAATATTGATTATCCCATAATTTGTATATTACTACGCAGAATCTTTCACAATTCCAGACATCGTATTAGTTTTTAATCGCTATCATCTTTAGAAAAATGGGCGAAGTTGCCGCGCCCTTTTTGGTACCTCCCATGCGAATGGACCATTTTGCACAAAAAGTTACCGGCTTATAACATTAATTCCAGTCCATATACTTGAAATTTTGTTAAATGTAATGCTTTTATAGTACTTACAGTCCCATGTAGTTTTTAATCGCTATCATCTTTAGAAAAATGGCCGTTACTGCCACGCCCCTTTTGGTACATCCAATACAAATGTACCATTTTGCGCAAATAGGTAAAGGCTTATAACTTGGATTGCTGCACATACAAACACTTGAAATTTTGTGGAGTGTAATTCCTTTATTGTACCTACAGTCCCGTAAAATATGGGTGAAATTACCACGGCCCGTTTGGTGTCTCCCATACAAATGGACCATTTTGCAACAAAAAGCTTATAACTTTGATTCCAGTATATAGAAATACTCGAAATTTTGAACAGTGTAATGTTTTTATAGTACCCATAGTACATTAAAAAATTGGCGTTATTGCCACACCCGTTTTGGTACCTCCCAAACAAAATTCCAAAAAATAATAAATATGAAAAATATTTGTTTAATTTCACTATTTTTTTAATATGGTTCATAATTTATACATTTATCCCTAGTTTTTTTATGTAGGTACTGTTTTCTTCATTAGGATGCTAGCTTTCAAAAAATGGAACATTTTTTTCTATTTTTATTGTGTTTTTCGTGACAGCAAAAAACGATGTTTTTGAAAAAATCGTTTCTTTTCTAATTGTTTTAACGATAGTTACAAAACTTCAGTTTCTACATGAAAGCGAAGTTTTCAGCATTTTTAGCCCTCATTTCCTTTAAATTAAATGGTATCTCGGCTTTATCAAAAACCAGTAAGGAAAGGCAGAAAGTCGGGCGGGGCCGACTATATAATACCCAACACCTCCCTAACAATGCGATAAGGGTCATTGCCATAATAATTTGGAATAATTGGTAAATGGGTAGAAACATATTATCTAATTCTGAAACGATAATCGCTAAATTAAGCAATATTCGTTCCTAAATTGAGAAACATCTTTCGGGAAATTTTAATGATCGGAAGTAAAATACAACTTCTATAGCGGTTTGATACCAAATCAGGAGGAATAATCAATATAAATCGGAACCGATCTTCCCTGAATACTCATTCATGTAAAAAGACCTCCTTCTGTCGAATTTCGTACTGATCGCATATAAAATACAGTCTCTACAGCGCCTACATGTCAAATCGGGGGTAACGTATATATGGGGGCTATATCAAAATCTGAACCGATTTCTTCCAAATTTAACAGTGTTCATTCATATAATAAGAAACCTCTTTCTGCCGAATTTCATACTGATCGGATATAAAATAACATTTTTACAGCGCTTACAAGTCAAATCGGGGGTAACGTATATATGGGGGCTATGTCTAAATCTGAACCGATTTTCTCCGAATTAAGCAGTATTCCTTCATGTAATAGGAAACCTCTTTCTGCCAAATTTTGCACTGATCGGATATAAAATACAGTTTTTATAGCGCTTACATGTCAAATCGGGGGTAACATATATATGGGGGCTATATCTGAATCTGAACCGATTTTCTCCGAATTTAGCAGTATTCTTTCATGTAATAAGAAACCTCTCTTTGCCGAATTTCGCACTGATCGGATATAAAATAACATTTTTACAGCGCTTATATGTCAAATCGGGGGTAATGTATATATGGGGGCTATATCTAAATCTGAACCGATTTCTTCCAAATTTAACAGAGTTCATTCATGTAATAAGAAACCTTTTCCTGCCGAATTTCATACTGATCGGATATAAAATAAAGTTTTTACAGCGCTTACATGTCAAATCGGGGCTAACATATATATGGGGGCTATATCTAAATCTGAACCGATTTTAACCAAATTCAATAGGGATCGTCCTTGGGCCAAAAAAAAGATATGTGTAAAGTTTCGTCGAGATCGGACCATAATTGGGACCTGTACTTTGATTACAAGAATACATGCACAGACGGACAGACAGACAGACAGACAGACGGACAGACGGACAGACGGACATAGCTAAATCGACTCAGAAAGTGATTCTAAGTCGATCGGTATAATAAACGATGGGTCTATTCCTTCTCCTTTTGGGTGTTACAAACAAATGCACAAAGTTATAATACCCTGTACCACAGTGTGGTGTAGGGTATAAATATGGTTGAAATACTAAAGGTACTTTTCATGAAAATTGTAATTCTAGACAAAAAAAATTTTTAAAAATTTCCCATAAAAAAATTGGTTTTAGTTTCATAAAATAGTATGTCTCAATCTTTTAAAAAAAAGGTTTTTAGGTACAGAATACAAAAAAAATATGTTTTCTTGCATAGTGTTATCATTTCAATCGAACGAATGAGAATTATATCTTCTCATTTCGAGAGTTTTAATAATGATAGATCGACTAAACACTTCCGAGACTGGTATCGAAAGACTACAGTGTCTACAAGTCACTTCATACCGACTGGTTATAAGTATTTCTGTACTCCTCCGCATATTTGTATAACAAGTGCAATAAATACTTTTGCCCGAAATAACTTAACACGCCGACACGCGCTGCTTTCGTACCCCCAACAATTAATTCGCCATGCAGTGGATTGCAATGTTATGTTGAGCATTTCGCATCAGTAGCACCTGTAGTGCAACGTTGAATATTTTTGAGAGAAAAATTATGTGAAAAAGAAAAAAACAAGTGCTCCCATTTAAATATTTGTTCGTTAGAATGGATACCAAAAAGCGAAGGAATGTGGACACACAGTAGCCAGCGCCAACCAAATGGATACAGGATACGAAATGTCCGAAAATCCACTTTTGTAGGTCTACGAGGCTTGATGCATTCAAATAGTCTTATTTTGCTATAATTGAAGGACGAGTGTTATGAGGATATAAAGTGCAGCAAAAGATATGCTCTTTTATTGAAATTTGCATTCCATGGCCAGAACAATGGTAAGAGCTCTCAATTGCAAATTCCTATGGAGACTTCGGGTATCAGTGGTTGTTCGGTTGGTTTTATTGTTAAATGGTTGCAGTTTTTTTCTTTCTATAACGTACGAAGAGTTGGTGAAAAGTAATCATCCTAGACAAGAGAAAATTTACAGATACTACGTTCTTTCTAATCACCTCTTTTAAGCAGTTTTTATTTTAAATACTTCGCCGAAATTAAATTTGTATAGAAAATTTCATCGAAATTTCATTTTTGGAGAAAACGTCTTCAGAATATATTTCCTTAATTGCATTTATATTGAAAATTTCATTGAAATTTAATTTTTATTAAAATTAAATTTTACTTTATTGACAATTTCGTTGAAATTAAATTTTATTTCCTTTAAAATTTAATTTCAGTGAAACGAAAATTTTTTAAGAAATTTCTTGGAAATTACATATTAAAAATAAATTTAGTGGAAATTGAATTGTTCTGAACATTTATTGAAATTTTTTGTCGAAATTGTAGGAAATTTCGCCAAAATTAAATTTTTGTAGAAAATTTCATCGAAATTTCATTTTGGGAGAAAAAGCCTTTAAAATTTATTACCTTAATTGCATTTTTATTGAAAAATCGAAATTGCATTTCTGGAAATTTTCACCAAAATTGCGCTTTTATTGAAAATTTCATTGAAATTTTATTTTTATTAAAAATTTCCCTTTATTGACACTTTCGTCGAAATTAGATTTTAAAGGAAATATCGTGAAACTGAAATTTTTGGAAATTAATAATAAATTTAGTGGAAATTGAATTGGCCTGAATATTTATTGAAATTTGTTTCGTAATTGTATTTTTAGAAGAATTTCACCAAATTTGTAGTTTTGTAGGAAATTTCGCCGAAATTTAATTTTTATAGAAAATTTTATAGAAATTTCATTTTTGGAGAAAACAAAATATATTTCTCTAATTGCGATTTTATTGAAAATTTCATCGAAATTGCATTTTTAGAAAATTTCACCAAAATTGCGCTTTTATTGAAAATTTCAATGAAATTGCATTTTTATTACAAATTTTACTTTATCGACAATTTCGTCGAAATAATATTGTAACGGAAATATCGTAAAACTGAAATTTTGGAAAAAAAATGTTCGTAGTTACATTAATAGCAAATTTAGTGGAAATTGAATTACCCTGAACATTTATTGAACTTTTTTCGAAATTGTATTCTTAAACGAATTTTGACAAAATTTTTATTTTTGTAGGAAATTTCATCGAAAATTCAATTTTGGAGAAAACGTCTTCAAAATATGTTTCCTTATATGCATTTTTATTAAAGTTTCATCGAAGTTGCATTTTTGGAAAATTTTAGCAATATTGCGATTTTATTGAAAATTTCATTGAATTTGCATTTTATTAAAAATTTTACTTTATTGAAAATTTCGTCGAAATAAAATTTTAAAGAAAATATCGTAAAACTGAAATTTTGGAAAAAAAATGTTCGTAGTTACATTAATAGTAAATTTAGTGGAAATTGAATTGCCCTGAACATTTATTGAATTTTTTTCGAAATTGTATTTTTAAACGAATTTTGACAAAATTTGTATTTTTGTAGGAAATTTCATAGAAATTTTATTTTTGGAGAAAACGTCTTCCAAATATATTTCCTTAATTGCGAGTTTATTGAAAATTTCATCGAAAATTTCAATGAAATTGCATTTTTATTAAAAATTTTTCTTTATTGACAATTTCGTCGAAATTAAATTTTAAAAACATATCGTGAAACTGAAATTTTTTAATAAAAATTTCTTCGTAATTACATATAAATAGCAAATTTAGTGGAAATTGAATTTTCCTAAAGATTTATGGACATTTTTTCGAAATTGTATTTTTGCTGAAAATTTCGTCGAAATTTATTTGAAGAATCTTCTTATTCCTTCCCAAAAATTTTGTAAATGTTAAATTTTCAGTTTTTTAATTCCTGAATCAGTGTCAACTTTCTATCAAGCTATATATATGTATTTTCGACGAATTTTAGTAAAAATGCAAGCTTGAAGAAATTTATGATAAAAAACATAATTTCGATCAAATTTTAGGTAAAAATAAAAATTGCGACGAAACTACGTTTTTATCGATAAATTAAAAGTTTCAACGAAATTTTCGATAAAAATCGAAGAATTCTTCGACAAAAATGCAATTGGACATCATTTTCGATAAAATTCAATTTTGAAATTGTCCATAAAATGCAATTTTGTCATAATATTTTAATAAAAATTGCAATTTCGGCGAAAATGTGGATCCAAATTCTATTTAGACGAAATTTTCGATAAAAATTAAATTTCTTCTCAGCGCCACAGTAGGTGAGTTGATGACGTGCTCGCCTTTGTGTTTGGGGATCGTGGGTTCGATTCCGACCAGAGGCTCTCGTCTGTCGCTGCAAAAACCAAGCCACATGGTCGTAGTAACCTGGCTTTTCCCTGCACCACAAAATTAGAATATAAATTTACTTTGTATTGTAATAATTCAAATAAATAAATAAAGTAAATAAATTGTCTGCGAAATTTTCAATACAACAATTTCAACGAAATTTCGGCAAATATCGATTAAAGTTTCGATAAAAATGCATTTGGAAGTCATTTTCGATAAAAAAAATAAATTTTGGAATAGTCCATAAAATGCAATTTTGAAGTAATTTTTTGATAAAAATTCAATTTTGGAATAGTCCATAAAATGCAATTTTGAGGTAATTTTTTGATAAAAATTCAATTTCAGCGAAATTATGGATACAAATGTCGAAAAGATTTTCGATATAAAAATAAATTTTGTTGAAATTGTTGTTAAAATGTAATTTTTAAATAATTTCAGATAAAATTTAAATTTTTAGAAATATCTGATAAAAATTCGATTTTGGCGAAATTTATGATAATATACATAATTATGACAAAATTTTCCGTAAAATTTTAATTTCGTCGAAATTTTCAATAAAAATTCATTTCGACTGAATTTTTCGATAAAAATTTAATTTTTCGATAACTAAAGTGACAATATTGCGACATTACTTTGACAATTTTGATTTTCAATTTTTTTTTCATTTTTGATTTTGATTTTTTCATTTTGATATTGGCGGGTATGTAAACAAGCAAAATTGTCGCATTTGGGGCACAGAAAACCCGCACGTATACATTGAAAAGCCGATACACCCAAAACAAGTCACTGTTTGGTGCGTATTTTGGTCCAGAGGCATAATTGGACCATTTTTCTTCGAAAATGAGCAAGGAGTGGCCGTTACAGTCAATGGCGATCGTTATCGGGCAATGTTGAACGAATTTTTGTTCACAAAAATTGAAGAGGAGGATATTGGCAATATTTGGTTTCAACAGGACGGCGCTACGTGCCACACAGCCGAAGCTACACTCGATGTTTTGCGCCCTGTTTTTGAAGATCGCCTTATCAGCTGCAGAGCTGATGTCGTTTGGCCACCTCGGAGCTGCGATTTGACACCGTTGGACTATTATTTGTGGGGTGCACTCAAAGATAAGTGTTACGCCGACAAGCAAGAGACAATTGACGCTTTAAAGGACAATATTCGTGAAGCCATTGGTGAAATACAGCTGCACACAATCGATAATGTGCTTAAAAATTGGAACGATCGTGTAGGCTACTGCATGGTCAGCCGAGTCATCCATTTGAATGAAATTATTTTCCATTATTAACCGGAAGGATTGTACTTTCAAATAAAAAAAGAAATTTGAGAAAATATTCAGTAACTCTCGAAAGGAGTAACCGATTGACTTCAAATTTGGTATGTGGTAATATTTTTTTCTATCACCGGCTAAGTTAGAAGATGGGCCATATTGGTCCACACTTCTCGTACCTCCCCCACAAGGGGTTAGCATTTAGTGAAATATTGATTATTTAATAACTTCTACACTACTTATTTGTATCCTCTGAAATTTAAACATAGTATTAGTTTATTAGTCACTATTATCTCGAGAAAAATGAGCGAAGTGCCCACGCCCCTTTTGGAACCTCCCACACAAATGGACAATTTTGAACCAAAAGTTTATTACTTCATTACCAGTGCATACAAAGACTTGAGATTTTGTACAGTGTAATGGTTTAATAGTAACTATGTACAATACAGTGAAAAATGGGCATTATTGGCACGCTCCTTTTAGTACCTCCCACACAAATGGACCATTTTGTACCAAAAGTTACCAGCTTATAACTTTAATACCAGTGCATACAAATACTTGAAATGTTGTACTTTGTAATGATTTTATAGTACCTAGAGTCCAGAGGTTATTGGCCCGCCCCTTTTGGTAGCTCCCACACAAATGGACCTTTTTTACAAAAAGTTAACAGCTTTTAACTTTAATACCAGTGCATACAAATACTTGAAATTTCGTACAGCGCTATGCTTTTATAGTACCTAGAGTCTAGAGAAAAGAGGCCGTAATTGGCACGCCCCTTTTGGTACCTCCCACACAAATGGACCATTTTACACCAAAAGTTAACAGCTTACAGCTTTAATACCAGTGCATATAAATATTTGAAATTTTGTACAGTGTAATGTTTTTATGGTACCTAGAGTTCAGAGAAAAGTGACCGTTATTGGGACGCCCCTTTTGGTACCTCTCACACAAATGGACCATTTTGTACCAAAAGTAAACAGCTGAGGGGATTCATTAGTCGGTTAACCCGACTGAACTTTTTTACTTGTTTCGATTAAAATTAAATTTTGATGTAATTTTTGATAAAAGTGCAATTTTGACAACTAATCAACGTAGAATGCTAAAATTTGGATATGAATAACTTAACAGCAAGATCTGCAAAATATATATTTTTTAAAATGTTCTACCGTGGACCAAAAACGTTCATTTTGCAACGTTTTAGTTCCACTTTCTAAAAACGAAATTGTTATTTAGAAAGCCCAAAATGTGCCCTTTCATTTGACACTCATATTGTCTTACTAGATCTTTCAGAAAAATTACAAAAAATATTTTAATAATAATTATATATATTGTTTTGTTATGTTTCATGTCAGCTTTGATAATTATATATAGATTTGCTGACCATAAATTAGTGTCGCACAGTGTAATATTTAAAAATATTGATTCCAAATATATTCCCTTTCAATTTAAACATATCAAAAAGAGTGATTTTCCTTCGTGTATGAATGTAATTGTGACGAAATTGCCGATAAATTATTCAAAACAAATTTAAAATGGGGTTAATTTCTGATAAAAATGAAATGTCCACGAATTTTTTTAAAAAAAAAAAAGTTTTGACGAAATTTATGGCAAAAAATAACAATTCAATTTCGCGAAATTTTCGATACAAAATTCGACTCAAATTTTCGAAATTATTCAAAACAAATTCAAATTGGGGAAATTTCTAAAATAAATGAAATGTCCACGATTTTTTTTTGACAATATTTATGGCAAAAAATATAATTTCGATGAATTTTTCGGCAAAATTTCTAAGAAATTTGCGGTAAAATACGATTTAGGCGATCTAATATATAGGGTGATCCAAGTAGAGATACTTTTTTCAAAAGCCTTTTTTTGACAGATCACGTGTGAGTCGTGTCATGCTATTGTTGGCATTTCATCATGGAAAGACTTACTCCTGTTAACAGTCGAAATGCTCGAACGAGTCATCGAAAATTTGACTCAACGGATGGACCATATGAGACGTAGCCGCGGCCAACATTTGATAGACATAGTCTTCAAAAAATATATGCCAAAGAATGTTCTTTCAAATGATAATAAACATTCCCCATTAAATTTTAATTTTCTGCGTTTTTTTCTTTAAAAAAGTAGGGAACCTCTAAATGGATCACGCTATATATTCATAAATTTACTTTTTCGAAATTCCCTCACGGTTCGCAAGTGCTTAATGTCACCACTATTACTTTTCACCCCTTACACGTATTGTTATATTTCAAAAATATATGCATGCATGTGCATCTTTGACAGAATTGTTCGTATTGTCATATTTTTATCATTGATTTTATTCGTACTTTTATCTGTCGGCCACTGATGAAAGCGATGGTGACGGCGATGGCAATGTTCATGATGATGGCGAGGTGATACCGGTGGTACTCTACGGAGGACTGACAGAGGACGATGTTGGCAATGTTGATTGTCCATCTATATGTCTGTCTGTCCAATGCTGTAGTTTATCCTGATTCAGATGTTCTGTTCATTAATGGAGGTGTTTGGTTGGTTGGTGGCAAAAGGATGATGTGTTGTGCGAATTTTATTGGATTTTTCGTTTGTCACAAATGACAACGACAACTATCCGGCAGTCAGTAGAACACACAGTGTCAACAAGAAATCTCCTGTATCTCCGAGTGTGCGTATATACATAGATGTGTGTGTAAAGTAATTAAATTGTCAGAAATCTGACTTTAATTAATTAATTTATGCACATACATCAAATACTTGCACTCACACATACTTGTAGGCACATACATACTCGTATATTATATTGCACACATGACAAAATATTTTACAAATTGAATGTTGTGTCTTCAAGAATGTGGAATGCTAAGAAGAAGATACATAGGACAACTGCCAAATGTCATGTTATGACACTTAAACACTCCAAAACATTGAATATGGGAATTTTAAAGGAATCTTGCCTAATTTTGAAAATATTTACATACAAATGCAATGTCAGCATGAATCATATTTATACAATTTTCAGCTCCACCAATAGCCAATATAGAAATATTTAGAGATATGTACATTATGACTACTCTGTCGGTCTGCGACTATGTATGTACAAAGATAACTAATTGGTTATGTCAATCGGTTTTTTCTTCAACATTCAATTGAGTGGGTTAATGCCAAAGTTGTTCATCCCACAGTGAGAACAAACTGAAATAAATACTTGTTATTTTTATCGCTTCACACTCGATGTTCCTCAAAAGAATTTTTTTTATTTATTGACTATGCTGCGGCATAAGTTTATGGATATAATTTTTTTGATCGATAGGATAATGGAGTTATTAAACTACAAAATTATTTTCTGCCTTGTTCCCACGACAAAACTTTCTATACAAAATAGAGAGCTTGCTCCATAATCTTTAATTAAATCTATAAATTTAAACAGAGTCAGATAAGATAAGATAGAGTCAGATCAGATATTATAAGATCTTCACAGGTGACGAATCTTGGATCTATGCGTATGAGCCCGAAACAAAACAGAAATCGGCCGTGTGGGTCTTCGAAGACGAGCCAAATCCAACGATAGTTGTTCGTGGAAAAAACACTTCGAAGCAAATGGTCGCCTGTTTCTTCGGCAAAACTGGTCATGTGGCGACTGTTCCGCTTGAGCAACGTAGGACGGTCAATTCTGTGTGGTACACCAGAATTTGTTTGCCTGAAGTCTTCGGAGAAATTCGAAAACGAACAAGAGAAGACGAATCATTGTGCACCATGACAATGCGAGCTCTCACACATCGGCTCAAACCATCGCCTTTTTGACCGGCCAATACGTCGAATTGATGGGTCATCCGCCGTACAGCCCTGATTTGACACCCAATGACTTATTCTTATTCACTCACATCAAGAAACCAGTAATGAAAGGCTAAAGTCGGGCGGTGCCGACTATATAATACCCTACACCACTCTCGTAATATTGAATAACTCTGATATATACATTTTGTAATTCATGTATAAATTGTTTACATAAATTTACTTTTGGGACATTTTATACTTAAATAATACCCTGTACCACAGTGTGGTGTAGGGTATAAAAACGATTGGATCTAAAGAGCCAAATCGGATGAAACATATATATGGGAGCTATAGCTAAATCTTAACCGATTTTCTTCAAATTCGGCAATGTTGGTTCATGGATCAAGAGACTCTACCATTCTAAATTTCAACACGATTGGGTGTAAAATACAGATTTTATAGGACTAAAGGGCCAAATCGGACGAAACATATATATGGGAGCTATAGCTAAATCTTAACCGATTTTCTTCAAATTCGGCAATGTTGGTTCATGGATCAAGAAACTCTACCATTCTAAATTTCAAAACGATCGGATGTAAAATACAGCTTCTATAGGACTAAAGGGCCAAATCGGACGAAACATATATATGGGAGCTATAGCTAAATCTTAACCGATTTTCTTCAAATTCGGCAATGTTGGTTCATGGATCAAGAAACTCTACCATTCTAAATTTAAACACGATTGGGTGTAAAATACAGATTTTATAGGACTAAAGGGCCAAATCGGACGAAACATATATATGGGAGCTATAGCTAAATCTTAACCGATTTTCTTCAAATTCGGCAATGTTGGTTCATGGATCAAGAAACTCTACCATTCTAAATTTCAAAACGATCGGATGTAAAATACAGCTTCTATAGGACTAAAGGACCAAATCGGACGAAAGATATATATGGGAGCTATATCTAAATCTGCACCGATTTTCTTCAAATTCGGCAATGTTGGTCCATGAATCAAGAAACTCTACCATTCTAAATTTCAAAACGATCGGATGTAAAATATAGCTTCTATAGGACTAAAGGGCCAAATCGGACGAAACATATATATGGGAGCTATAGCTAAATCTTAACCGATTTTCTTCAAGTTCAGCAATGTTGGTTCATGGATCAAGAAACTCTACCATTCTAAATTTCAAAACGATCGGATGTAAAATACAGCTTCTATAGGACTAAAGGACCAAATCGGACGAAAGATATATATGGGAGCTATATCTAAATCTGAACCGATTTTCTTCAAATTCGGCAATCTTGGTTCAGGGATCAAGAAACTCTACCATTCTAAATTTCAAAACGATCGGATGGAAAATACAGCTTCTATAGGAATAAAGGTCCAAATCGGACGAAACATATATATGGGAGCTATAGCTAAATCTTAACCGATTTTCTTCAAATTCGGCAATGTTGGTTCATGGATCAAGAAACTCTACCATTCTAAATTTCAATACGATCGGATGTAAAATACAGCTTCTATAGGACTAAAGGACCAAATCGGACGAAAGATATATATGGGAGCTATATCTAAATCTGAACCGATTTTCTTCAAATTCGGCAATCTTGGTTCATGGATCAAGAAACTCTACCATTCTAAATTTCAAAACGATCGGATGTAAAATACAGCTTCTATAGGACTAAAGGGCCAAATCGGATGAAAGATATATATGGGAGCTATATCTAAATCTGAACCGATTTCAACCAAATTCAATAGCGATCTTAACAGCCGCGAAATACTCTAAACTGCAAAATTTCAGAACGATCGGAGTGAAATTGCGACCTGTAGTCGACGAACAACTTTACATGGACGGACGGACGGACGGACGGACGGACGGACGGACGGACGGACGGACGGACGGACGGACGGACGGACGGACGGACGGACGGACGGACGGACGGACGGACGGACATCGTTAAATCGACTCAGCTAGAGATTCTGAGTCGATCGGTATACTTTAAGGTGGGTCTAGCTGTGTTATTTTAAGGTGTTACAAACATCTGCCGTGAAACAAACTTATAATACCCTGTACCACAGTGTGGTGTAGGGTATAAAAACTGCTTGGTCAGCGTTTTTCGACGCCTGAAGCAGCTACCGAAGAGTTCAAAAACCATGTTTTGGAGGTGAATTTTCAACACACTGTAACCAAAACAATTCGCGCCCAAATGACAAAACGGTCTGAGTGAAGTTATGTTAAAAAATGTCATACTTTCCAATGGAAATGTCAGGTAGGGCAAGCCAACATTTAGTGTTGCCTTGGCCAGAAATGTATATAGCAACCCACGTAGTATAAACTAAGTATGGATATTGATCAAAATAATAAATACCACACGCTGAACATAATCGCTTCTGTAGTATATTATCCCAAACATATTTGGCTTGAAACATATAAAGGGTGTTTAAATTTTAAAGGCCGATGTTGATTTTAAATAAAACACAAATTATTTAGGAAATTATTGTCAGTTCTTTTTATTATGATAATATTGGCCGTTATTGTGCCGAATTATCTCATCCTTTAGCTCTTGAATTGTTGCTGGCTTATCGACGTACACATTTTCTTTCAAATAACCCCAAAGAAAAAAGTCCAACGGTGTCAAATCACATGATCTTGGCGGCTAATTGACATCGCTACGACGCACAGTGTATTATGAGCGGCAAAAACTCCCAATTTTCATGAGGCCCAATCCCAAAATTTTTGATTCCAATCTGTAAAGAACATTCCAATTAACTAAATCTTTAAAGGTTTTGCCGATATCTTGGCGAAATATCGCGGTACAAGCTTTTGAAATTCATAAATGGTACAATGAATCCAAAGTTTATCATTTAAGAGAGTATTTTGTAAGCCCATATCTCCGAAACTATGAAACGCATGGGAACTTCGTTTAAGTCATACTATACAGAACCTTTTGAAGTGTTTTTTTGCATTAAAAAGTATATAATTGTGTTGTCATTTTCCTATTTAATCTGCGGTTTACTAGCAAGTTGCCAAAAATCAGGTTGTTTCATTTTCTCCAGGATAAAACTATACTTCCGAGGACGACCGAGGTCTTGTCATTAACAAAAATTGATAAACTAGGGACTTAGTTAACCATTGCAAAAAGAAAATTCTGCCTATATCTGCCTATGTTGATTTATTTAACGAAATAGTAAAACCTACTCGGCAAAAAACAACCCAAAATTCGTTATTTTTAGTCCTCGTTGCTATGTATTGAACAACATTACCAAAGCATACCTTAAGGGGCAAATGATATATTGAATGCAAATATAATAAAAAGCATATAAAGCATGTATAAAAGGAAATTGGTCTTGAGCCGAGAGAGTATCTCAGTTTAAACCAACTATTACAGGCCGCATTAAACGGGCAACCGACATGAACAAGCTAAATCTTCATATAAGCGAACATTTGTTTGCCAATCTACTATACATATATAAATGCCTCATTGTTTGTGTTCCACATATTCCTAAAAGTATGCTTTAAAAATTAAGTATTATTAATGAACACATTGCTAAATCAATAATGATTTTTTTCTGCATAGTTGGAATGATTGATTAATTAACAAAAAACTATAAACTATTTCATCATGATTTTTTTGCAAATGTTGAGCTAATGTATTGCGCTTTAGTTATATACTTTGTTCTATGCACTGATTTACATCGAACAAAAGATACAAAGCGTTTTATAAAAAAATTTCCTGTAATTTCCAACATCGTATAAAATGTAAATTGATATATGGGCGTTGGGCGTGGCACTTGTAATATTTATATAATTGAGGACTCAAATACAATCTCTACAAGTGATTTGTAATAATATAAATGCTAAATTGAGGAAAATACCAAGATTTTTAATTTTAGGTTATGTGGGAAGTAGCCGTGGTTATGGGCGGATTTAAGCAAAAATTTGGTTTTTAGCTAATTAGGCGAAATGAGTGATATGTACCAAATTTCAAAGCTCTAGCTCAATTCCTTCTAATTTTTGCCGCGTCTTGTGTGAAAATATTCCACTGTGCGACGTGAGATAACATGGCCATTGAATTTGTTGCGAAAAAGAGCCATTGTTTCGTTAGCTGTGTGGCAAGTGGCACCGTCCTGTTGAAACTACATATTGTCCACATCCATATCTTCCAAACAGTCACACGTTGAGGATGGATAGGCTTCTCAACAATAACTCTTGGGTTTTCCGAGCCCCAGATGCGTCAATTTTGCTTGTTGTCATGATGATTTTTCGATGGAATTCCGGATAATTTCCATGCATTTCAAGGACCCAATCAGCAAAGACACGACGTTGTTGATGATAGGCCGGCTTGAGTTCTTGTGTTAACTGAACTTTATAAGCCTTAAGACCCAAGTCTTTATGCAAGATACGGTGTAATGACGTTTGTGGAATGCCCTATTCCAAAGAACGACGAGGAATGGACAAACCTGGGTTTTCTTCAACACTTTGGACTACAGCAGCAATATTCTCAGTTGTTCTTGAGCGACGTACACGGGTTTTATTCTTCACATCACTAACTTGTCCCAACAAACAGCTCGAATTTTTCCACCAATTTCTGCTTTAGTTTTGCGAACTGTGACTGCAAGATTTTCACTATTTATACCCTAAACCACACTGTGGTACAGGGTATTATAAGTTTGTTTCACGGCAGATGTTTGTAACACCTGAAAATAACACAGCTAGACCCACCTTAAAGTATACCGATCGACTCAGAATCACTAGCTGAGTCGATTTAAGCAGGTCCGTCCGTCCGTCTGTCCTGTAGTCGACGAACAACTTTACATGGACGGACGGACGGACGGACATCGTTAAATCGACTCAGCTAGAGATTCTGAGTCGATCGGTATACTTTAAGGTGGGTCTAGCTGTGTTATTTTAAGGTGTTACAAACATCTGCCGTGAAACAAACTTATAATACCCTGTACCACAGTGTGGTGTAGGGTATAAAAACTGCTTGGTCAGCGTTTTTCGACGCCTGAAGCAGCTACCGAAGAGTTCAAAAACCATGTTTTGGAGGTGAATTTTCAACACACTGTAACCAAAACAATTCGCGCCCAAATGACAAAACGGTCTGAGTGAAGTTATGTTAAAAAATGTCATACTTTCCAATGGAAATGTCAGGTAGGGCAAGCCAACATTTAGTGTTGCCTTGGCCAGAAATGTATATAGCAACCCACGTAGTATAAACTAAGTATGGATATTGATCAAAATAATAAATACCACACGCTGAACATAATCGCTTCTGTAGTATATTATCCCAAACATATTTGGCTTGAAACATATAAAGGGTGTTTAAATTTTAAAGGCCGATGTTGATTTTAAATAAAACACAAATTATTTAGGAAATTATTGTCAGTTCTTTTTATTATGATAATATTGGCCGTTATTGTGCCGAATTATCTCATCCTTTAGCTCTTGAATTGTTGCTGGCTTATCGACGTACACATTTTCTTTCAAATAACCCCAAAGAAAAAAGTCCAACGGTGTCAAATCACATGATCTTGGCGGCTAATTGACATCGCTACGACGCACAGTGTATTATGAGCGGCAAAAACTCCCAATTTTCATGAGGCCCAATCCCAAAATTTTTGATTCCAATCTGTAAAGAACATTCCAATTAACTAAATCTTTAAAGGTTTTGCCGATATCTTGGCGAAATATCGCGGTACAAGCTTTTGAAATTCATAAATGGTACAATGAATCCAAAGTTTATCATTTAAGAGAGTATTTTGTAAGCCCATATCTCCGAAACTATGAAACGCATGGGAACTTCGTTTAAGTCATACTATACAGAACCTTTTGAAGTGTTTTTTTGCATTAAAAAGTATATAATTGTGTTGTCATTTTCCTATTTAATCTGCGGTTTACTAGCAAGTTGCCAAAAATCAGGTTGTTTCATTTTCTCCAGGATAAAACTATACTTCCGAGGACGACCGAGGTCTTGTCATTAACAAAAATTGATAAACTAGGGACTTAGTTAACCATTGCAAAAAGAAAATTCTGCCTATATCTGCCTATGTTGATTTATTTAACGAAATAGTAAAACCTACTCGGCAAAAAACAACCCAAAATTCGTTATTTTTAGTCCTCGTTGCTATGTATTGAACAACATTACCAAAGCATACCTTAAGGGGCAAATGATATATTGAATGCAAATATAATAAAAAGCATATAAAGCATGTATAAAAGCAAATTGGTCTTGAGCCGAGAGAGTATCTCAGTTTAAACCAACTATTACAGGCCGCATTAAACGGGCAACCGACATGAACAAGCTAAATCTTCATATAAGCGAACATTTGTTTGCCAATCTACTATACATATATAAATGCCTCATTGTTTGTGTTCCACATATTCCTAAAAGTATGCTTTAAAAATTAAGTATTATTAATGAACACATTGCTAAATCAATAATGATTTTTTTCTGCATAGTTGGAATGATTGATTAATTAACAAAAAACTATAAACTATTTCATCATGATTTTTTTGCAAATGTTGAGCTAATGTATTGCGCTTTAGTTATATACTTTGTTCTATGCACTGATTTACATCGAACAAAAGATACAAAGCGTTTTATAAAAAAATTTCCTGTAATTTCCAACATCGTATAAAATGTAAATTGATATATGGGCGTTGGGCGTGGCACTTGTAATATTTATATAATTGAGGACTCAAATACAATCTCTACAAGTGATTTGTAATAATATAAATGCTAAATTGAGGAAAATACCAAGATTTTTAATTTTAGGTTATGTGGGAAGTAGCCGTGGTTATGGGCGGATTTAAGCAAAAATTTGGTTTTTAGCTAATTAGGCGAAATGAGTGATATGTACCAAATTTCAAAGCTCTAGCTCAATTCCTTCTAATTTTTGCCGCGTCTTGTGTGAAAATATTCCACTGTGCGACGTGAGATAACATGGCCATTGAATTTGTTGCGAAAAAGAGCCATTGTTTCGTTAGCTGTGTGGCAAGTGGCACCGTCCTGTTGAAACTACATATTGTCCACATCCATATCTTCCAAACAGTCACACGTTGAGGATGGATAGGCTTCTCAACAATAACTCTTGGGTTTTCCGAGCCCCAGATGCGTCAATTTTGCTTGTTGTCATGATGATTTTTCGATGGAATTCCGGATAATTTCCATGCATTTCAAGGACCCAATCAGCAAAGACACGACGTTGTTGATGATAGGCCGGCTTGAGTTCTTGTGTTAACTGAACTTTATAAGCCTTAAGACCCAAGTCTTTATGCAAGATACGGTGTAATGACGTTTGTGGAATGCCCTATTCCAAAGAACGACGAGGAATGGACAAACCTGGGTTTTCTTCAACACTTTGGACTACAGCAGCAATATTCTCAGTTGTTCTTGAGCGACGTACACGGGTTTTATTCTTCACATCACTAACTTGTCCCAACAAACAGCTCGAATTTTTCCACCAATTTCTGCTTTAGTTTTGCGAACTGTGACTGCAAGATTTTCACTATTTATACCCTAAACCACACTGTGGTACAGGGTATTATAAGTTTGTTTCACGGCAGATGTTTGTAACACCTGAAAATAACACAGCTAGACCCACCTTAAAGTATACCGATCGACTCAGAATCACTAGCTGAGTCGATTTAAGCAGGTCCGTCCGTCCGTCTGTCCATGTAAAGTTGTTCGTCGACTACAGGTCGCAATTTCACTCCGATCGTTCTGAAATTTTGCAGTTTAGAGTATTTCGCAGCTGTTAAGATAGCTATTGAATTTGATTGAAATCGGTTCAGATTTAGATATAGCTCCCATATATATATTTCGTCCGATTTGGCCCTTTAGTCCTATAGAAGCTGTATTTTACATCCAATCCTTTTGAAATTTAGAATGGTAGAGTTTCTTGATCCATGAACCAACATTGCCGAATTTGAAGAAAATCGGTTAAGATTTAGCTATAGCTCCCATATATATGTTTCGTCCGATTTTGCTCTTTAGTCCTGAAGAAGCTGTATTTGACATCCAATCATTGTGAAATTTAGAATGGTAGAGTTTCTTGATCCATGAACCAAATCGGTTAAGATTTAGCTTAGCTCCCATATATATGTTTCGTCCGATTTGGCCCTTTAGTTCTATAGAAGCTGTATTTTACATCCAATCCTTTTGAAATTTAGAATGGTAGAGTTTCTTGATCCATGAACAAACACTACCGAATTTGAAGAAAATCGGTTAAGATTTAGCTATAGCTCCCATATATATGTTTCGTCCGATTTGGCCCTTTAGTCCTGAAGAAGCTGTATTTGACATCCAATCATTGTGAAATTTAGAATGGTAGAGTTTCTTGATCCATGAACCAAATCGGTTAAGATTTAGCTTAGCTCCCATATATATGTTTCGTCCGATTTGGCCCTTTAGTTCTATAGAAGCTGTATTTTACATCCAATCCTTTTGAAATTTAGAATGGTAGAGTTTCTTGATCCATGAACAAACACTACCGAATTTGAAGAAAATCGGTTAAGATTTAGCTATAGCTCCCATATATATGTTTCGTCAGATTTGGCCCTTTAGTCCTATAAAAGCTGTATTTTACATTCAATCGTTTTGAAATTTAGAATGGTAGAGTTTCTTGATCCATGAACCAACATTGCCGAATTTGAAGAAAATCGGTTAAGATTTAGCTATAGCTCCCATATATATGTTTCGTCCGATTTGGCCCTTTAGTTCTATAGAAGCTGTATTTTACATCCAATCGTTTTGAAATTTAGAATGGTAGAGTTTCTTGATCCATGAGCCAACATTGCTGAATTTGAAGAAAATCGGTTAAGATTTAGCTATAGCTCCCATATATATGTTTCGTCCGATTTTGCCCTTTAGTTCTATAGAAGCTGTATTTTACGTCCAATCGTTTTGAAATTTAGAATGGTAGAGTTTCTTGATCCATGAGCCAACATTGCTGAATTTGAAGAAAATCGGTTAAGATTTAGCTATAGCTCCCATATATATGTTTCGTCCGATTTGGCCCTTTAGTTCTATAGAAGCTATATTTTATGTCATTAAGCGATCTGACATCTCTGTCAAAAGTTATGGCGTTGCCAGATGGGTCCGTCGAATATGGGAGACCCTGTATATGTTTCATCCGATTTGGCTCTTTAGATGCAATCGTTTTTATACCCTACACCACACTGTGGTACAGGGTATTATTTAAGTATAAAATGTCCCAAAAGTAAATTTATGTAAACAATTTATACATGAATTACAGAATTTATATATCAGAGTTATTCAATATAACGAGAGTAGTGTAGGGTATTATATAGTCGGCCCCGCCCGACTTTAGCCTTTCCTTACTGGTTAGTAATGGCGTAGTTTCTACTTGTCAAACGTCAAAGAATAAAAGCTTCAAAAGTGACAGCTACCGAAATACCTGGTGATTCAAAATAACACCTCTTGTTGGAAAACCCTGTACTAAATGAAAAAAAAAATTAAGTTAATGTCTGAAAGATTTCTCATTGTCAGAGTTATATAGTGGAATTTTATGAGGATTATTTTTGTGGAAGATATGTACCCTCTAGCTCCCTTTTCAATGGGTCAATTTGGCTCTTTTTCGAAAAAATTAAAAAGTCCTTTCAAAAAGGACATTTAAGGATTAAAATATTCTACGAAAATTTTTGTCGGAAAATTTCAGTGGGGGTCACAACAGACACCAAAGTTGTATAGCGTGATTCATTTGGAGGTTCCCTACTTTTTTAAAGAAAAAACACAGAAAATTCAAATTGAATGGGAAATATTTATTATCATTTGAAAGAACATTCTTTGGCATTTATTTTTTGAAGATTATGTCTATCAAATGTTGGCCGCGGCTACGTCTCAGATGGTCCATCCGTTGAGTCAATTTTTCTATGACTCGTTCGAGCATTTCGACTGGTAACTGGCGAATGACAATACTTAACAGCATGACACGACTCACACGTGATCTGTCAAAAAAAGGCTATTGAAAAAAGTATCTCTACTTGGATCACACGTTAAATATAGCTTTTTACGCTTAATTAGTAAAATTACACGCCAACTTATACAAAAAATACTGTAATGTAAATTTGAACTGTCAGCCTTTTTTAAAAATAATATGTACATATGTAAAATCCCTAAGCAATAATTTTATTTGTATTAAAAACATATTTTATTTGACATATTTAGTTTGCAAATATATTTTTTTGCAATATATTAATACATGTGTTCCAAATATATTTTATTGATTTTCAAATAAAACATATTTGCTCAGAAATATATATTATTTAAAAATTTGTGTGCCAAAAATATATTTTTTTTAATACAAACATATCAAAAAAAGGCAATTTTGCCCCTTGTATATTCTTCTTTCTTTGCATAACATTAATTATCGCCTCATTTCATTTGCTACGAGCCAAAAGTGTAACACATCGAAAGAGTGACCTATAACCCTAAGTATGTTCGGCGGAAATCCGTTTTGGGTCATTTTAAGTCATTTGAGCTATGTCCGTCCGTCCGTCTGTCTGTCTGCTGGCTGTTGCGCACTATAACTCTCGAAAGGAGTAACCGATTGACTTCAAATTTGGTATGCGGTAATATTTTTCTCTATCTCCGGCTAAGTTCGAAGATGGGCCATATTGGTCCACTCCTTCTAGTACCTCCCCCACAAAGGGTTAACTTTAAGTGAAATATTGATTCTTTAATACCTTCTATACTACTTACTCGAATCTTCTGAAATTTCACACATAGTATTAGTTTGTTAGTCACTAACACGTCGAAATTGGCGAAGTGGCCACTCCGTTTTTGGTACCTCCCACACAAATGGACCATTTTGCACCAAAAGTTAACTGCTTATGGCTTTAATATCAGTTCATACAAATTCTTGAAATTGTGTACAATGCTTTTATAGTACCTAGAGTCCAGTGAAAAATTGACATTATTGGCACGCCCCTTTTGGTACCTCCCACACAAATGGACCTTTTTGTACCAAAAGTTAACAGCTTTTAACTTTAATACCAGTACATACAAACACTTGAAATTTCGTACAGTGTAATGCTTTTATAGTACCTAGAGTCTAGAGAAAAGTGGCTGTATTTGGCACGCCCCTTTTGGTACCTCCCACAGAAATTGGCCATTTTGTACCAAATGTAAACATCTTTTAACTTTCATACCAGTACATACTTTAAAGTTATTAAATGCAATTTAAATTGATAATAATTTAATTAAAATATAAAAAAATAATTTACGAATATTTTTTTGGGACTCAAGCTGAGGGGATTCATAAGTCGGTTTACCCGACTGAACTTTCTTACTTGTTTAGTTTTAAATTCGCTCCCGTTTGGATCAGTAGAATTTGTGGCATATCCATAATTCAACAAATGTGAAAAAGTGCTGATGCATTTATTTGTTGTTAAATAAAGTGTTCATAAACTTACTTAATAAAGACATAAACCAACGTGAGCTTTATACAGCCAAATAAAACTGAAAGTCATTGTTTTCATTGAAACAAAAACTGCAAATAATTAATATTAAAATAAAACAAGTAAAAGCGTTAAGTTCGGCCATGCCGAATCTTATATACCCTCCACCATGGATAGCATGTGACCTCACAAATTAACTCAAACCTAAAGAAAACAAGTAAAAGCGATAAGTTCGGCCATGCCGAATCTTATATACGCTCCACCCTGGATAGCATGTGACCTCACAAAATAACTCAAACCTAAAGAAAATAACACCGAAAACACAAAAAATATAGTAGATGAGAACAGTAGGAATCACAACATGTTAGATGCTATATATGGGAGCTATATCTAAATATGGACCGATATGGCCCATTTGCAATCCCAAACAACCTGCAACTATAAGAAGTATTTGTACCAAATTTGAACAACCTAGCTCTATTATTGCGGACTGTAGCGTGATTACCACAGACGGACGGACGGACAGACGGACGGACAGACGGATATGGCTAAATCGTCTTAGAATTTTACGACGATTAAGAATATATATACTTCATGGGGTCTCAGATCAATATTTAGAGGTGTTACACACGGAGTGACAAAATGAATATACCCCCCATCCTATGGTGGAGGGTATAAAAAGTGTAAACGTGGGAAGTTGTGACTTTCTTCTTGATATTGATGGAGGGAGAACAACAATATATGTTACTCGTCTGACATTTGTATATGGGGAAAAACACGTCAAAAGGCCCACTTTTTTCAATTTTATTCCGATCGCGTCAAAACTTGGTGGGGTTGCAGAAGTACTTTGGGTATGCTATGTGCTTAAAATACAGCTTCCTAGCGTGATACGTTATGAAGATACAGGGTGTCAAAGTTGGAAATTTTGACCATTGTATCTCCCGACTACGTGGGCCGCTTTGAATGAACCGTGGCTTATATGGCAGCTATTTAGAAACGCACAAAATGTGCATTGATAATTGTTTGCAAATATTCAATTTTCATATTTTTTTCTCGCGACTTATGTTTTCCTCGCGATTTTAATTGTGTTCCGCGGATGGGATTCTATATCTTTAAACTACAAAAATGAAGTCCATTCTGTTTAGTTTATCAATACGAATTTTCGCTGTGGGATGAAAACCACAACAAAAGCTATGGAAATTTTGAATGTCAAACCTACTATTTTTTCATTACTTCTTTCGTATTATAAAGTGAGTTTATTCTAAGATGTGGACCGGAAACACGATTAATAAAATGTAATGGTGGCATTCTATAGCCAAATACGCCAGAACAACAAAATAACTTATTTCCCAAAAAGTCGACGTCGCATTTTTTACACTGGCCTACAATATTGCACTGGTCAACTCGAATCCTAGCGAGCAGATATCGGACACGATCTCGATGGATTTTGAGGTTCTAAATCCGAATATAAAATCAAAAATGCAATATATATTCGCGTTTTTGCGATATTGTATTAATTATGTGATAAAAGTGATGATTTTAGGCTTTTTGAAAACAGAATAGCGACAGACGCACTTTTACCAAAAAAAAATTGCAGGTTTCTCAAAATAATCGCTTTGCTATTAAAACGAGTATCAAACGAATTAAAAGTTAATTTTATAAAGGGTCAAAATCTTACACCATCTCGTAGATATCATATTTTAATTTTTTTTTTTTATTTTTCCAATTGTAGCTATATTAAAAATACGATTTCTCCGACTAGGTTTCCCGGGGATGACTTACGATTATTACAGTTGTTGAATACTCGTATTAATTGAAAAGCGATTATTTTCCGAAAACTGATTTTTTTTTTGTAAAAGTGCGTCTTTCGCTTTTCTGTATTCATAAAAGCTGTAAAATCAGCATTTTTATCACATAATTAATACAATATCGCAAAAACGCGAATATATATTGCATTTTTGATTTTATATTCGGATTTAGAACCTCAAAATCCATCGAGATCGTGTCCGATATCTGCTCGCTAGGATTCGAGTTGACCAGTGCAATATTGTAGGCCAGTGTAAAAAATGCGACGTCGACTTTTTGGGAAATAAGTTATTTTGTTGTTCTGGCGTATTTGGCTATAGAATGCCACCATTACATTTTATTAATCGTGTTTCCGGTCCACATCTTAGAATAAACTCACTTTATAATACGAAAGAAGTAATGAAAAAATAGTAGGTTTGACATTCAAAATTTCCATAGCTTTTGTTGTGGTTTTCATCCCACAGCGAAAATTCGTATTGATAAACTAAACAGAATGGACTTCATTTTTGTAGTTTAAAGATATAGAATCCCATCCGCGGAACACAATTAAAATCGCGAGGAAAACATAAGTCGCGAGAAAAAAATATGAAAATTGAATATTTGCAAACAATTATCAATGCACATTTTGTGCGTTTCTAAATAGCTGCCATATAAGCCACGGTTCATTCAAATCGGCCCACGTAGTCGGGAGATACAATGGTCAAAATTTCCAACTTTGACACCCTGTATCTTCATAACGTATCACGCTAGGAAGCTGTATTTTAAGCACATAGCATACCCAAAGTACTTCTGCAACCCCACCAAGTTTTGACGCGATCGGAATAAAATTGAAAAAAGTGGGCCTTTTGACGTGTTTTTCCCCATATATATTGTGAAGAAAATAAAAGAGATTTTTTAAAACTATGTATATTTTATGTGAACTACGAGTATTAAAAGAGAAATATAATTATAAAGCGTCTACAGATTTTGACCATGTTGATGCCTGATGAAAAGATTTAATATCTGCTAACCCCTAAATATGTCTTATTTACTTAAATTTTTTTAAATTAAACGCTGTCGAAAAAGATGTTCATGTCTTATTTACCTAAAACTGAATAAGTATTTACTCTAATGGCTTATGCGACTGACTAATGTTTTATAAAGACGGTGGTCATATCTTACAATGTTATCAACTCTGTCAAAGTGATGCCCATATACTGACAAGGACAGATTGTTAGCAATAGGTGAATTGTTATATAATGTTAATGTTATATATTTACAATATATTTTGTAAATGTGTTGTTGTTTAATATTGGTCTGGTTGGTTTTTCAGTCAGAATTTATTCGGGTTAAGAATTTATTCGTTCAATGTCGATTGAATCAGTTTAGTTATTTTAGTAGATTTGAGCCCAGGCTAGACATAAAATAGTTGATTTTGAATCACATTGAAGATCAGTATATACACATTAATTAATTAAAAGTTGAAAATTATTTTGGACACTACTGCACTGACCACAGTTTAAATCGTGTGAATGGCATATTCCAGCCACATCCAGAATATTACATTAACATGGGGCCAGTGATCAAAAGTTCACCAAACACTTGGAGGAGAAAC
Source organism: Eudasyphora cyanicolor (assembly GCA_963930755.1). Taxonomy (NCBI): domain Eukaryota; kingdom Metazoa; phylum Arthropoda; class Insecta; order Diptera; family Muscidae; genus Eudasyphora; species Eudasyphora cyanicolor. The sequence continues at coordinate 142,821,654 of OZ005736.1, forward strand.
AAATGCTTAATATGCTATGTATGTTACGAATTTCGATATAATCTGTTTAGTCATGATAATAGAAATCATATCACATAATTGAAAACCTGATCACGTGCATACATATGTATTCACCACACCCAAAAATTAGCTAATTTTTTGTTAAATATCCTTTGTTTTTGTGACCATCTTGTCCTCTGGCCGTACAACGCATTTCTTTGAAGATCGGTATATGCGCATATAAATATGTGTAGGTCCATAGGTCTTTACGGGATTTTTAAAGTATTGGAGGAATCATAAAAATTTTAAAGAATTTTTAAATGCATTGAAAAAATGAAAATTGCTTTGGTCACTGCTAAACTGACCACAAAAAAGCCAAAAATCGACTAGGTGGATAGTCGGTAGGTTATACAGCACTCGAGTGTATACATAAGCAAAAATTTCTAGCGTTCTACGTCTTATAGGGGTCGCAACGGTCAAGCGGTAAAAAGCAGCTTGGTGTAAAATCCCAAACGTTGAAGATCAGTATATACACATAAGTTAGTAGGATCATAGATCATAAGGTAATGTTAGATATACGAGTATTACCACAGTAAGTGGTGAGCGATATATTTTGAAAAGGCCTTAGGAATTTTAAGACGCGGTTTTATGTCCAGTTTGACCTCAGACAGGTTTTATTAGCTCTTAAGGAACTTTTAAAAGCAGTGAAATAATGAAAATTGTTTTTGGTCACTGCTGCACTGACCACAATGTGAGAATTGAAAACTATTTTTTCGCTATTATATTTGTCGTATCTAGTACTTCATATTTACAAAGTTTAAAATGTTGTACATTGAAAGGCCAAAAACAATAATCAAGTTTTTGAGACCGCTAGAACTGAACACTGGCAAAATAAAATGACTACATGAGTAGCCACTGGTTTAGAAAACACTCCTGTCTATGCATGAATTTGAAAATTTCAGCTTTCTAGCTCTAACAGGAGCCTCACCGGTCAAGTGGTCGAAAATCACTTGGCGGAAAATCAGAAATCTATATAGCCTGTTTTAATATCCGGATATTGGTCTATCTGTTCACCAAGTTTCAAGAAAATCGGTTCAGCCGTTAAGGCGTGATGCGCCAACAGACAGACAAACCAAACGATTTTATAATATCTATTAATAAGATATTGAGTATACCCTAAACATTTATATATTTCAAGGAGAATATATTTGGGACAATATAACGAGTGGTTAAATTTTTAGGGCCGATGTTGATTTTGAATAAAACACAAATTATTTAGGAAATTATTGTCATTTCTTCTTATTATTATGATAATATTGGTATGGTTCAATTATGTATGGAACAAAATATCTGCCTCGCCGCGACCTCGGCGGCACACCTCCATCCGATGGTCCAAATTTTCCATGAGGCATAATTGAAGTTCTATGCCGTTAATGTGCCGAATTATCTCATCCTTTAGCTCTTAAATTAGTTAGATAGTAGTGATCTTAGGCCAATTTCTATTATGCCAATTTTGTCAAAAATGGCTGAACACATAATGAAAATCCAGATGATCAGATATTTAGATGGTATGTCACTATTGCATGACAGTCAGTCTAGTTTCAGACGAAATCGTAGCAAAACTTCTCTACTTCTTGGTTTAACTGATAATGTTAGGAAGAGAGTGAGTGATGGTGGCTGTTGTGTGCTGTTGTCACTGGATCTTGAAAAAGCCTTTGACAGAGTTGATCATAGCATATTAGTTGAAAAGCTTTACTGCCACTTTGGCTTTTCCTCAACAGCTTGCAGATTAATGTATTCGTATTTGTCTGGTAGGAAACAGTATGTGTCTGGTAAGAATTGTTCGTCTAGTGTCCTTCCGGTGAGTAGTGGAGTTCCACAGGGATCAGTTTTGGGTCCCTTGTTATTTATTATGTATGTTAATGACTTGTTCAATCGTATAGTTGGTAGAAATAGTATTGCATGATCGTTGATGATTTGCAGATCTTGTTTAATGGTGATTTTGTGTTTTTAGATGTTTTGCAGAGTACAATTGACTTCACTGTTAATTTGTTAGTTAATTGGATGAGCAATAATGGTCTGTCAATTAATGCCTATAAAACCAAGGTAATGTTTTTCGGCAATATACCTACAGATGCTATTTCTGTTTCCATCTGTAGCACAGCTATAGATGTTGTAAGCAATTTTAAGTGTCTGGGTGTAATCCTTGATAATAATTTATCTTTTGAGTTGCATGTAAACTCATTAATTTCCAGAGTTAACTTTCTTTTACGAAAATTATGCAACCTACGTTGATAATGCCTATTTTTTTGTATGGTATTGAGGTATTTTCAGGTTGTGTTGGTTACATTATGCAAAGGGTGAGGTTGTTGTTCCACAAAGTTATGTGATATGCATATAATGTGAGGTGGCATAATCACATCTCGCAATGTGTAACAGATTTTCTTGGTACCTTTGCTAACTTCGTTAAAATAAGAAGTTTGTTGCACTTCTATGAAGTGCACAGATTGCAAACCCCGCAATTTATGTTGGACCTTTTCAGTTTTGGTAGGTCGACAAGAAATACACAAATTGTTATTCCAAGGTTAGCTGTAATTTTAGAGAGGTCGTTTCTTGTGAGAGTAGCACGTATATACAACAATCTGCCTGTGTCGCTTAAAACTTTCAATTATTCAGTTAGCACATACAAAGATATATCTTATAAGCTTATAAGCTCTATCAATATGTTCAGCTTCATGAATTTAGATTTTTTTTTTTTCATTCATTTTAGTTTTTGTTTTTTTTTTGTTCCAATGTTATTATTGCCTAATTGGATGATATGACCTGTTAGAGTAGGTTTGGAGTGAGTAGTAGGACTGATATTTAGAACTCTTGTTTTCTTATCTTCAATCGTCTCAAAATTGTTTTATTTTCACTTATTTTCTTTTATTATTGCATTCAATTATTATGCTTGTATTTTATGTCTAATGTTTTTTGTTAATAATTTGAGTTGTTTTTTTGCATATATATTTTTTTTCACAGTGAGTAGTTTTTTCTATTGTTGATTTCAGCATAACTGCTTATAAATACTGTGAAAGTTAGGAGGAATTTAGTTACGCTTTTTTAAAACTCTTGTTTTTTGTATTATTTTATAATTAAGTCTATTGATACATTATAGATATTTAAGATTTTCGAGTAGAATATTTATTGTCGTATTTTGTAATCATATATGGCCTTATAGGCTCGGTTACTCTGATGAAAACAAATAAATTAAAATTAAATTGTTGCTGGCTTATCGACGTACACCTTTTCTTTCAAATAACCCCAAAGAAAGAAGTCCAACGGTGTCAAATCATATGATATGATTGGCTGCCAATTGACATCGCCACAACGTGAGATAACATGGCCATTGAATTTGTTGCGCAAAAGAGCCATTGTTTCGTTAGCTGTGTGGCAAGTGGCACCGTCCTGTTGAAACCACATATTATCCACATTCATATCTTCCGATTCGGGCCATAAAAAGTTCGTTATCATCTCACGATAGCGAACACCATTCACAGTAACTGCCTGACCGGGCTCATTTCGAAGAAGTATGGCCCGATGACGTCGCCAGCCCATAAGCCGGACCAAACGAACTGGGCGAGCATGCACAAGTGTTTTCACATCTCCTACAGACCCGGTTTTCTGAAATTTGCGCACAATTCTCCCGATTGTGGACACATTTGGTCCATTGTGCTGATTAAAAAAACATCACGAAGTGCATTTTGATTTGAACTCCCATTTTCGTAAAAGGCTTAAAAAACTTTAACGCGTTGCTCGATTGTGTATCTTTCCATGGTTCAAATTAAGTTAGTCTGAAATTGAGAAATGTCAAATGAAAAACTTGACGTTTAGGTGTGGTTCACATTCAACATCGGCCCTTATAATTTAACCACCCTTTAAAGGATTTTTTCTGCCCTTTGGCTATTCTGAGAAATTCGGAGATCAAAATAAATTAAAACCCGAAAATTTAAAGTTTGACAGCAAATGTTTGTCGATTCCAGACGCCAGCTCTGGTCAATTCCGTCGACTCGGACTCCACAGCCCTGCTCTGTCTATCATTCCATTTCCCATTCTAAGATCGTAATATGTGTATTCGCTGAGAATAATACTCAAAATATTTCAAATCATTTAAAATTTCCAACGGAAATATATGTAGAAACTCTACAACTAACCGTACGATATTCGCGTTGCCAACATAATTTGGCAACATATGTCAAAGACATAAAATACTTAAAGATGGCGCAGTGAATATGCAAACAAAGTAGGTCAGATGTCGTTAGTGCATCTGGGTCCAATCTTTCACTCAAAGAGCGAATGAACGACCCAATTTTTCACTCAAGAGCAACAGTCGACCCAATCTTTCACTCAATGCACTCTCTTGAAATGACTGTAATTTTTAGAAGTTGTCGTTCAGTTCATATGTATTTTATTGTTGTTTCGGAATCTGTACGATGTGACGTATCCGAAAGAAAAAAACGAATTATGCATGCCCATATTGGTAGCTTAAGCACGGTACTATGTTCCGGTTTCACGCTGAAATCCCATACAAAAATCAAAGTTGTGAAAAAATAAGTGAAATTTTTTCATTTGTGGTACTATATTTTTTCAACGTGAGAAATTGATATTTTGCGCCGCTACAAATTAATTGAACGCCGCAACAAATTGAATGCCGCCAGTATTGTACTCCTATTTATTTATATTCATGTTTGTCCGCTAGAAATTCAATTGTTGTCAATCTTAGCGATAAAATTTAGTATACAAAATTAAATTATCTGAAAGAAAACTAATGCAAAGCTTTGGAACAGAAAATAATTATGTATATTGAATAAACGAGAAGAGCGACATTCCGATTGGATAGCAAAGCAAAAAAGTGCAAAACACTGGAAGGACATGTAACTATATGTAATAATGTGGAATTTGTCTTATAATTACGTATGTACATTTACGTTTGTATGTTTAGAACAATCGTGACGAAAAGCCTGGAAAAACTTTGTGGACGGCAAACGTTACCGAATCAGTAGGACAATGGTATTGGGCAGTGCCTGTGATCTCGTTTTTAAATGGTTATAAAGAACATAGTGAGTTCTTGCCAGCCATAGGAGTTGGAAGAAGAAAATCCATTTATGGATGGAAGTATAATTTATATATGTCCACAAATATGATGTAAATCCTTAAAAATTATAATAAAACATATTTTTCGGTTCATCAAAACATCATTTTATTTATTTATATTCGTACAACAGTAGGAAATTATCTTGTTATTTGTAACATTGTATTACCCTGGCTTCTGATACCTCACAAGCATCGCCATCGTATCAACACCAAATAAATAATTATTATTATTAATAAATAATTAATAATTATTTAGTTATAACATTAGCACAATGATCTTCAACCATATTTGCATTCTGCAATTTAAATTAACTATTTCCTAAGTCGGCATTATTCCATTTAATTGCTTATTGATTCTAATTTAAACTCGCGTTTGTTTTCAAGAAAAGCAAAAAGGAAAAATGCTCATGCTTATACACACACACATACATATAAAAGTGACATTTCGACACACACACTTCAAAAATGCAATGCGACTTTATTAAAAAAGCGTTCCATTTTTCAACTTGAAATAACATTTTGTGGAATTTTTTCAAGCTGAAAAAACATAGTACCCACCTTAAGTTGTTAGTTAAGTACAGGTCGAAATTTCACTCAGATTGGCAATAAGGACTCTCGCAAATGGGAAGAGCCCTATTTAAAAAGATTAGAAAATCGGTTCAGATTTGGGTATTGCCACCCTATATATGTTCCATCCGATTTGGCCTTATCGCGCTATAGAAGCTGTATATATAATTTTGAATGTACAAAAAACGATTTTATGTAAACGTATTTTTCTGAAGTATAACATACATATCGTCACCTGTAATCCAAAATAACGTAACCCACATGTTCATGATTTTTCAGGAGAAGCAAAAAACAAAGTAAAGTTATTTTAAGCTTTTGACCAAATTTATTGATTTCAGACTATTATGGCGAAAACATACATTCTGAATTAAATAAAATGAAATTTTATGAATCTTTCCGCTTTTTTAATGACCTTGTTTGCTGTAGCGTCATTTTGAGTATCACTCATAAAACAGTCAATTTTTGATATTGAACTCCAAAATTTTGTAGGAATGTATAGTTTAGCCTAATACGACTATAATCAATCATAAAATTTATTTTGATTTTTTTGATGTTACGTGATATTGGATTTCAGATGATATATATTTCAGTGTTATTCGATAAAACTAGAGTGGTGTAGTGTTTTATATAGGCGACCCGCACCTAAACTAACCTAAAATAGTTATTTTTTAAAATAAATTTATTACATGTCGGCGTTGAGTCGAAGAAATCAATAGAAAGCCAATCATTAAAACATCTGGAGCTAAGAAATTTGTTCGTAAAGATCTAATTTGTAATATTTAGGACAATCTATTGCCAATAGATTGTCTTAAATATAATCTGTATGAGCTATCTTCGTTGTAGAAAAAAATGTTTACGTTGCAATATGTTGCTTATTCCGAGGATTAAAAATTGCGTAGCGGAAAAATCGCTTCAAGTTAGGGTCTCGCCTGCATTCAACAGGCTTCCAAATGTAATGAGAACATTTAATGTATCAGATGCAACATTTCGAAATAATCTCGTTCTGCACTTTGGGTCTCAAATTACCTAGCGCTGGTGCAACATTTATTATATCTAGTCTATTAAGATCTACATCGTAAATCTCGGATCAATCTATAACTAGTGATTTTATTTAGCTGGGAAATCTTAGGGAACAAAGCACTTTTGTGTATATTTATTTTATACTTAGATATTTTAAACTTTAGATTTATGCACATGCATATTCTGTACAGTACTCAATTCATGTATAATGTAATTTTGTTAAAATTTACCAATGGGCATTGAAATTACAAATTAATAAATGAAATAAAAATGTGCTATATGTGCCCTACCTTGAAGCTGCTCCATATGAAAGTAATTTCTTATATTCCATATGCACATTTTTAACCTATCTGCCAGAAATTTATAAATTTATATTTCATATTAAAAAAGGTACAGAAGACTACCGTAATTGCAATAAATTTGATTCGTATCGATTTACGTTTATATAACCCTCATAAAAAATTCAATTCCTATTTGAATACTGGAATTCTAGAGCCGAGGTTCTCCAAATAGGAGTATTTTCAATTCGTCAGGACATCCGCAAAAAATCGTAGAATGAGAAGACCTGGCCTACTTTAATCGATCTTATATTTATTTATTCATTCAAACAAGCATTGATGAAAATATATTTTATTTTGTGTAATACCAGAAATGTAACAATTCCTGATATTAATCTTGTAATAAGGTTCCTCCAAGCAATTAGAGGGCGGAGGGAATGCAAATGAAATAGTTCGATTTCATTATTACATCCACATTGGTTGAGGGAAGTATACAGTCGGCCATTTTTACTTGCCCATTTATTACGAACTTCGTCCATAAGGAACTAAAATGCTTAGTTGCTGGGTGTTCGTTATAACTGAACTAGAGTTGGGCACTATAGTTCTTTTAAGTGATCGCTCTTTTTAGTTCAGTTCAATTGAGTGAACTAGTTCGTTCATTTAGTTCAACAGCTCACTTTAGCGCACCAGATCTTTAGCTCACCAGCTCACTTTACTTAAACAGTTCATTTCGTTCAGTAGATCACCAGTTCAAATAAGCCGCTATTAAATGAATCTGATTGGACTATGAATGGAAGAGTTGGAATCACTAATACAAAGGCGTTTGTATAGGTAGAATCATACATTGATGATGACATAAAAATGGAAACAACACATAACAGCAGAGAAGAGGGAACGAAAAAATATGGTTGAAGAAAAAAACATAGTGAACTACTGAGCTGAAATTAACGAGTTGTGTGAACTAGTTCATTCAGTTCAGTATAGTGACCCGTTCAATTGAACTAGTTCGTTCACGAACTACACAACTCTAAACTGAACTCGACTGTGTATAGAAACTTTAAGAATTTCTTTTGTAATAGCATATCGCTGATTTTCATGACAATCAATTAGCTTTAACCCATTTGGGACCAACAAAAAAAAAAACAAAAATTGTATGGCTTTGAAGGAATGGGTTCATTTCTTGTAAATAATAAATCTAGTCACCAGCAGTTCTATAACGAGTCATGGAAAAAGAAAATCGGACAAAAATTGTAGAAGTTATTTCCGATTTATTTATATTGGAATATTTTGAAATCTTTTCATGGCATCTGATAAGAAATAGCACGGTTTCAATTGTCTAATGGTCGATTTCGAAAAAAATTTTACTTAAATTTATGTGTATATGTATAAAACACACATAAAGGGTTTTCCAACAAGAGGTGTTATTTTGGTATTCAAACAAAAATGCCATTTTTTGAGATAAATGATCGGATGTTTATTTCATAATAAAGAGGAAGGTACGCCGTTAATAATGAAAAACAACATCAGTCAAATGACCACCACGACCACGCTTGCATGACCATATCCTCCTCAAAGTGGCTGCCCTATGTCCTCGATGGCCCCACGAATTCTATCTTTGACGTCTTGAATCGACGCTGGTCTGTTGGAGTAGACCTTATCTTTCACGTGGCCCCAAAGGAAGAAGTCGCAAGGTGTTAAATCACAAGATTTCGGTGGCCAATTGTGATCACCTCTTCGAGAGATAACACGGTCCGGAAACTTCCCGTAACAGAGCAATGTGGCACGTAGCGCCGTCTTGTTGAAAGTAAACGTTGTCCTGATCAATACCATCCAACTCCGACCATAAAAAATCACTAATCATTTCTCGATAGCGCAATCCATTCCCCGTAATTGTTGTTCCAACCTCATTTTTGAAAAAGTATTATTGTTATATTGCTGTTAGCTATTGTAAAATAGGGAAAATACCTCGTACTATTACCTTTTTCCTTTGGTGTGCATACAAAGTCTTATTAGTTTGGGTATCAACTTTTTTTTGAAAATTATATTTAAATCTGCGCAATAAATACTATTAAGGAGGTTTTTCTTACATATTTCTGCTTATGGTTGGTTTATGGTTGCTAAAAGGACAAATTGGTATATGTATATGAATTTTTAGTTGTAAGACGTTCAATGTATTTTGAAAGCTAGGCTTAATACGTTTTACAAAATCAACACAGAGGAATGGAGTGACTTGTTGAAATAGTTAAATGTAGTAGATAAACTTGATTTTACTAAAAATTCATCGAGTAAATATGTACACCCAAAAAAAATTGTTTGCTGTTAATAACAAACAACGTCTGCTAATTTTTAGCAACCATTTTTTCTGCTAATACAGCACATTTTCTGCTGTAATAGCAAAAAGTTTGCAGTTTTGCATTAGCAAACGCACTGCTGAAAAATTTGCAGTTTGCTGAAAATTTTTGCTGTTAATCAAAATATGTGAAAGTAAGACAAAAGTTGCAATAATTTACATGATAAAGTTCAACTACCATTGAAAATCAAAAATGTTAAGGTCATTCGTGAGATAAGACAAGTATATTTAAAAAAAAAATTAAATAATTATTCGGCGATATCTGTTTTCGAGTTACGGTTCTCAATATTTTTATTTTTTCATTAGATTTTAAAAATATTGGAAATAGGAGTCGATTAAAACTGCAAAAAGTAAAACACAAATCGATAACCAATATGATTTGACGATTTCAAAATCTTAGTTCCGGACATACAATGAAAATTAATCTATTGTGTTTAGATTTTAGTTTCTAATTTGTTATACATATTTTAATAAACCAAAGCTAAACATTAATATTTTATGTGCGATTTGTAAAAATGTTTATAAAGTCTGATTCACACAACGCAATTTTATTTCAAGCAAGTGTCAAAGTTTGTAGGAAAGATACAGAGAGCACTTTCCGCTTGGAAGAAATTGCCTCGTGTGATCTAGACTAAGTATTGTGTATGCAAAAAAAGTTAAAAAACGAGAGAATTCCTAAAGGCTTAGGGTGAGTATTAATAGAAAATTTCGCAAGATTGTATCATTCTGTGCAAAGACGATTTTTATACGGTTTCCACGGCTATTCCTGTGTGTATTGTTGTTTTTTCAAAGTGCGAATAAAAAACAAAACGTTCAATCGAGTACGAGCGTTTTTTCCCCTCCCTTTCCAACTGCCTCCCCTACCAACGCCATTAAACCGCTGATAAAATTGCCTCGTGTAAATTGGGACGAACATAGACACCTCAACACACCCGGTATTTCGGCGTCTCTCTCTGTCAAACTTTGACACTTGCTTGGAAAAAGTTGCCGGGTGTAAATCTGGACATAGAGGCATACGGAAGATAATGTTCAGATTCACACTCCGCAACTTTTCCAAGCAAGTGTCAAAGTTTGATGGAGAGAGAGGCGGTCGGAAAGAGCTCTCTCCAACAAACTTTGACACTTGCTTGGAAAAGTTGCGGAGTGTGAATATGGACAATGGGGAAAGTAGTTTCTTGTACTGGCAATCCGTTTTGTGTTTTTCATTCGCACTTTGCTGCGTGTGAATCGGGACATATACATGCTTTATGACGGAAAAAAGAAAATTAAAAAAGCGGCGTTTAATTTATATTCCTTACCACTGAAACCAATTTTTTCCATTAAAATGTGCTTGCGATAAGTTACACATATATTCATATTTGTGCAGATGACAAAATCTCATATAAAATGTTTATTTCGCTTATCAAAAAATATTGACAGATGTAATATGCTTTCACTAGCATTCAAGATAGCCGCTTTGACAGACATCGTGCGCCGACGACGGCTATTTAAGTAACACCCTTTGAAGAATAAAATATTTTACGCCGAACAAATTGAATTGGATTTTGTCTTGGCGTTTTTTTAGGACCGGCCAAATAATTCTTCTAGCGCAATTGCGTTTGAAGTAACCCTAAATGAATTGGATTGAAATTTTCGTTCTGTTTGTTAATTCGCATTAAAAAAGCATTCCGCGAAGATAATGCAAATGATTTTAATAAGTAAAACGGTTCCGGGACAGCTTCGACAACACTTACAAATGGCTAAAGAAAAAAGGCGAAATTGTGTATGCCTTGGAGGATCAATTAATCAAGTTGCAACAGGTAAGCGTACACAAATTGGAAATTTCTCTAGCAAGCTCTATGGCTCTGGACATGTACAATTACCGTGTATATAGGGTGAACCCAATTGGCTAACGCGTAGGTGTCACTGATCATCATATGGTCTTGGAGAACATCAAATATAACCAAAGGTCGTACGATGTATGTTCTTTATTGTTATCATTCGGACAAAAAGAAGATAGTTATAATGCCAGTGACCGGTAAGTATTGTGTGTAGATGCTCCTATTTAATTTTCTAAATGATTATATTTTTTGATCAAGCGTACACAAATGCACATAAAGGACCATGTTATCAATTAATCAAGACGCAACAGGTAAGCGTACACAAATTGAAAATTAAATGTACTATGATTATAAGACTTAATTCTGTTTGTTTTCAAGATTCTCACCAAGCAGTGTCCTATTAAAATACGGGTATAAAAGATGATCTGAAATTTCGTAGCAACTACAATGTATAAATTCAGATAACTTGTGTCATGGATGGACTAACCATTTGTTTCCTTGTCTACTTTTCCAAATCGCATACAACTCTTGGAAGTGTGACCCTAATGATAATACCTGCAACAACTCGTAAGTATGTTTTTTCCTTTTTGTGATTTGTTTACCGAAATGGCAACATTGATTATTTACTCTATATGTTCCAACGATGGTCGCTAATATCCGAATCACGAAGCAACCTTTTTGCTCCAAAAATCTCAGGATAATTTAGTCTAATTTGGATGTAATCCATGGATAAGATCATTTTGCCCAATGATATGGCTCTGGACATGTACAATTAGATACCGTGTCCATAGGGTAAACCCAACACATTGGCCAATATTGACAGAGTTCGCGTCGATGTCGTACGATTTAGGTTCTTTATATTTATCCTTCGGACAAAAAGAAGATAATTGTTAATGCCAGTGACCGCTAAGTATTGTTTGTATGTAGATACTCCTGTTGCTATTCAATTTTATTAAATGATTTATTTTTCATTTATATTTTTAGATCAAGCATACATACAGATTTCGCAGTTCGAAACGCTTATCAATACATGGGCTGAATAACTTCAGGTTGGAGTCCTGGTAGATATACTATTCTCAAATATCAGGAAAATATAAAATTTGTATTTCTTTTATTAAAATAAAAAAGAAAGAAACGTATGCTAGAATAACAAAAATAGTTTGTTCTCCCAGCCGCTTTTTTCTGTTAAATAATAGCAAAATTGTTTGCTAAAATGACTGTTCTAGTTTGCTACAGTAGCAGGCAAATTTATGTGCTAAAATAACAACCATAGGGTTGCTAAAATAACAGACAAAGTCTGCTTTCCTTTTTTCAGCAGACACAGACAACCTTGTTTTTTACATACAAAATTCTTGGTGCGTTTGTTTGCAGCACATTATCTCCGAAACTGTAGGCGGGAAAGACATACATTTTGTACCAAAGGTTCACTACGAGCTAATCTATATTTTCGAATAATTTTAGGCACGATTGTTAAGGTAATAGGTAAGTTATTTCCAAAATATGACTTGACCCGGTATTTGGCACGCTATTTACGCCTAATATTTATATATTATGTCATTTCTAATGAAACTCAGAATTTATTAATTTTTCCTTATGAAACTTAAAAATAACAGCATCCCAAGGAGACATGGAAAGAACAACTATATAAATGTCTTATACATTTAACATTATATATAAAATAGTTGAAATTTCAATGCCTTTGCAAATAAAAATTATTTCACAAAGATTTCAATGTGGATTGAATTGTTTGTTCACTTTCATTCTACAAACACGAAATTTATTAAACTTTCTGATTACAAACCTACCTAGAAACAAAAATGCAAGTAATTGAACCCATATTTTCTACCATAATTTATTTTTTCAGATTATAACTGAACGCTCAGAAACTTAATATGTTTTTACAATAATTATTACAATTTCAACGTTTATGTATGATTTCTCGACGATTAATTTTTGGATGAAGCGCATTTCCATTTATGTGCCTACCAGTTTGTCTTTGGTGCGGTGTTATGGGCGCAAAAGTCATCGATCCATATTTCTTTGAGAATGATCATGATTATCGGCAAATTTTTGCGGAGAATGACGGTGCAAATCTGCGTGAATTATTTGGCCTCGTTACTTGAATTATTCGCTAGAAAAATAAATAACAAAAAAATAATTAGAAATAATAGGAGAAATTTCATCGAATCTATCAAAAAGAAACATTTTACAATGATTTTGTCAATACTAATAAATTTCATTTTAATTGTCATAATTTTGGATACCCCCGTGAATAAGCAAAATCGAGCGATGAAAGAAAATGTGAACAGTTTGTTGGTGAATAAAGAAACTATGTACATATGTGTTTCAAATATTTACAGGATAACGATTGGATTTTATTGAATAACGTTATGTTATTTGTATTTTATTGAAATACGTTAACGTGCGGAAATCTAAAGTACGCGCGTATCGACGTATAAAAGTAATATTTTTTTGCAGCCGTGGCCAAATATATCTATTTACCACAAAATACAACTCTGTATTATCTCATTTTCTCTCTCTTCTCTATTTCACTCAATTTTTATATTGGAAGAGAAATTAACACAAAATGAACAGCAAAGCTCCATCTATGCGGTTAAAATTATCCCTACTGGAAAAATTGATTTGCCCCATCTTTAGTATTCTTGTCTTTGACATATGTATTCGTTGGGTCACCCAGTGTTGAAAACAAACATTCGCTTTGACATTTCTATTTGCCCCTTTTTGACAGCTCATTATTAATTTTTCTTTGTTCAGTGACATTTTATTTGGACTTCTTTCCTGCTTCTATACTGGAAAAAAATTTTTTTGTAATTACTAAAATAAAGCGCCTAAATAGTAAAATTCTTTGTAATTAATAACACAAATTCTAAAATAATCGAAAACGGTAACAGTTGAAAAGGATTCTTCAAGGTTGAGGTGGAAAGGTAAACAAAATTCCCCGTCAGCAGACAATCCAATTCTCGTCACTTCGGTGCAGCAAAGAAACACAAAAGATTGGTGTGACAACTACGGTGACAGAAGTGCGACGAAAGCTTACCAAAACAGAAAAACACAAGGCAAACAATTGGTAGTCCGTAATAAGGGCGCCCACAATCAAACATGGCAGGTTCAGCGCTGAGAAGACTTATGGCAGAATATAAACGTAAGTACAAAACTACCAACCTGGAAAAACCGACCAGAGTTGACCAAGAGAAGTGAAAACTAATTGATTTAATATTAATAATTTTAGAATTGACTTTGGACCCACCAGATGGTATTGTGGCTGGGCCAGTGAGCGAAGATAACTTTTTCGAATGGGAAGCGTTGATAGCGTAAGTGTTGTGACGGCGATATCTTCCGGTATATATATAACATACATACAAACGAAATCGCGATTATCTAAATTTAAAATCAAACGGAATAAGAGTTTAATATGTATTTTTTTTAGTTGTTAGAAATTCCCTATTGTAATCCATACAAATGTTGTGCAGATATTTCACACCTTCCCTTGTATTTCAGTGGTCCTGAGGGCACCTGTTTTGAAGGTGGCGTCTTTCCTGCTCGTTTGGTGTTTCCTCCCGACTATCCCTTGAGTCCGCCAAAAATGAAATTCACCTGTGAAATGTTTCATCCAAACAGTATGACTTATTTCAACTTCAATTATTATTTAAAGTTCATCAATTATTTGTTAATTCCTGTATTTTATTCTACTTTTTAGTTTTCGCCGATGGTCGCGTTTGCATATCAATATTACATGCTCCCGGTGATGATCCCATGGGCTATGAATCATCTGCCGAACGCTGGAGTCCTGTACAAAGCGTTGAGAAGATTTTACTAAGTGTCGTTTCAATGTTAGCCGGTAAGTTACTTTTTTCATCTTCTGGTGAACCATAAAAAAAGAAATTCGAATATATTTGTTAACTAAAATAAAACAATAATTAAATATTGCGGGAGTCAATGTACAACATTATTCAATAACCAGAATAATTAATTGACTGAAATCTGACGACATAGAAGGTGTATTCAAAAATATCGCATACATTACCACAAAAGTTAATTAACGGCTTTTATAACATATAATTAAATTTCTCGGAGGAAAATGAGAAAGAAATCGTAAATGTTGTCAATATTGTCCAAATCTACGATTTTTTTAACATTGAAGAAATATTCCTAAATGATTGATAGGATTGGATAGATGACAGCGATGAGTAAATTATTACTATGTGAGGAATTACAGATGATTCGGATAGTTAGTATGGAATATTTTAGAGAATCAATATTTAACTAAATTGTAACCCTTTGTGAGGGAAGGAGTGGACTAATATGACAGCCAGACACAGACGGACGGATATTTTTCAAATGACTTAAAATGTCCTAACATGGATTTACTTGGGCTCTTAGGTGACTTCTTCGAAGTGTTACACTTTTAGTCCGTAACAACAACAAAATGGTCAGATATTTCGCTGGGTTTGGTTCTTCCCATACCAATTAGATGTGGCTATACGTCTATTCGGAAACACCGCGAACATTCAAATTTGATATAGTATTGTTAATAATCTACTGCGAAATTGAGCAAAAAATGGACATCTAATGATTTTTTGCTTCCATGGTAGCATGTTCTTTTGATTATTAAATTAAATTTGTTTCTTATCAATATTATATTTACACATATTTATAAATAATCATACACCTTTCATAACGTTCTGTGCTATTAGATAATACTATACAAATCATTTCACAATATAATTGTCGCTAATTTCGCTAGCGGGCATTTTCTGGAAAAGTCTAAAACAGCGTTTCCTTAATTAGTTAACAAATAATACACACAAAAGTCACTTCGATTTCTGCAAATTTTCAAATTAAGAGATGTCGTAGAAAAAATTAGACTTGACGTGGTAAAAATACATTCTACCGGAAGTAACCCAAAAATTAATTGAAATTATTAATTATTATCTGTTTAGTGCAAAAGTGACGAAAACAAATATTGCTTCCAACAAATGTGGTGGACCGGTCTGCGTACGTTATTGAAATAAAAGAAATTTCCGATAATGAAAAATGTGCATTACAGCTTACAAAGGTGACTTAACAGACCAAATATTTTCTGCTTAAAGATTCTACTCCTACTTTGGTGTTATGAATCGGTATGAATTGAATATATCGGGTTTTCTAATAGGGACATAACAATTTCGAATCTTTATGTCAACGCACCCTCAAACATTTTTAATGATCTTTCAGTGTCAAAACGTTAGTCTAATGGTGATTTCGATTCTGAAAAAAATGTTGCCCCGTCGGCATGAAATTCTGAATCCATCGAATTAAACTTAGCTTCAACTTCAAAATTCCAAAAAGTGGCATAGAAGTCCAGTTATCGGGAAAAGGGCAACGAAAATGTTGCACTTTTTTGCAGAAAAGAAATCGTCATAAGTCAATATTTTCATCATGGGAAAGTCGTGCAACGTTTGGAAATAATTAAAATTACGGTGGTCGCAACTTTAAGAGCGCTTACTCCAATTTTCGGCCGTAATAATCGTCCCTCCCTTCAGGCTGTGCGTGCTATAGGGGATAAATTTGAATGCAATTTTTCACTTTTGGATGTTCCGGCGCCAAATCCGACGAAAATATCGCAGCCGTAAGTGTATCCGTTCCAAATGAGCCAAATCAGTCGATTCCATATCGTTCTCAGGAATTGGGCATCTCTCAAACCACACTGTGGTCCCTGCGAAATGTAATATACCCTATAAAGGAAATTACCAATCCCCACGCGTGACATATCTGTTGCGTGGCAATTCTGAAAAGAAATTGGAGAGCCGCCACCACTCCTTTTGTGGTTCTAACTTGAAAAAATGTGCTTACCATACTTCCAATTGGAAAAACATATTTATACCTTGGATATACCATGGTTTTCCGTTAATGGATTCCCGAGTTGATTGTCAAATGTATTGGTTTTCATGTGAAATTTCGAACGAGAAACGAAAGTACAGAAAATCGACACATATGTTAGAAATACATTGCAATCACTGACTTTGTAACACAACCAAAAAGTATTATTTTGACAATTTTATGCAATTGCTTTAATTTTCACAATTTTTCTGTAAATTTCTTTTATTTTTTTTTTATTAAGAATTAAACTTATTTTCGCGAACAAATAATTTTCACAAGACTTGATAAGTCTTCTTCTTCATTAGTCACAATCACAATTGTGATTTGCGCCATTTTTCTTTCAAGCTGCCAGTTTTGATAAATGTCATTTCATTGTGATACAAAGTGAAGGTACAATTCATCAATCGGCTGATTACAATTTTTTGCGAGTTTTAATAAATTATACAAATAACTGAGATGGAAAGTTTTATTTAATTATACAAATAAGTGAGATAAGAAGTTTTATTTCATTTTACAAATAATCGAGATGACAAATATTTCTGACGTACATAATTACTCAAATAAAAAAAAATTATAATCATAATTTGTTTAACCTTTCGTACAAGTAATACAATTTTTTTTATTAACCCCCTTAAATAACTGAAGGAACATGATAATATAGTTAAAATTTGTCTCAAACGCATTGGGCCCACAAATCCAAAATATGTACCCGGTCAGCCACATGATAAATATAATAAATAACTGTAAGGAAAATTTTTGTATTTTTATATATGCCGGCTAAAGATCAAAACCCTCCACCAGGTCTCTTGGGGTCTTGAAAATTAGGTTTGGGTCCATCAAATGAAAGGAAAATGAGCGTAAATTATTAATATGCCAAAAAAAAATATCCCTACCGCTACCGTTGGAGCCCAACTTGAATTATGGATGTAATAGCTTGTCGGAAAGATCGTTTCAAGTTAGGGTCTCTCGTGCGTTCAACAGACTTCCTAATGCCTTAATAACGTTTCATGTGCCCGATACAACATTTCGTGATAATGTAATCCTGCACTTTGGGGCTCCAACTGCTGGCGCGAGCGTAACGTTTTGTGGCAAACTTTAAGGCTTTGTCTTAAATCTAAATCTAATCTTTATAAGGATCTGAATTTTAAATCTCTGATTAAATCTATAATTAGTACTATTATTTTGCTAGGAACTATTAACTCAACAGTAACAAGGGTACAATAATTTTTTAATTTAAATTTTTAAAACATGAATATTTTATTTCGGTAGTCTACTCAATTGTTGTATTATGCAATTTTGTTAAAATTTGCCAATGGGCTTGGAAATTACAAATTAATAAATGAAATGATAAATACCCTCCTCCACAATACAGTGAGGATATACCAATTTACTTCCATGGTTGCATGATCTTTTGATTTGATTTTTGCGATCACATAAGAAAACACAAGGAGCGCTTGTAAGCCAATGCTAGAGCGTCAAGTCTGTCGTGAGCCTTCGAAATAGAAAATTAGAAAAATTTAGCTAGCGGAGCAGAGCGTATTTCCTAGTAAAGTCTAAAAAAATGGAACTCCTTAATTAGTTCTGCTTAACGAAACAAATAACACAAAGGTTATTTCGATTTCTGCAAATTTTTAAATTACTAGATGTCTTAAAAAAATTTACTTGACCATCGTAGAAATACATTGAAATTTCCAATTGTTATCAGTTTAGTAAAAATGAACGAAAATAAATATTGCTTCGAACGACTGGGTTGAACCCGCATGGCTAAGTTATTAAAATAAAAGGAAATTCCGATAATGAAAAATGGGCATAACTTTTTTCGGACCACTAAAAGGAGGGAATCCGGCCGCACATACCAAAATTTTCCAGAATGGCGGGCCTTCTACTGGGATTACTATTATCTACCTTAGGTTACTTCCAATGGTGACTTGGCAGACGAAATATTTCCTGCTTGGCCCGAATTAAAGATTTTACTTCTACATTGGTGTTTATGCAAAGCCTGCTAAGTGGAACTGTCGGTTAATCATTTTGGATTACCTTTTTCATTTTTCGCAAAAGAACAATGTAAGGATGTCTTGGATACCTCCGAACACTGTCCATACCTACATAGTGAATATGTATAAATGTTGACATCTTCTTTTTCCATTTTTTTGGTGGCTCCCTACCAAAAATGTACTCTACCCTATGAAGAACATTACCCTATTACCGATGCAGGACATTTCTGTTGTGTAGCAATTCTGAAAAGAAATTGGCCGAGCTGTCGCCTTGTTTTTGGTTCCAACTTGAAACATTTTGCTTACCGTATTTCCAATTGGAAAAAAGATTGCTGGGAAGGTTCCATTGATGGATTCCCGTTTTGATAGTCAAATGCGGTGTTCATGTGAAAACTCGTACGAGAAACGAAATTACAGAAAATCAGAAATTCACTGCAATCACTAGCTTTGAGGCACAACAAAAAATATTAGCTTGACAATTTTATGCAAATACTTTCATCTTCACACTACCGAACCGAAGAAACCAATTTTCACAAGCAGGCTTGCCAGTTTTTTTTAGTGCCTAATCCCCAAATTTGTATTTTGTATCCCCTAAATCCCCCAAAAAAAGATTTCTCATCCCCAAAAAAATCCCCAGAAAATATTTTAATTTATACTTTGTACTAAAATTAATTTTGTTTCTACAAAATGTACGTTGTCAAATTATCAAATATCAAATATATCTGATTAAAAATCTTCCATCTCATCTACATCATCTAATTTTTTTGTACATGTTTTTGGTATTAAAAGTTTGATCATTTCTGCCAATGGACTAAATAATTGATAACACAATGAATTTTTTTTAAAGTACATCAAAGGGTTAATACTAGTGATTCCAGTTATTTAAAATTGGGTTGGACCAGCAGAATCCTGTTACAAGTAAACTATACTCCAAAATTTGCTTAAATTGTTTGTAATATCGGCTCGGAAGAATTCTTTCCGTTTTATAAACCGCATTTGGTTTCAATTAAGATTTATAAATATTTATAGAAATACGTATTGGCAATTACTACAGGTTGTCTATTTAAGTCGTACTCTAATACACTGCGAGTCAAGCTACTTTTTGTAGGAACTTTTGAAACAATTTTTACGGACGAATTTTCTAAAAAAAAAAATAGATTTAACAGAAAATACAATTTTTAACATAAATAAAGACATGTAATTATAAAAAATTGCAATCCCCGCCAAATCCCCGGATCCCCAAACCAAAAAATATATCCCCATTTGCGAAGAAAAATCCCCAAATTGGGGATAAATCCCCTAAACTGGCAGCGCTGTTCACAAGCTAATGAGTCTTCTTCTTCATTTACCACAAATCACAATTGTGATTTGCGCCATTTTTCTTTCGAGCTGCCAGTTTTGACAACTGTCATTTTGTCATGATACAATTACATCAATCAGCCGATTACATTATTTCGCGAGCTTTTTTAATTAGATAAATACATAATGTCACAGGATGGTTTTCGAGAATAAAACGCTTTGGTTCATGTGCTAAAATAAAATCGAACTTTTATTTATTCGCTCGTGTCTGTATCGTTTGAGCGTTAAAACAAGACTCCTCGATCAACACACCGAGAGTGTTGGTCGTTATTCAGAAACAAAGACAGAATAAACGTCAAACAAAAGGAAACATAGTAATTCAATGTAAATAGAATGTCAATCAATCAACATTAATCAAAACAAAACAGATTCAATAGTGACAGTAAATTACGTTACATATTAAAAGAAAACAAAAACAAAATATGTATTAAAAGAGATCTATAAAAAAAATGTACAGAGAATATTAAATAAAATATTATCCGTGACAGCTCGGCTTCTCCTGACCTGACATCGCCCCGATGTCATCTTCGTCGGCTAATTCGTCATCTGGGGGTAACACGCACCATCTTTTCATCTTCTCGGCGGTATAGACGGAACTAAACCGTTTCTGACTACTACGCATACCTTTTATATCTTCTAAAAGATATCGATCTTTACCTAGAACCTTGGCAACTACATAAGGTCCTCTGAAACGTGGTTCCAGTTTTCGTGAGTCACCAGTCGATTGGAGTTCACTCTGTATGACGACCAAGTCATTGACATGATATTCCTGGGCTTTATCATGTCGTCGATCAAAACGTTCTTTCCACTGCTGTCGGCACTTTTGCATATTCTGCAGAGCTTCCTTCTGGTTTTCTTCAAGTGGTACTTCTTCGTCGGATTCAATGATCGCTGCTAATAATCGGTTTCTTATGACGTCTCTCAGCTTGAAATTATACAGCAACTCGTGTGGACTAAATCGGGTGGTACTGTTCTTTTGGGAATTCACGGTCCACTGAACACGTAGTAGAAAAGAATCCCAATCTCTAGGGTCGGTCGTAGACGTTCGTAAATAATTCAAAATTATGTTGTTGGACCTTTCCACTTGACCGTTCGCTCTAGGTGTTCTTACGGCGGTTTTTATATGGCAAATGTCGAATTCTTCACAAAAGTTCTCAAACTGCTTGGAGGTGAAGGCTGTACCCCTATCTGACACTATCCGTTCCGGTAAACCGAAATATCCAAAAACTTCCGTCAATATTTGCAGTACCGGTGCGGTAGATGTATTTCGAACAGGCCTTACAATCAAAAATTTTGTAAACGCATCGCTGATTGCCAGAACGTAAACGTAACCTTTCTTGCTGCGTATAAATGGTCCAAGATGATCTATATGAAGGGTCTGGAACGGAACTGGACTCCCTTCGCTGATCTGCATTTCTCCTTCGGGTCTTCCAGTCTTCCCCTTATTGAAACAACATTCGACGCAAGCGGCTATGTATTCATTTACATATTTGCGTATACGAGGAAACCAGAATTGTTGTGATAACCGCTGTATAGACTTTTCAGATCCAAAATGACCCATGTCATCGTGGTAATATTTAACAATACGCCAACGGGCTGCTTTAGGTACCACGAATAACAAATTCCCGTTCACTCTTCTATAGAGCCGTTCGTTTTCCAATTGGTAGTCGTTTCGAAGTTGTTTTTCCTGCTCGGATTTTCGTGTTCCTCTCAAAATTTGTATAATATTCGCCAGGGTTTCGTCTTGTAGTTGCATTGTCAATAGCCAGTCAGTGGTATCGATGGAAATCTGCGCAATCTGTTCCTCCACCGGTGCTCTACTAAGTGCATCAACATGGGACATACGACTCCCAGATCGATGGACACATTCGAAATCATATTCCATTAACCTCATCCACCATCTAGCAATTCGTGGGATTATCTGCGTTTTGGCCCTGATCGTTGAAATTGCTGCGCAGTCGGTTACAACTCTAAACGGTTTTCCCAGCAAATAAATTCTGAACCTTGCAAGGGATTCAGCCACTGCTAGCACTTCAAGCTCGTAACTATGGTATCGTGATTCCGTCTCATTACATACCCGACTGAAATATATTACCGCTTTCCAGGAACGTCCTTCGTCGCTTGACTGCAGCAAAATACCGGCTAGTCCAACGCTGCTAGCATCTGTGTGAACTTCGTGTAAGGCATTGAAATCGTACAGTGCCAGTACTGGTTCTCCACAGAGTCTCTCCTTCAATGAACAAAATGCTTTTTCCTGCTCGGGCCCCCATTTGAAGTTGTTCTGGGCCAGTTTCGTTGTAAGTTGTGTGAGCGGCTTCGCAATAATTTGGAAATCTCGGACGAATTTCCCGAAAAATCCGCACAAACCCATGAATCTTCGAACTTCTGTAGCATTTTCTGGCACCTTGTACTTTTCTATCGCAAGCAATTTGGCTCTGCCAGGTGTTATTCCACGCTCGTCTATTCTGTGACCAAGAAAATCAATAGTGTTCACCAAGAAGTTGCACTTGTCGTATCGTAAGGTTAATCCACATCGTTCCAAGATTTTCAAAAACCTTTCCAATATCCGAATACCATCGTCCGCCGTTCTGCTTGGTATAATAATGTCGTCTAGATAGGCTATCACTACGTCCGGTTTGGCCATGGCAATTATCTCGTTCATCATCTCCTGAAAAACCGATGGAGCATTCACTAGGCCAAACGGCATCCGGTTGAACTCATAATGACCGTCTTGAGTAACAAACGCGGTGAACGGTTTCGCTACCTCCTCTACCTCTATTTGGTGGTAACCCATTTTCATATCCAACACCGTGAAATATTTAGCTCCCGAGAGCTGTGCCAAAATATCTTCTATAATAGGCATAGGAAATGGTTGTCTTACCGTCACCTTATTCAGTCGTCTGTAGTCGATACACATTCTGAATTCTCCGTTTTTCTTCTCATTCAGGACTATGGGCGAAGCAAATGGCGATGAAGATAATCTAATAATATTCGCGTTAAGCATGTCTTCAATCATTTCGCGTACAATTGGTCTACGGGCGAACGGTAATCTATACGGTTTCATACATATAGGCTCTTCGGCTGTTAGTTTAATGTCCATTTTAACGATATTGCACTTCCCAATCGTTTTTATGTCCTTCCCAAAACGTCCTTCAAATCGTTTAAGTACATCGTTTAAGTTGTCGCTTATATCGGTTGGTAATGTATCATTTATGTTATTCACTATTTTCGTCTGAATAAAACAATTATCGCCGTCAATTACAAATCGTATATTGTTCGAGCATAAAATATCTCTCCCGAGTAACATGTCATATACAAGTTTATCATCGTCGATTATCAAAACATATTCCTCCATATCCACGTTGTCAATTCTCATTTTCAATTTTACCTTATCAAAGCACTCATACTGACCACCACCGAATCCGATCAGACGAATGTAACATTTTTCTTTTTCACCACAGTCTTCAATGATAGATTTTCTGATCAAGCTACGGGCACTACCACTGTCTATCAAAGCATTTACCGCTATATCGCCGATCATCACAGTTTTGTAGCTCAGTCCCCCGGTCGGATCATCTATTTGGTTACACGTCGCGAGTGGGGTCGCATTATTCGTGCACATTGCAGAGGTATGTCCAGTACGCGAACATTTTTCACAACGAGCTCGTCTCTGCGGTTCGGAACAGTTACGTGATATATGACCGGTTTTTCGACAGTTATAACAAGTTATATCGGTTCCCGTTTTCACCACTGTATTATTCGCGTTTGTGGGTAAATTGTCCTTGACACGATCCACACTTTTTCTGTTCAAGTTATTCACTTTCGGGTTGTAACTGATGTTGTAGCTACTATAATTCGTTATCGCCCTTAAAAGTTCACAACACGATGAAAAATTCATAACCGACAATACGCGTTTCATATCATTGTCATTCACACCGTTTATAACATATTTTATTATCGATTGATCGTCCAAATTTCCGTTTCTAGCAATTGACAAAACTTTATAATAAAACATCTCAGGCGATTCACCAAATGCGCGACGCATATTCATCAGCTGCATATGTATTTCGGCGACGTTGACAGTTGATGGAAATTCTCTCAAAAACGCATCAACAAATTGCTCCCATGATATAAAAACATCAACACCGGAATCTATCCATAATTTTGCAACACCCTGCAATCTGGTCTGCACTGCAAACAAAACAACTTTGTCGTCCCAGCCGTAGGATTGGCGCAGTTGTTCGATACGTCCGATGAACTTTGTTGAAGTTATCGATTTATCAGCTGGATCAAATGATGGTAATATCGATATGACATCTTTCACATTATTCGTTACAAAACTTTGTTGCGGCTGTGTTGGTGCGTACATGCACTGTTGAGGTAACGATGGTATTGGTGAGAAATGTTGTTGTGTGTCAAACCGTGTTGGAACGTATTGTTGTTGGAATTGTGCATGATTCTGCACAACGGTAAACGGTTGCTGCTGCGATGTACTCGTTGAATATGGAATAAAGTTATGCTGTACGTTGTTTTCCCGAAACGTAGATGGAATTGGAGTACAGTTTGTATAAACGGAATTCGTGTTTTCTCTCGTCGCTTGTCGATGTTCTGAAATTCCTAGTTCATCTGCCCAGTTAACCGTGCGTCCTACACCGTCGGACATCGTCGTTACTGGAACAGAAACTTCTCGTCGAACACCACAAGTCGAAGCACAGGGAACGCTACATACCGTCGTAGAAACACCCGATGCCACAATGTTCTCCGCTGAAGTCATTATGACTGATGTATTATTCGTCCGATTTTCAAATCCCATAAAATCTGGTGACGATGCACTCAATGGTGGTACTTCGTCCTGTGCATTTATGCTTCGAAAAGAATTGTCGTGTGTCGAATTTCGTGACATTTCGCGTATTATTTTTTCCTTTTCTTTAAAACCGTGCGCGTATATTCTTTCGATTAGGTCTATTTTCTTACCAACCGTCGGTAAACCCAGACTTTCACACATTTTCTTTAATTCGTCCACCTTTTTCTTGTTTAACACCTCCATTTTCTAGGAATTTTCGTTTACTCCTATATTTTATATATTCGTCATACACTGATTCGTTCCGTGTTTTTCACGCGGTCTCGCTAGCACATGGACATGAACGATTAACAATTATTTATTTAAGTTAATATTAAACCGAGGCACGATTGTTCCTTTTCCGTCAGGAACTGGCTAATCACACTTCTGAAGTTGTCACAGGATGGTTTTCGAGAATAAAACGCTTTGGTTCATGTGCTAAAATAAAATCGAACTTTTATTTATTCGCTCGTGTCTGTATCGTTTGAGCGTTAAAACAAGACTCCTCGATCAACACACCGAGAGTGTTGGTCGTTATTCAGAAACAAAGACAGAATAAACGTCAAACAAAAGGAAACATAGTAATTCAATGTAAATAGAATGTCAATCAATCAACATTAATCAAAACAAAACAGATTCAATAGTGACAGTAAATTACGTTACATATTAAAAGAAAACAAAAACAAAATATGTATTAAAAGAGATCTATAAAAAAAATGTACAGAGAATATTAAATAAAATATTATCCGTGACAATAATTAGAAGTTATTCGAACAATTTAGTAGATTACATGAGAAATATCTCCAACATAATTACTAAAAAAACAAAATACATGTGTACATACATCTGTACATATGTACATATTATGAAAATAATTTTTTATACTTTTGGTACAAGTCAATAAAACTAATTTATTATCCTCCCCCTTAAATGACCAGAGGAACAAGATAATTAAGTTAAAATTTTATCACGAACCCATGGGGCCTACACACCTAAAGTATGTACCCGGTCAGTCACATAATAAATCAAGTCCAGATTCACACTTTTTTCCAAGCAAGTCCCAAAGTTTGTAGGCAGGCGGAAATACAGGGTTTTCCAACAATAGTTGTTATTTTGAATCACCCGGTATTTCGGTAGCTGCCACTTTTGAAGCTTTTATTCTGTGACATTTGACAAGTAGAAACTACGCCATTACTAAAAATGGAACGATACACGATCATCGAACGATACAAAATCATCTTGACTGATGAGGCCCATTTCCACCTCGGTGGCTACGTCAACAAGCAAAATTGTCACATCTGGGGCTCGGAAAACCCAAGAGTTATTGTTGAGAAGCCTCTCCGTCCTCAACGTGTGACTATTTGGTGCGGTTTATGGTCCGGCGGAGTCATAGGACCTTACTTTCGAAAATTAGGTTGGATTAACTGTTACGGTGAATGGATTGCGCTATCGAGAGATGATTAATGATTTTTTTATGGTCGTAGTTGGTTGGTATTGATCTGGACAACGTTTACTTTCAACAAGACGGCGGTACGTGCCACACAAGCAACGAAACCATTTCTCTGTTATGGGAAAAGTTTCCGGACCGTGTTACCTCTCTAAGAGGTGATCACAATTGGCCACCGAGATCTTGTGATTTAACACCTTGCGACTTCTTCCTTTGGGACCACGTGAAAGATAAGGTCTACTCCAACAGACCAGCGTCGATTCAAGACGTCAAAGATAGTATTCGTGGGGCAATCGAGGACATAGGGCAGCCACTTTGCGATTTGGTTATGGAAAATTTCATGAAAAGGATATGGTCATGCAAGCGTGGTCGTGGTGGTCAATTGACTGATGTTGTTTTTCATTATTAACGGCATACCTTCCTCTTTATTATGAAATAAACATCCGATCATTTATCTCAAAAAATTGAATTTTTCTTTGAATACCAAAATACACCTCTTGTTGGAAAACCCTTTATAATGCTACTCCACTTTCATGTCTTGTCTCCTTTCCACTATACAAGATTAAGCTGCCATTTGAAGATCTGAACACTCCACTTTCGCACCATCGCATTTCGCTTATGCCTAAAATTTCACCTGTGCAAATCTTGTTGTATCTCGTAGTGTTATAACGTTCCATTGAGCAATTATTATCCTTTTCGTGTGCCAATTGTCGCCATCGATGGGTGTGTTGTTTCTTCTTAACTTGTAGAAATTAGTGATTAGCCCGCTGTATCTTAGAATGGTAATGGGGCTGCCACTTCAAAGCCTCCATTCCGGCTTTTTGTTGTTTAATATTGGTTTTCAAGCGGCGCCAATTACTCGCCACGTCGATGCAAGGATCATCGGCAAACTCGGATATTTGCTGAAAACTTGTTGAAAACGAGACTCTCCCCCTGTATCCACTGAGCTGTCCGCGACTGCTTATTTTATTCGCAGCTGCCCGGTATATCTACTGGGTACTCCACAACCCGCAACCTGCAGACGCGTCCGATGTTTTTCAGCTATGCTTCCCGAGGACATAGCTGAACGCTATCGTATGGTTTTTTTATTTAATTAAATGTAGCTTGAAACAATTAGGTAAAATGGTTTTCGAGTTATGCTAAAATATCTGCTTCAACCTCAATCTGGATGTTTATCGTTATTTTGATAGATAAACAAGTCCCATCCCACTAATAGACCACAAAGCTCATAAAGGAAATGGCCTAAGCTTTCGTTTGAGCAGAAAAAATGAATAATAAGAGCATGGTTTTTTGATAAAAATGTCTTCAGTTTTTCGGTTTTCAGCGCAAACGTTGGGCGCCATGTGTTCCTCGGTCGTCCACGTTTTCGGCTGCTCTGTGGATTTCATTCTAAGGTGCATCTTGTGATGCATTCGGGTGGCCAACACCATTTTCTTCTTATTATTTGCAGATTAATCGGTAGTTCCTCTGACTTTCTCCACAGTTCAACATTGGCTCGTTGGCCAGAAAATCTTCCATATGATTCGCATATCCATAAGATTCGTTAACAATAGTGAGTGTAAAAAACATGATTTTGTTGAAATTCTCTTACTTCCATCTAAAGGGCTATAATTTCTACTTTTATCCATAGATTTTGTTTCAAGTTTTCATTGTTTTCTTCGTTAGGATGCGGGATATTGTCAAATCAGGGCTGTACGGCGGATGACCCATCAATTCGACGTTGGATTTGGCTCGTCTCCGAAGTCCCACACGGTCGAATGCTGTTTTGTTTCTGGCTCATACGCATAGATCCAAGATTCGTCACCTGCGACGATCTTATAAACGTCTTTTGAAGCACCGTGATCGTATTTTTTCAAGATTTGTTTTTTGAGCGATTGTCAAGTTGTGCGGGATCCAACGAGAACAAACCTTTTTTACGGCCAGGTGTTCATGCAAACATCGAATGTATGCTGGTGGAAGAAATGCCCAATGATGCCTCTATCTCACGGTATGTCACATGGCGATCTTGCATTATCAGTTCACGCACGCCATCAATGTTCTTTGGCACAACGGCCGTTTTTGGACGACCTTCGTCTTTGAGCGAGCGTCGGCCACGATTGAATTCATTAAACCAGTTTTTCACTGTGCTATAGGATGGTGCTTCATCGCCATACAAAGATTTAAGTTCATCGATGCACTTTTGTCGTGATAATCCACGTCGAAAGTTGTGAAAAATTATCGCACGAAAATGTTCACGAGTTAATTCCATTTTTTTGCCAAATTGATTTTTTCAAGTCATTGTAAATAACACAAATGATGGTCGTACGTCAAAACGTTCTGAGTACGTTTATGCTAAAAAATGTCAAACTTTCCAATGGAAATGTCAGAAATATATATAGCAACCCTCGTAAAAATTTTAAATTCACTTTCAGGTTTATGTGTTTAATTTTACATCATAAATCAAACCTCACGATGAAAAAGGTGCATCCAATAAAAATTGGAATGTTACCATTAAAAAATTTGACAAAAAAATCTACACAAAAAAGTTTTTAGGCCTTGCAAATAAAAACAATTGTGTTGCATAGTGTTATTTATATCAAAGAAATTTTTTAAATTTTGTTTAATAATTTATTTGTCGCATTTATTTTATTTGTACTTTCAGAACCCAACGATGAATCCGGAGCCAATGTCGATGCAGCTATAATGTGGCGTGAAAAACGTGAAGAATTCAATCAAATTGCTAAACGTTTAGTTCGTAAGACTCTTGGTTTGCCATCATAAACACTACAATAATTTTAGGAAGATATACAAAAAGAAAAACAAAAAAAAATAACAAGAAACTTAGAAAAATCATTGGTTTAAATAAAAATTACGCATAGGTTTGTCCCAGCAACAGACCTTTAAATGATAAAATCACCACAGTAACGAGAAAAAACTTTATGTTTAAAAACCCTCTGTAATACTACTTTAAATAATATTTAATTTTATGTTATTTCCGATTTTTGTTTTCTTCGAAAAAAAATATATATATAATTATTTGATTACAAAACAAATGCTTTTAAAAAGGTGACTTCATTTTTCAGAGATTTATGTTTACGAAAAACGTTTTTTTTTTGCATAAAAAATTCAATAAAATAAAAGATAATGCAGAAAATGTGCTTATCGTGAAAAAATACTAAAGTACAATTATTACACAGACCTGCCAAAATACACAAAAGTTTGGCAAATTCGCCACCGGCAAATGAAAGCTATTATGGGAATTGTCTACACGTTCATTAAATATTATATGTATAGCATGTAGGTGTGAGTATGTAATATACCAAAATAAATGCAATTTCTTATGAATAATTAATCGATTTGAATTATTTAATATGATATCTGCTGTTTCCTGGCAACTGATATAAAAAATTTTAAGATATTGTTTGTTAATATTGTATTTTTTTATATTCGTCTCTATAAAAATACTGTAATTTTTTGGTTTTCTAAAAAAATTGAATAAGAAATACAGGGTTTTCCAACAAGAGGTGTTATTTTGAATCACCCGGTATTTCGGTAGCTGTCACTTTTGAAGCTTTTATTCTTTGACATTTGACAAGTAGAAACTACGCCATTACTAAAAATGGAACGATACACGATTCAACAACCCGTTGAAATTATTAAAATTCGAAAATCATCTTGACTGATGAGGCCCATTTTATTTATTTATTTATTTTTATTTATTTATTCAATTCCATTTCCACCTCGGTGGCTACGTCAACAAGCAACATTGTCGCATCTGGGGCTCGGAAAACCCAAGAGTTCTTGTTGAGAAGCATCTCCATCCTCAACGTGTGACTGTTTAGTGCGGTTTATGGTCCGGCGTGGTCATTGGACCTTACTTGGGTTTTGGTATTCAAAGAAAAATGCCATTTTTTGAGATAAATGTTCGGATGTTTATTTCATAATAAAGGGGAAGGTATGCCGTTAATAATGAAAAACAACATCAGCCAAATGGCCACCACGACCACGCTTACAGGACCATATCCTTTTCATGAAATTTTCCATAACCAAATCGCAAAGTGGCTTCCCTATGTCCTCGATAGCCTCACGAATTCTATCGTTGAGACCTTGAATCGACGCTGGGCTGTTGGCGTAGACCTTATCTACCATTGACCTAACAGAGCAATGGTTTCGTGGCTTGTATGGCACGTAGCGCCGTCTTGTTGAAAGTAAACGGTGTCCAGATCAATACCATCCAACTCCGACCATAAAAAATCATTAATCATCTCTCGATAGCGCAATCCATTCACCGTAACTTTTGATCCAACCTCATTTTCGAAAAAGTAAGGTCCAATGACCCCGCCGGACCATAAACCGCACCAAACAGTCACACGTTGAGGATGGAGAGGCTTCTAAACAATAACTCTTGGGTTTTCCGAGCCCCAGATGCGACAATTTTGCTTGTTGGCGTAGCCACCGATAATTTTCCAATTTTAATAATTTCAATGCGTTGTGGAATCGTGTATTGGAGAGAGCGAGTTTGCAGAATTCCAATACAATGGGTCACTGCCACTCTGGGCTCCGGAAGTCTCCGAGACGGTCTTCTTGGCCTTTATGCTAGCTACATGCATGAGAGCACCCAATGCTGTGACATTTCCTAAACGAATAGCATACAGGATCTGAAGCTTCTACTCTTGCTTTTCGCCTGGGAACGTAGTTTCCACGAAGATACCGGTGGTGGCGGTGCCCAATCGCTGTGGATCTGCTGCTCTCCTCACGCTACGCTGCACGAGACAGCAAAACTCTTGTCACCTATCTCACACCTCCCCGCCATCAGAAAAATGGCAAGAGAGTGCCTTTGAAGTAGATGCTTATCTGTACATGTCAACCGTGTCTCTGGGTTTGGACTCTCATGAAACAGGGCAGAAACATCGTATAGCCCATTTGAAGCGTTTGATCACTGTAGCCAATGTCCGCCAGGCATATCCTTCGGTGAATGGCAAAGAGTGCGGATTCGTTTTAAAGCAGACTTATTGCATTTTGATTTGGATGTAAATCCAGTATGTAACCCTTTTGTCGTTGTAGAAACATTGGATTTCATCATCAAAAAATAGTCCCACTGAGTAGAATTTTTGTAGTTGAAATTTATAATTTGTTGTTGAATTGTTTGTTTGTTTACAATATTATCGACCGCAACTGACAAAATTTGTCATACATAATACCAATTTTTATATCAGTTGCGTTGCCAGCGGACAACTTAACATAAGTTGGGTTGCATTAATCCATAATCGACCCATTACTTACTTGACATGAAAAATCTTCCATATGTATAAGTATTCTTGTGGCCAATGTGCAGTTTGCAAATATCCGAACTTTACGAAAATTAGCACGGAGACATTTCTTCGACTAGGTGCGATCCCTATTCAAAATTAGGTATATCGGTCCATGATTTTACACTCTAGAGACCACACATTCTACAATTGATCTGGCTTAAATTTAAGTATTTATATAGGGTGATCTAAGTAGAGATATTTTTTCAATAGCCTTTTTTGACAGATCAAGTGGGAGTAGTGTCATGCTATTATGTTATTTTCGTTAAGTATTGTTTGGCATTTCATCATGGAAAGACTGAATAACGTTTACAAATTATTCAGTTTTATTATCAAAATAATCGTTCGCCAATTGTGCTAAGTCCATTTTTTTTAAATCCAAAAATAAAACATTTTCCAGTCGACTTGACAGCCATGAGCTACATTTTAGCTCTCGTTAAGAGCTATCTTTTTGCCATTGACCGATTCCCGATCCGACGTACCGGAATCATCGGTCCATATTTCCTCAAAAATGATGCCGGTGAGAACGTAACCGTCAATGGCGACCGTTATCGTGCCATGATAACCGACTATTTGATGCCTGAAATTGAAGCTCGTGGTCTCGGCGACATTTGGTTACAGCAAGACGGCGCCACTTCCCACACATCGCATCAATCAATGGATTTATTAAGAGAACACTTTGGTGAGCAGATAATTTCACGTTTTGGGCCGGTCGATTGGCCACCAAGATGGTGTGATATCACACCGTTAGACTTTTTCCTGTGGGGATATGTAAAGTCTAAAGTTTGTGCGGACAAACCCGCTTCGATTCAGGCCTTGGAGCAAAACATCGCGCATGTCATTTGCCAGTTACCAGTCGAAATGCTCGAACGAGTCATCGAAAATTGGACTCAACGGTTGGACCATCTGAGACGTAGCCGCGGCCAACATTTGATAGACATAATCTTAAAAAAATAAATGCCAAAGAATGTTCTTTCAAATGATAATAAACATTCCCCATTCAATTTGAAATTTCTGTGTTTTTTTCTTTAAAAAAGTAGGGAACCTCGAAATGGATCACCCTATACTTTACACTATACTGAATCGTCCCTAGTGAAAATGGGGCATATCGGTCAATAATGTAATATAGCCTCCATATAAAGGCCCGGTCCGATGTTACTTCTTGACGCTCCAGACAACATATTTTTCAACTGATCTGGCTGTGATTTATGCATGTATACTTTATATTGTCCTAAATCGTCCTTAGTGAAAATGGGGAATATAGGCTCCTTCCGATTTTACTTCTTGAAGCTCTAGATAACACATTTTTCAATTGGTCTGACTGAGATTTAAGCGTTTATACAGTATATTGCCCTAAATTGAACTTAGTGAAAATGGGAAACATCGGTTCGTGTTTTTATATAGCGCCTATCTGAAAGTCCTTTTCGATTCGACTTCTTGAAGCCCTAGGGGATGAATTTTTCAACCGATTTGACTGATAATTACCGGTTTATGCTTTATATTACATACTTTAAATATTTAGCAGTTTTTGTTGCAATTTGAGTTAATTTTTTTTTTGCTCTGGGAAAATTTCATTTTAATTTGGGGCATTTTTCCATTATCAAATTGAAGTTTCTTATTTGGAGGTTACTTCATATTACAGAAACCAGTAAGGAAAGGCAGAAAGTCGGGCGGGGCCGACTATATAATACCCTACACCACCCTAACAATGCGATAAGAGTCATTTCGATAATAATTTGGAATAATTGGTAAATGGGTAGGAACATATTATCTAATTATGAACCGATAATCGCTAAATTAAGCAATATACGTTTCTAAATTGAGAAACATCTTTCTGGAAAATTTTAATGTTCGGAAGTAAAGTACAACTTCTATAGCGCTTTGATACCATATCAGGAGGAACATATATATGGAGGTTATATATAAATCTGGACCAATTTTCCCTGAATACTCATTCATGTAAAAAGACCTCTTTCTGTCGACTTTCGTACTGATCGGATATAAAGTATAGTCTCTACAGCGCTTACATGTCAAATCGGGGGTAACACATATATGGAGGCTATATTTAAATCCGAACCGATTTCTTCAAATTTCAAAGTGTTCATTCATATAATAGGAAACCTCTTTCTGCCGAATTCCATACTGATCGTATATAAAATAAATAAAGACGGACATAGCTAAATCAACTCAGAAAGTGATTCTAAGTCGATCGGTATAATAAACGATGGGTCTATTTCTTCTCCTTTTGGGCGTTACAAACAAATGCACAAAGTTATAATACCCTGTACCACAGTGTGGTGTAGGGTATAAAAAGTACCAATGAAAAATTTTACCATCCCTGGTGCCTGGCTCTCAATTGTGTAGTGGTTTGTTCATTTTTCACCACAGTGGAAAACTTTCTAATGTTAATATTCTTACTAGTTCTATAGATTAGGTAAATTTAAAGTGTCCATTCACAATAATTTATAAACATGAAATTGTGATCCCTTTGGCACAGGCGACATGGGAACCTTTTGATCTAACTTTGAGTAATTTCATTGAAATACCCATAACTGTTTCATTACCCAAACGTTCCCTCGCACGTTCTCGCGCTCTCTCTCTCTTCTAGACACACACACGAAAATACATCCATACCGACGACTACAAAGCTGAAATGGATTTTACAAATACTTACTTCTCTCTCGCATCGTATCTGTATCTCGCAGATACCCGTGAAGTATAGAAGTGCGCCTAAGCAAGTGCGGGTAGTTTTCGAATTTGTTCCATTAGTTTTTGGTATTTTTTATGACCACTAGTAGTACAAGCAACTGCTGCTGCTGTTGTGTTGCGCTATAACTAATGTTAATAGCAAATAAATGCTCAAAAATACATTAAAAATAATATTTACTGACTGATTCTTGTGTTTTTTATGGAAAATAAAAAACAAAAGTAAAACGAAAAAAATCGCCGAATAATACACTTTTTTTTAAAGAAAGAACGCACCAACAAAAAGGAAACGACGAAGAAGAGTGAAGAAGAAGTAGTGTAAATAAAAAAACAACAAAACACCGACAGGTAAGGGCCACACGACACAGCGTCGACGATTGAGAAAAAACCTAAAAAATTCCCCCCTCACAGCAATAAAATGCATTAAAAGTAAAAAAGGGAAATATTCCCACAAGAAAATTCAATTTCCAAAATAATAGAATAAATATACATGTGTATGTATGTATGTGTGTGTACATTTCAAGTGAAATTCCCAAATGATTGAAATTAATGCAAACCTTGTGTTGCGGTGATTGCGAAATCAGTTAAAAAATATCGAGAAATGAGATGTGAAATGAAATCGAATAAATGAATGAAGTAAGTGTGAACGTCAATATGACGCATTCTCGAAGGAGCATTTTCTGATTTTAAAGAAATTGTAAAAAAATGTAATGGTTATGTGTGTCCCCGCGTCAAAACCTAGTGAACTTGTGAGTGAGTGAACTGTTTTTACAGATTTTTTTATCGAGGTGAACAAACACGGTCTGTGTCCGTCCAACTGTCGTCTGTCTATAGACAGTCGGTGGCGGCGGAAAACACCAAACACATTTTTATTGAATTGCATCATTTTTTGTCGATGTGAATCTTGCGAACAACACCAAAAAACAAACAATCCACCGGACCGACCGACAAAACGACCATCCATCCACATCCATTCATACAAGCGGCGGACGTGTGGAGAGAGAGATCCACAGTCCAATCCCACTGAACTCACAAAAAATTCAACACATCAGAAGCATACCAGCATACATGTACAAATATATGTTGTATGTACTCAATTCATCGGACGGCGGACGACGACAATAACGCACAGTGTTTATAGACGTTACAAAAGTGGCAACATAACTGCAATAAATGCATCAGGTATCAGTCAAAAACTTCAGTCATCTTGAAAAATAATGTACACACGTTTACAAAAATAGGCGTAAGGTAAACCGATTAAGGTATACCCTCTCATTGTGAGAAATGTAATATGGTACGTCTGGAGGTAGATTGTATATAAAATACAAACACAAAAAAAACGGTCAAAAACAAACTTTTGGAATATTATTGCAGCAATGTTATTCATACGACATACATTGATCGTAGGTAATAAAGAAGGGGTTAAATGTAAATTGACAGTTTTTTTGGTAAGTTTTGGTCTATGGTGTGTTCTGACATACCTATACACAGTAATATCCCGTTAATAAAAAAACCTCGATAATTCGTATAGTTCGAAAACAGAAAAACAATCATAGTATGCAGCTACTTTTACCATTAACTTTTTTGATGTCTATCGTTATCAGAAACGAAAAAGGGCGAGTCATCATTATTAAAAATTGTACTGGAGAAGCAAAAGAACTAAATAAAGTACAAATTTTTCCGTTAGAAAAATGGGGCTTTCAGGTTAATACCTAAACATGATGAAGTATATATTAATTCACTGAAACGTGATGTATAACTCGTGTTTGCAAATTGCATGAAATATTTAACTATGAAATAAATTATTGTTAGGCCCTTTTTAATTCCGTTAATAAATCCGCCATTTTCGATAGTAGAGCGCTTGTCAGGATGTGTATTTTGAACAATGAACAATTGCCTACCAATAACTTATTTGAATTTTTTGGTTTCTTAGCCCTTTTTCGTTTCTGATGACGATATGTAGCTTAAATATGTATGTTGGCTAAATGACTAATTGTATTTGTTTCTTTTTCGTTCTATTATTTTTTTTCTTGTTTAACCCCATGAATTCTGCGATTCCCTGCAATTACGAATTAAGGGGATTCTACTGTAGTACAATATTATGGCAAATATTTTGGTAGAACAATTCGTCCCAGCCCTCTCCAATTTGTAGTTTTTTTTAACGATTTGTTAAAATATAGCCAAAAATTACTGTTATAGGGAAAAGCTAGAGTGTTAATAGGTTCCACAAAAATATCGGCCTTTGTATTTGCTACAAAGTTGCAGCACATACCCTACACCTCAGATGTAAAGAACAAATAGTTTGATAATAAACCAAAAGGGGGAACTTTAACCCCCGTAATTAAGGGTTTTCCAACAAGAGGTGTTATTTTGGTATTCAAAGAAAAATGCATTTTTTTTAGATAAATGATCGGATGTTTATTTCATAATAAAGAGGAAGGTATGCCGTTAATAATGAAAAACAACATCAGCCAAATGGCCACCACGGCCACGCTTACAGCACCATATACTTTTCATGAAATTTTCCATAACCAAATCGCAAAGTTGGTGCCCTATGTCCTCGATAGCCTCACGAATTCTATCTTTGAGGTCTTGAATCGACGCTGGGCTGTTGGCGTAGACTTTATCTTTCACGTGGCCCCAAAGGAAGAAGTCGCAAGGTGTTAAATCAGAAGATCTCGGTGGACAATTGTGATCACCTCTTCGAGAGATAACACGGTCCGGAAACTTTTCCTGTAACAGACCAATTGTTTCGTTGCTTGTGCGGCACGCAGCGCCGTCTTGTTGAAAGTAATCGTTGTCCAGATCAATACTATCCAACTCCGACCATAAAAAATCATTATTCATCTCTCAATAGCGCAATCGATTCAACGTAACTGTTGATCCAACCTCATTTTCGAAAAAGTAAGGTCCAATGACCCCGCCGGAACATAAACCACACCAAACAGTCACACGTTGAGGTTGGAGAGGCTTCTCAACAATAACTCTCCGAGTCCCAGGTGAGACAATTTTGCTTGTTGACGTAGCCACCGAGGTGAAAATGGGCCTCATCAGTCAAGATGATTTTCGAATTTTAATAATTTCAGTGCGCTGTTGAATCGTGTATCGTTCCATTTTTAGTAATGGCGTAGTTTCTGCTTGTCAAATTTCAAAGAATAAAAGCTTCAAAAAAAAAAATCAGTCCGATCAATTGAAATTTGCAGTCTCTATGATGTTGAGAAGTCAATATGAGTATGGGGGATATATCAAAAAATGGACCGATATTGCCATTTTTAAATCCAACAAGTAACAAAGTTCAGTCGGGTAAACCGACTAATGAATACCCTCACCTTGAGTCTCAAAAAATTAATAGTAAATTTATTTATTTTTTTGTTTTATTTAAATTATTATCAATTTAAATTCCGTTGTTTACTTTTGGTACAAAATGGTCCATTTGTGTGAGTGGTACCAAAAGGGGCGGGTCAATAACGCCCATTTTCCTCTGGGCTCTAGGTACTATAAAAGCATTACACTGTACAACATTTCAAGTGTTTGTATGCACTGTCATTAAATTTATTAGCTGATAACTTTTGGTTCAAAATTGTCCATTTGTGTGGGAGGTACCAAAAGGGGCGTGGCATCTTCGCCTATTTTTCTCGAGGTAATAGTGACTAATAAACTAATACTATGTGTAGAATTTCAGAGGATTCAAATAAGTAGTAAAGAAGTTATTAAATAATCAATATTTCACTAAATGTTAACCCTTTGTGGGGGAGTTACTAGAAGGAGTGGACCAATATGGCCAATCTTCGAACTTAGCCGGAGATAGAAGAAAATATTATTAATTAAATTAATTAAATATACCACATACCACTTTTGAAGTCAATCGGTTACTCCTTCCGTTAGAAAAATGGGGCTTTCAGGTTAATACCTAAACATGATGAAGTATATATTAATTCACTGAAACGTGATGTATAACTCGTGTTTGCAAATTGCATGAAATATTTAACTATGAAATAAATTATTGTTAGGCCCTTTTTAATTCCGTTAATAAATCCGCCATTTTCGATAGTAGAGCGCTTGTCAAGATGTGTATTTTGAACAATGAACAATTGCCTACCAATAACTTATTTGAATTTTTTGGTTTCTTAGCCCTTTTTCGTTTCTGATGACGATATGTAGCTTAAATATGTATGTTGGCTAAATGACTAATTGTATTTGTTTCTTTTTCGTTCTATTATTTTTTTCTTGTTTAACCCCATGAATTCTGCGATTCCCTGCAATTACGAATTAAGGGGATTCTACTGTAGTACAATATTATGGCAAATATTTTGGTAGAACAATTCGTCCCAGCCCTCTCCAATTTGTAGTTTTTTTTAACGATTTGTTAAAATATAGCCAAAAATTACTGTTATAGGGAAAAGCTAGAGTGTTAATAGGTTCCACAAAAATATCGGCCTTTGTATTTGCTACAAAGTTGCAGCACATACCCTACACCTCAGATGTAAAGAACAAATAGTTTGATAATAAACCAAAAGGGGGAACTTTAACCCCCGTAATTAAGGGTTTTCCAACAAGAGGTGTTATTTTGGTATTCAAAGAAAAATGCATTTTTTTTTAGATAAATGATCGGATGTTTATTTCATAATAAAGAGGAAGGTATGCCGTTAATAATGAAAAACAACATCAGCCAAATGGCCACCACGGCCACGCTTACAGCACCATATACTTTTCATGAAATTTTCCATAACCAAATCGCAAAGTTGGTGCCCTATGTCCTCGATAGCCTCACGAATTCTATCTTTGAGGTCTTGAATCGACGCTGGGCTGTTGGCGTAGACTTTATCTTTCACGTGGCCCCAAAGGAAGAAGTCGCAAGGTGTTAAATCAGAAGATCTCGGTGGACAATTGTGATCACCTCTTCGAGAGATAACACGGTCCGGAAACTTTTCCTGTAACAGACCAATTGTTTCGTTGCTTGTGCGGCACGCAGCGCCGTCTTGTTGAAAGTAATCGTTGTCCAGATCAATACTATCCAACTCCGACCATAAAAAATCATTATTCATCTCTCAATAGCGCAATCGATTCAACGTAACTGTTGATCCAACCTCATTTTCGAAAAAGTAAGGTCCAATGACCCCGCCGGAACATAAACCACACCAAACAGTCACACGTTGAGGTTGGAGAGGCTTCTCAACAATAACTCTCCGAGTCCCAGGTGAGACAATTTTGCTTGTTGACGTAGCCACCGAGGTGAAAATGGGCCTCATCAGTCAAGATGATTTTCGAATTTTAATAATTTCAGTGCGCTGTTGAATCGTGTATCGTTCCATTTTTAGTAATGGCGTAGTTTCTGCTTGTCAAATTTCAAAGAATAAAAGCTTCAAAAAAAAAATCAGTCCGATCAATTGAAATTTGCAGTCTCTATGATGTTGAGAAGTCAATATGAGTATGGGGGATATATCAAAAAATGGACCGATATTGCCATTTTTAAATCCAACAAGTAACAAAGTTCAGTCGGGTAAACCGACTAATGAATACCCTCACCTTGAGTCTCAAAAAATTAATAGTAAATTTATTTATTTTTTTGTTTTATTTAAATTATTATCAATTTAAATTCCGTTGTTTACTTTTGGTACAAAATGGTCCATTTGTGTGAGTGGTACCAAAAGGGGCGGGTCAATAACGCCCATTTTCCTCTGGGCTCTAGGTACTATAAAAGCATTACACTGTACAACATTTCAAGTGTTTGTATGCACTGTTATTAAATTTATTAGCTGATAACTTTTGGTTCAAAATTGTCCATTTGTGTGGGAGGTACCAAAAGGGGCGTGGCATCTTCGCCTATTTTTCTCGAGGTAATAGTGACTAATAAACTAATACTATGTGTAGAATTTCAGAGGATTCAAATAAGTAGTAAAGAAGTTATTAAATAATCAATATTTCACTAAATGTTAACCCTTTGTGGGGGAGTTACTAGAAGGAGTGGACCAATATGGCCAATCTTCGAACTTAGCCGGAGATAGAAGAAAATATTATTAATTAAATTAATTAAATATACCACATACCACTTTTGAAGTCAATCGGTTACTCCTTTCGAGAGTTATCGTGCACACCAGCCAGCAGACAGACGGACGGACATTGCCCATTCGACTTAAAATGACACAAAACGGATATCCGCCGAACATACTTAGGTTCTTAGGTCACTCCTTCGATGTGTTACAGTTTTGGTTCGTAGCAAATTATACATACCTCTAAGGTGAGGAGATAAAAATACCTGCAGAGATAAGAAGTATAGCGCGATTACAACGGAAGGACCTGGGTAAATTATCATAGAATTTTACGACGATAAAGCATATACTCGTATATAAGACTAAAGACGGGCTGGAGCCACTGTATTATATCCTCCACCATTACCTTTATATGGGGGACTATGCATGAACCGATGTCAATAAGTGACAACGGAGGGACATGGATCAATCTGCCCCATTTTCCCTAGTCCAAGAAATGACTTTGGAACAATTTTCGTAAAGATCGTTTCATATTTGCGACCTGCACTTGATCACAGGAATATATGGACAGACAGCAGGACATGGTTAAATCGATAATAAACTATGGGTCTACTGCTCTTCTCATATTGGGCGTTGCAAACGAATGCATAAAGTCATAACCCGTATCACTGTGTGGTGTCGGGTATAATTATACGATAAAAACAAGAAAAAAATTTTAGTCGGGTTAACCGACTGAGGTATACCCTCACTTTGTGAGTAATGTAATATTGTATGTTGGGTGGGAGATGACAAATCGTTGAAAACAAATGTGCATTCTTAGTCAGTCTATCTATAGTCATTGGAAATGTTGTCTAAAATACAAAATAAGAAAACTTTAAGATGATTGCTGCAAAAGTTATGGGAATGTTGTGTTCAAAAGAATGGCCTCTAACAAGTAACTAACTTTTTCCAGACTGTCGTATGTATGTATGTATGTACATTAAAGCGGGTCAAAAAAATATCGCGGTTGTCCGCATCTCAAATGAAAGCTTGTTTGTTTACTGAATATACCCAAAATATTTCAGCTATATCTTGAGCCGCCATTGAGCTAGAGCGACATTCATGTTTTTTTTGCAAATATCAGACATCTTGCACATAAGCGCTATAATTTTCGTATGTACAGCTAGAACTCTGCTTAAAACAGTGCCAATATTTTCATTCTCGCTCTAATAGATCCGAAGTTATTCATGTTTTAAGGGCGTAATATCGAGAAACCCCGAATAATCCCAAGATCCGGTATAATAATTTTCTCAATCCCGAATCCCAGGATTTGCGAAACTCAGTCCCGAACGACATCCCTAGTGAGGACCCATTAATACTAATGAATTCTTCGATATAAACCTATACATATATGCATACATATATTAGCACTACTATAAATATATGTACATATGTACTAGCACGAAAACACAGTGCAATACGAAAGGCCAACAACTCGCTCACTCTCCTTCATCTAGGCAGAGAGACTAAAAAGACACTGTAAAAAATGGCGTGGCGGGCAGACGGTGTGAACAAATCTCAAAAAAGCCGCACAATGCAAAACAAAGTGAGAAAAAACAGATGAAACGCAATAAAGTCTTCAATTGCTTGAATATACATATTATTTAATTCTGTGAATTGCATTTGTTATTAATCAATTAAATAATGGCAACAAAGCAAATAGTCACTGACCGACATGAATGAATATAATGGCATCAGCTCTCTTTTTTAAAAAAAATAATAAACGAAAGTGCTATTGTTTTTCCATCGATTCAAACCTTTAAAATGTCAACAGCCGCTATCTGTCGTATTATTATTAGAAACGCCAACGTATCGCAAAACGTGCCGCGTCGTAGCGCAACGCAGAACGTTACACTGACTCATGGGCCATTTAAAAAACAAAACGAAGCAAGAGAATAATTTTTAGTATGCAGCAACCGACATCGATCAAACAAAATAACGAAAATAAAAATAAACAAATATTATAAACACCAATTCGAGTGGGTGACCTTCTCTCATTCTCATTGCCGCGTTACAATTCCAAATATGTTAAAAAA
Organism: Eudasyphora cyanicolor; assembly: GCA_963930755.1. Lineage (NCBI taxonomy): Eukaryota > Metazoa > Arthropoda > Insecta > Diptera > Muscidae > Eudasyphora > Eudasyphora cyanicolor. The sequence continues at coordinate 142,864,380 of OZ005736.1, forward strand.
TATTCTTTGCAATTCATTAAAAATCATTAACAAACATTAAATTCAAACAAACCAAAAAAATTATAAACAAACTAGCCGCCGCCCCGCGTATACGATTACATTAAAACAGGGGAAATTGAATGTTAGGCCAACGTAATTCCCACAAAAACTAAAATTAACACAATATCTGCAAGGTTCTAATGATATTCCAATTGAATTTTTAAAATAATTACTGAGATAGCAACTCAGCGGAAAGGACGAAGAAGGAGGGATATGTGGGTGATGAGATTGATCTCATTTATATCATATATGTACATACATATATCATGATTTGGTATATTCTTAATTTAATAAATATTATTATCTTACTGAAAGTAAACAAACATACGAGTGTACATAAAAAGACTCCCACAAGAATTGATAATATTAGCTGAATAAGAATTTACGACCCTTTAGTTATTAACTTCTTGAATTCCGTGAATCGTGAAGAACAATAATTGCTTCTTTTGGATTATTTTTAATAAATTGGGAAAAACACGTCAAAAGGTCCACTTTTTTCAATTTTATTCCAGTCGCGTCAAAACTTGGTGGGGTTGCAGACGTACTATGGGTAATGGATGTGCCGGAATCATCGGTCCATATTTCTTCAAAAATGATGCCGGTGAGAACGTAACCGTCAATGACGACCGTTATCGTGCCATGATAACCGACTATTTGATGCCTGAAATTGAAGCTCGTGATCATGGCGACATTTGGTTTCAACAAGACGGCGTCACTTCCCACATATCGCATCAATCAATGGATTTATTGAGAGAACACATCGGTGAGCAGATAATTTCACGTTTTGGGCCGGTCGATTGGCCACCAAGATCGTGTGATATCACACCGTTAGACTTTTTCCTGTGGGGACAAACCCGCTTCGATTCAGGCCTTGGAGCAAAACATCACGCGTGTCATTTGCCAGTTACCAGCCGAAATGCTCGAACGAGTCGTGGAAAATTGGACTCAATGGATGGACATTTGATAGACATAATCTTCAAAAAATAAATGCCAAAGAATGTTCTTTCAAAAAATAAAAAGCATTCCCCATTTAATTTGAATTTTCTGTTTTTTTTTTCTATAAAAAAAATAGGGAACCTCGAAATGGATCACGCCACATTTTCAAGCAGAAGCATTAGACCGGCAAACGAGTGTGACAAAGAATTGATTGGTTAACTCTAGTGTAAACAAAGGAGGATCTCAGTAGTCGACTCTAGTCAAAGGAAGAAAATTTCAGTGGTCGACTGTATTATAGGTCAACTCTAGTATAGAAATAGTAAGATCTCAGTGGTCGACAGTATTAGGGGTCAACTCTATTATCGAGAAAGGAAGATCTCAGTAGTCGACTTAAGTAAAGAGGAAGGAAATGTCAGTGTACGACCGTAATATAAGTCAACTCTACTATCGAGAAAGGAAGATCTCAGTAGAGTATAGAGGGAATTTTGAAATTTGTCTGTACTCTATTTAACCTGCAACAATTCCTAGCAATAATGGTTTGATATAACCCATACATATTTCCCCGCGTGTTGTTTGGCAAATAATGGTGGAGGGTATTATACAGACGGCCCCGTTTGTCTTAAGCTTTTCCGTAATATCTGCAATAGATTCGTAGCCAGAACATTTTTGTAGCTTTCTCTCACTTGATATTCTCCCTTGCCTGCAAAAAGAATCGAGACAAGAACGTGGTTCGGATTTTTTTCCGTTGGTAGCAAAAATGCATTCTTCACTGCCTTCTCATGGAAGGAAGTAGATAATGAGTACTCAATTAATGTTTACTCCTTCTCCAGTACTTTCTCAAAGAAGCTACAGCATAATACTTGTTGGATATATTTGAATTAGCCAGCAAGGCCTTCTGTCATGTACATTTGCAAAAGGCTTACCGGAATGTGTTTCTGATCTTAAATAAGTCCTTATAAACGGCCTTCTTGTTGGAGGACTTCCACCTTTTTCCGCTGGGAATGAAGAGATGACCTTAACTACAGTTTAGAAGAAATAATATCCAAAAAAAATATCCAAAGATCTGAACACTTGAGTTAATATTGTATTCCCAGCAGAAGCATTAAACCGCAAACGAGTGTGACAATGATTTCATTGGTTAACTCTAGCGTAGAGAAAGGAGGATCTCAATAGTCGACTGTACTACAGGTAAACTCTGACTTAAAACAGGATGATATCAATGTGCTCGACTTCAGTGTATAGGAAGGAAGATCACATTTGTCGACTGCAGAGTATAGGAAGGATTGCTTTAATGTTCAACTCTAGTATAAAGAAAAGAAGAGCCCAGTTCACGGTTTTAGTATAGAGGAAAGAATATCTCACTGGTTGACTCTAGTGTAGAGGAAGGAAGATCACATTTGTCGACTGCAGAGTAGGGGAAGGGTGGATTTAATGTTCGGCACTAGTATAGAGAAAAAAAGAGCTCGGTTTAGTATAGACGAGCCACAGAATCTTACAATTAAATTAAAATCCAATTACAATTTAAATTTACAATTACAATTTAAATTAATTTAAAAATGAATTAATTAATTTTCCACTGTCCAATTTAATTCTCTCTTCGAATTATTACTCAAAAATTGAAGAAAAAGAATAGGTAGCATTAAATAAAACTGATGAAAAGTAATTCGTATGTTAGACCCAATTTACACGGTGCAACTTGTCCCTGTGAATTTTTTGAATTTCGTACGTATAATCATGCTCATTTAGAGTTGAGTCTTTAGCTTCAGTAACCAGGGGACATATTTATGTCTTTATTCGTTTCCTCACATTTATTTTATGGAATTTGTTTTTCGCAATCAGTCACTCATAAAATGAAATATCAATGTGTCCCTTGTATTTTCATTACGAGCAACTTTTTCTACCCCAGAAGCTTCTCTACATTTTTCTTTTACAAGCTCGTGTCGCAAGGACAAGCAGGGTCTTACCAGCAAATTTCTAGTAGTCCCAAAATTAGCCGACCTAACAAAGAAAAACCAATAATTTTGGGAAAAACAGTCTTTATTTCTCAACATAATTTCCTTTCAGCTCTATACACTTTTTCCAGAGATTTTCAATAGCTTCGATACCCTGTTTATAGTAACTACTGTCTAGCTCCTGATAATAGCCATCAACCGCAACCTCCACCTCTTCTTTCCTGGCAAATCTTTTTATAAGCTTGAAAAAAAGTTTTTAATACGAGGGAGGTAAATCTGGAGAATAATTCGAACTTTGTTGTCTTGATTGTGAGCAAACGCGGCACCCATTTTGAGCACAGCTTTCTCATCATATAATTTTCCGCGATGTAAATCACTTTTTGAAAATGCATATGACTTCAGCTAGCTCACGAACCTTCAATCGACGGTCATCCAATTCCATTTTGTGGATACCATTTCTGGCGTGAACACCTCAATTGGTTGACCAGTACGGTGTTCATCTTGGCAGCTCGTACGGCCCGGTTTAAACTCTGCCATAGTTGTAAACGAAAGAGCAAAGTAGAATTTAGCTCGGTTTTAATATTGGTTAGAATGAGACCTTTCAAATTAATGTATTGTATTACACGTCGGTGACCAATTTTTGCATCGTTTACTTTTGAGTGCTAAAACAAAACTAAAGAACGTGGCGCCTTGAAACTTAAAACCTTACCACTTTTCATGTAATTAAGTTTTTTGAAACTACTTCCGCATCATCTACATATATGTTCGGCTAATTTTGGCACCGCCATCGTATTTATGCACAGCCTCATCTATACGATTATCCCTACTTGTTTTTGTCTTTGGAAAGTCCTGCATTTTTTCTTGCTACTCATAACGTCATTATTACCAGTTAGTCGAAAACACTCAGTTAGTGGAAATACGTCAGTTAGTGGAAATACGTCAGTTAGTGGAAATGCGGCAGTTAATGAAAATACGCCACTTAGTGGAAATATGCCATTTAGTGGAAATACTATCGCTACATTCTAACGAATACATGCCTAGTAAAGAGAGATAAATACCTCAATTGTCAATGCCAATCCAATTCATTAATTTCCCAAGTCGATATAAGTGCTTTAACAGTAATATTTGTAATTGATTCCAACATTCCATTCGTCGACTTTGGGACCAAGCGAAAATACATTTATACTATTGCGTGATCCATTTCGAGATTCCCTACTTTTTTAAAGAAAAAAACACAGAAAATTCAAATTGAATGGGGAATGTTTATTATCATTTGAAAGAACATTCTTTGGCATTTATTTTTTGAAGATTATGTCTATCAAATGTTGGCCGAGGCTACGTCTCAGATGGTCCATTCGTTGAGTCCAATTCTCGATGACTCTTTCGAGAATTTCGACTGGTAACTGGCGAATGACACGCGTGATGTTTTGCTCCAAGGCCTGAATCGAAGCGGGTTTGTCCGCATAAACTTTAGACTTTACATATCCCCACAGGTAAAAGTCTAATGTCACATCACACGATCTTGTTGGCCAATCGACCGGCCCAAAACGTGAAATTATCTCCTCACCGAAGTGTTCTCTCAATAAATCCATTGATTGATGCGATGTGTGGGAAGTGGCGCCGTCTTATTGAAACCAAATGTCGCCGTGATCACGAGCTTCAATTTCAGGCATCATATATTCGGTTATTATGGGACGATAACGGTCGCCATTGACGGTTACGTTCTTACCGGCATCATTTTGGAAGAAATATGGGCCGATGATTCCGGTACGTCGGATCGGGAATCGGTCAATGGCAAAAGTGTTTTCTGGATTTAAAAAAAATTGACTTAGCGCAATTGGCGAACGATTATTTTGATAATAAAACTGAATAATTTGTAAACGTTGTTCAGGCGTAAGTCTTTCCATGATGAAATGCCAAACAATACTTAACAAAAATAACATGACAGTATGACACGACTCACACGTGATCTGTCAAAAAAAGTCTATTGAAAAAAGTATCTCTACTTAGATCACCCTATATATTCTCCAACACTGAAATATTTTTGAATTTCTTGAAAATACGGCTACGGAGATTGTGGCTCCGTTTCGATTGCCATCCAGTCAACAATTTTAATCTATACCCATAGTCGTTTACCCATTATAGAATCTAGTTGCTGTTATCTTATATTTTTTATCTTTGAAAACAATGTAGATGTTTTTCTTAGAATTACATGTGCCAATGGAGCTTTTTTAGAATTCGCAAAATTTAACATTACCCGGAAGTTATAATGGGATACATATTGGATCACTCACTGCCTTTAGGCTTCGAATATTTTGTCACAGTCTTTCTTTTATATATTTTTTTTGCCGACTCGACTCAAGTTCTTTCCGCAATGAGTGTAGTGGAAGTAATTAATTTTACTCACACCTAAGGACTGGCGGAAAAGGACTTTCATCAAAACTGCCTATTGACATAAAATGAGAAGGTCGCAAGTGACCCTCGTTCTCTTTATTAAAACATATACTTATATTGTCTATCAGCGATCGAGGGATAATAGCAGTTTTTGCGCTATGTCCGTTGTGGGTGTTATCACCACTACAAGTGATGCTCAGGGTCGTTTACAAAAAATAAATATAAAATAGTTTATTAAAATCAATTGGCTGTCTATTGTGCTTAAGCACTCGTGAATCCCCAACAAATATTCCCATTCTTTTTCGCTCAGTGTGCTAATAATAATAAATAGTTTGATGTGAATAGATAAGACAAACAATAGCAATATGTGACAATTTTACAAAAACCACAACTAATCGGTTTACTGCAGTTACCAACTAACCATTGCAACATCTATCTACACAATGATGACACATCAATAACAAAATATGTATTACAACATTTTTTAATTGGTGTAAATTGTGGAAAATACACAATGATCGTGCAAATAAAAGTTTTCGTACAAAATTATAGAAATAGCTTGCCTATTAAGCAGAGTAATAGATATTATGTGTTTTTTGTAATAAGGAAAACAAAAAATAAATCCCACAAACAATACAATATAGGATAATTTTGTTTTGACAATGTTGAACTGATCACGGATGTCCTGGAGAAACGAGCGGTAGTCTTGAGAACTTTATCATTACGGATTTTTCAATTAAATGATAACTTGGAAATACATAATTTGTATATCTCATATTAGTGAAGGAGTATATATCGCTCACTTACTTCATGAATGACATAACTGAAAATTAAATATTTTCAAGACGAGAAACTTTAAGTCAGTATAAAGAGATAAGTAACATCTGTTGTATAAGTAGTAGAAGAAGCAACGTCTGACGAGGTCAAGCTGATTATTGGCGCAGACACGAACGCTCATCATACTATCTGGGGTAGTACGGATATAAACAGTAGGGATGATTCGCTTCTTGACTTTATTCTAACTACCAACCTAAGTATTTGTAAAATAGGTAATAAACCAACCTTTACAATTAAAGACAGACAAGAAGTACTAGACGTAACGTTTGCTACTGACCGGCTGTCAGACAAAGTTATTGGGTGGAATGTACTGGACGACCACTCTTTCTCAGATCACCATTATATTGAGTTCAAACTCGCTGAAAAAGCGCCTGAACCTGCCGTCCACAGAAATGTGAGAAAGACAAAGTGGCACCTGTATGAGAAGAATTTCAAAAAAGTCCTCAACTCCAAACTTCTGTACGAACCGAATGACAAAGCCGGTCTGGATAATCTGGTCGAGCATATCACCACATCATTCAGTAGTTCCCTTGAAGAAGCCTGTCGAAAAACAAGGTACAAGGGTAAAACTAAACCCCAATTGTGGACTTCTGAGCTAACAGCTATGAAAAAGACCTGCAACAAGCTATTCAATAAGGCTGAATCTACTGGGGTCGCTAATGTTTGGGATGCCTATAAGGAGCAACTCAAGATCTATAAGAAGGAGCTTAGAAAGGCGCAAAGACGCTCTTGGTATACCTTCTGTGGCGAAGTGGAAAAGGTCTCTGACGCCGCAAGGCTGAGGAAAATACTATCAGCTTCATCCTGTACAGTGGATTACTTGCAGGATGAGGCAAATAATTGGACCAAAAACTGCGAGCAGTCGCTAAATCGTCCCCGCATTTCAAGGAATTCACCATGGTGGCATTTCTTGACATAGAAGGGACTTTTACAACATTCACGCAGATGCAGTAATTGCGGCACTGTCACATCTAAAAGTTAACTCTAGTTTGATTAGACTAATTCAAAGTATGCTCAACAGAAGACGCATAACAGCATATCTTGGGTCCACAACTCTAACAAGGTTTGTAAACAGGGGGACCCCACAAGGAGGAGTACTGCCTCCACTAATTTGAAACCTAGCGGTGAATGAAATCCTGCTAGATCTAGAACGTTGTGGCTGCAAGGTCGTGGCATATGCGGACGACGTGGCAATCACAGTGAGTGGCGAATTCGTAAACGTCCTCAGAGACATCCTACAGGTGGCTCTGAACAAGTTGGCTAGATGGGCCAGAAGCAGCGGTTTGGGCGTTAACCCCAACAAGACAGAATTGGTTCTCTTTACTAGGACGAATAATGTCCCACATGTGGACCCTCCACCTCGGATAAATGGAACAGATCTAGTCTTTTCTGAAAGTGCAAAATTTTTAGGAATAATTCTAGATAGAAACTTGTTTTTTTAGACTTAAAGTTTTGGAACGAGTTAGGAAGTCCAACGTCGCCTTATATTCCTGCAAAAAGGCTGTAGGGTCGCAGTGGGGCCTCTCTCCTAAAATCGTCCACTGTATATATATAGCCGTAGTTCGTCCAATACTGTTATACGGCATTGTGGTATGGTTGACGGCAACTGACAAACTAACCATCACCAACCTACTAACAAAGGTTCAGAGAACTGCCTGGCTGAGCATAAGCGGATTCTTAAGAACTACAGCGACCGAGTCTCTACAAGCCCTACTCCATATACTACCGATTAATATTGTGGCGAGAGAAGTTACAACCAAAGCGGCAATAAGATTAAACTGCCTATCAATCTGGAGGTGGAAGAACTACGGTCACATGAGGATATCAAAGGGTAGTGCTATGAGAACCGACCGAGTGGACTATATACCTAATGTGTACACCTTCGGGAGAAATTACATCACTATTGGCAGAATACCAGGTAAAATATACCATCTCCACTTTAACACGGATGGTTCGAAGCTTGATGAAAAGGTTGGCTTCGGATTACACTGTGAAGAACTTAGTTTGGATATAGCTCACAGACTACCTGCAGTGTCTATCAAGCCGTAATGGCAATATGGGAAGTTGCAAAGTGGCTGAGTCGCAACATAGTAACCAACACTGGCGTTGTCATTTACTCGGACAGCCAGCCATCTCTTAACGAGATGGCTGAGCAGTTTTATATACACCTCATATGGGTGCCTGGGGATAGGGATATCCCGGAGAACTGCAAAGTCGATGAACTTGCTAGGAAAGGGAAGATATTACAAATGCTCGAAGAATTTGCATAAATTGGTGCGCCACTATCCACGAAAGATGGACAGAAATCGGCACCTGCAGGGTATCTAGACAAATGTGGTATGACCTGAGAAGATCAAAATATCTCCTCGCAATAGAGAGGCAAATATTGTGTACGTTAGTATCAGTTCTGACGGGACACTGCTTGATCGGCGAACAAGCCAAAAGATTGGGTATTGACTCCAATGACTTCTGCAGAAGCTGTGGAAATGAGGAAGAAGTGGAGAGCATTGAGCACTTGCTATGCGATTGCCCCGCTCTGAGTAAACGACGACTGGACATACTGGGGTCGGCCACTCTAAGCAGCCTAACAGATCTTTCCAGTACCGATATTCGTACTATCGACAAATTTGTATATCAAACAGGTTGGTGTCGATGAGGGGCATTTCAGCCCGTGGTAACACTAGGGACCTAAACTTGTCTATGTGAGCTTGCCACCCTAACCTAAAACCCGATCCCCAATAGAAGTTGCCAGATTCTTGCGTACACAAATTACGGATATCTCTGTACTAATCATCTAAATGTTTTCATATTTTGTATTTTAGACAACTTTTACAAAGACTATATAACATGCTTCAACCTCTCTGGCTATGTGGCCTTCTATTGCAAACGTCTGTAGTAAAAATGGGGCACTTATACCCAATTTAAACGGTGCGACTTTTCCCCACGACTTTTATAATTTCTCTTTCTCTTTGATTTTTTAGGCTCATAAAGGAAAATGTCAATTTGTCCCTTGAATTTTCAACTTTTACAACCCCGCAATCTTCTCCACAGCCTTCTTCAACAAACTCGTGTCGCAAGCCCCATGTCGCAGGGACAAGTCGCACGGTGTAAATTGGGTCTTCGGTTCATGTTCTCATATAGTCTCCATATAAAGGTCCCTTCTAATTTTACTTCTTACGATCATGTTGAAAATAAAGCATAAATCGCCCTTATTTGAAATGGACACATAGGTTCAAGTTTTTATATAGCACCCATATATAGGTCCTTTCCCACTTTGAAATCGGGAATGGTAACCCCAAAAAGTTGTTTGCTTTGACATGAAATGAACGATATACGAGTACATACATACCAGGATTTCGCATAAAAATATCTGATTATCCATTCGATAAAAAATTGTATTTTGTTTTCAGATTTTAAATGCTAATAACATCTGGAAAAAATCATATTTTTTTGCTAACTATAAAATGTTTTATTTGGAGAAGTGAATCGATATGCAAATTTATTTTGAAATCGGGAATGGTAACCCAAAAAAGGTGTTCGGTTTGACTTGGAATGAACGATTACGAGTGCATACATACCAGGATTTCGCATAAAAAAATTTGTATTTTGTGTAATAATGAAAATGTTAGATTGTCGTAAAAAACGCCCCTATTATGCACTACATCCCATAATGGAGAGTATACAAATTATATGTTTGTTTAATTCTAAATTCACCTTGCATGCATTCAAGTGTGTTCATATCTTATCATTTTCCAAAAAAAAAAACCAAGTTCACCATTTTCGACTATGCAACATTCTTAATATAACCAAAACACAAAACTCGTTTTATTCCAACCAGTTTTATTTTGTTATATTTTTGTTATGATAGAAAGTTAAATACTAGTAGCTCCCCGACATCAAATTGTGTTTCGACGTTTCGGAGCAAATGGAAAGTCAATGAAAAAGGCCATTCATCTAATTCATTCACCATACCTATAGAGAAAAAAATCAGCCGAACCGATATCTATCTACTCGTATTTCACTGCAGTAGTTCACATTTCTTCTTCTACCTTTTTCACATTTCTTCTTTACGTTTTCGGCATAATATACCGACGAATAAAAAGAAGCACTTACTCGAAATCTCAACAGCGGCCATACCTTATCAGCCGTTACGGATATTTACGAAGCTAGCCAACGAAAAGAAAAAAAAAAACAATAACTTATAAAAGTAGAAAAATAAGTAAATGATAAAAAAAAGTTGAATGTTTGTATGTATTATTCTAAAAAAAACACAAGTAATTACTCAAACATGTTAAATGAGTGAGTGGGTCGCAAAAGATATATAGGCCGCAAAGAACTATATTTGTTTTTTGTAGACTGGTGTTGATGTCGCACGTTTCAATGACGCCGAGTTGCGAACGTCACGTCGTGTTGTCTATTTAATCGGTTATTGGATAGCGCTCTAAGAGATGACTCAGGCAACACTATTGGTACATAGAACACCACAAAACGGATACATGCAAAGAAAATAGTAGTTTTATAATACATATGTATTTTTTGTTTCCCAATAGAAACGGCAGAACAGTGATTATATAGAAAACGAAGTGTACAAATACAGGATGTGGTGCGGGAAACTGTTTTCCTAAAGGTAGGTTCGATGTTTCTTTGTCGCAGTTTGAGCGGTAAACAAGAAATCAGCTGATATTTGGCAAATGAAAACAGTAAGGAAGGGCTAAAGTCGGCGGAGCCTACACCATCCTATCGGAGCAGAATAAGAAGAAATACTGTTAAGTTTTATCAATGTTGTTTTTTTAGAATGAACCTTTTCCCTATCTTTTATTTTTTAGCGCTTAGATTAAATATCGGGATATAAGTACAATATACTGAAACTATGTCGTTGCTGATCAGTCGTAGTGAACGGACATGTTTAGCACATAGCGGACAGTGAAAATCTATTACGCAGTACATATTACGCAATCGCAAAAAAAATAAAAATCTGTACAAAGTCTGGAAGGCCTACATCGTAGTACCTATTACGGGCTAAAACAGACAAAAAATTAATACATTCGTTGACGGGGATGCCTTCGCGTTCCGACGGAGCGGGGTTCCGCAATCGTCCTACTGCCCGTCGGTTGGTCTCGGCCAAAGCCGACCACACCAAAAATGTTGAAAATATGCCCCCAGTACCCACAACAGGTGGTAAGGTGAGGGGAAAACGTCATGTCCGACCGTCAAAACGGAAGCACAGTGAGCACCGGATAACGCTCAGAGTTTTGACGAAGTTGGAGGCTGTTGAGGTTTCGGCTCTTACCGAAAAACAAAAAGAGTCACTTACCTGGGCTAAAGGCGTCATAGATTCTTCTAAGGCCAATCAGCCGGCTGAAAGAGCCACAACTTCGGCTGTGTTAACGGCTAATAAAGTCAAAAGAATCAGATCACCTGACGAACCCCTGCCTTTGAAAAAGGCAAGAGGCCCTAATGTCAGCATCAACAGGACAGTCACCAAGCCCTTCAATGAAGTGACGAAGGAGAGTCTAGTGATGGCCGTTATAGACAGAAGTAGCGAGGATGGATCCATCCTAATGGACAAATGGAGCCATGTGCAATCAGTAATTATGGTTCATTACCTCGATATCCGTAGAGAAATGCCGGGCAAACCACCAATCTGCAACGATGCAGGATGGCATCAGTAGGAGTAAAGCTCTTATATTTCAGAGATTCCAGATCAGTAGACCTGTATAAGGCTGCTCTGAGTCGAGCGGGTGAGGTGTGGCCGGGTGTCCAGTTGGATGTTGTCGAAAAAACAAGATCCCTAGTCACCCTAGAGCCATCACCTGGGTTACAGAAGAGTCCTCCAACCCGGGTGACATATTAGAAATAATAAAAGATTCCAATCCTGGTCTGCCCGCCCATAATTGGAGAATCAGCAAGGTGGGTGAGGCGGATGGTAAAAAGCGGCAGGCCAATTTGATCCTTAACGCTGAATCCACCTCCCATATACAACATGCAAGTGCAACGCTACAATATTGCTTCGAGACTACAATCTTGAAGGTATACAAGCAGAATAGAGCTCCCACTGCGGGAGGTGAGTCGTCCACCGTGGTTGATAAATGGCTTTCTGGAAGTGCGGAGGTACCGACGCCCATTATTTCTGGTGACTCCAACTGTAACAGAAGATCTGTAACGTCCTTCTCTGAGGACGAAAGCTCTACTTCTGACGCAGAGGGGCTGAGGGGAGTCTCCGGACTCTTTGACGCATCTGGCGAGGACACGCTTCTCGACGATACGGACGAAGAATTCGATAACACCCTTGTCGGGGTGGATGTTAATCTGTCAATTACCAATGATGGTAAGAATTCTACAGATTAACCTCCATCACGCTAAGACAGCCTCAGCGGCTCTATTGCTGCGCCTCTCCACAGGTGGAGTAGACATCGTCCTGATACAGGAGCCCTACGCAGTGGAAGGAAGTGTGTGCTGTATCAGGACACCCAACTTTAAACTGCTTGTGGCCAACTGTGAATTTCCCGGGGAACTCTCTAACAGAACCAGAGGATCAGCAGGACCAACAAGAGGGAGAGTGGACTGCGAGCGTCGCTACCTTGTTGACTGAGAGATCCAGAATAAGCTGGGCTGTTAATAGCTTTGAGCCCTCCAAGTCACCTGGACCAGACGGCATCACTCCAGCAGAAATGCAGAAAATTTTGAAGTACATTATCCCCTGGCTGGAGAAAATGTATGTAGGCTGTATCAGGCTTTCATACGTGCCGAATCGATGGAGGTATACTAAAGTGGTATAACCTGGATACAAAACTCCTGTCGGTGAACCAACATGCATACAATAAGGGGAAGTCTACAGAATCAGCCCTGCACGAACTTGTGAGCACTATCGAATCGTCCCTACATTTCATTTGTAAATAGACTTAATCAACTGTTTTTCGCATAGAAGTCATGCGAACGTTAACATTCGACATCGTGGATCAGGCGGTTAATGATACAGAAGCCACAGCTTCCAGTAGACCAAAGTTCAGAAATACAAAAGTTACACGAATTTTAAAATTATATATAAGCGAGGCCCTATTTTGAGGCACTGTATCTGAGTTCCTGCATGTTATAGAAGTTACAAATTTAAAACATAAAGTCGACAATTGCTCTTGTATATGCACGTGATTGCAAACGTTTGACTTCAATTTCAAAGTAAAAATTTCCCCAAACTGTACGTCATAGAGGATTTGTGCCACTATCCAGCACTCAACCAAACTACAAGAAATATTTGAGTACCTCTATCTAAAGTGTTTGCTTAATACCTTCAGTGAAGTTACAGAACCGAAAAGTATGTACATTAAGGCGGTTCGAAATAAAAGTCAAGTATGATTGTTTTCATATCAATATTACAGAACATTATCTTAATGCCCTCCTAGACATTGAATACAATTTGCGAAGAGATATTTTGTTTTTTATAACCGTTTTTATACCCTACACTATACTGTGGTACTGGGTATTATAAGTTTGTTTCGTGGCAGATGTTTGTAACACATTCAAATACTACAGCTAGACCCACCGTAAAGTATATCGATCGACTCAGCTTCACTAGCTGTACGTCATTACGGATTACAGAAAATCGGTACTAGACACGTATTTTCTCAGTATCTTCCAGTCATATCCTCTGAGATGAGTCAAATCTGGCAATATGTCGGAACCGAAATATCGGGATCTTGCATGTGTGAAAGCTGGGCAGTGACACAGAAAATGTTCTATCGTTTCGATGTTTTCCCTGCATGCCCTGCACTCGTCGTTTTCTGCTAGTCCTATGCGATGAAGATGTGCCTGTAAGCTTGAGTGTCCCGTTAGAACACTTATCATCTTACTAATCTCGATCTTGTTTAGTTTCAGAAAACTACTGGTTTTCTTCTCATTTGGGTCACCCCACAGTATCTTTGCAGTTGCTCTATTCCACACAGTTTGGGAGCCATCACTGCCCAGTGCTTCAACTCATCCTTCGTGGCTTCGAAAGGTTTCCAATTTTCCAAGTTTGTTACTCGAAGTTCTCTGCCCTTTAAAGCCAAGCTGTTTGCTCGTTCATTTCCAATCACTCCGTTGTGTCCCGGTACCCAGAAAATACGCAGTTGACCATGGACTGAGTAATTATTTATCGTTCTAACACTGTTCTGGATTTGACCTTTTCCGATGTTATTGCTTTGATCGCCATTTGGCTATCTGTGAATATGTTGGCATATTTAGGCTTTGTGGTATTACTGAGCCAGTTAACACACTCCGTGATTGCACGAACTTGTGCTTGAAATACTTTATTTAGCATGAAAATAAAAATTCCGATTCATATTAAATCAGAAAATATGATACCGCTATATAACCGTGTTAAAATATAGAAAAAGTACTAAAAATCCAACTTGGCCAAAAAAATTCGTATGGGCATTAAATTATTAATTGAACCAACTTGACTAAACGAATGGTGCAGATGTTCTTATTTTTGGGGCTACTTTCACGTCCAATTCTCAGAATTGAGTCCCAAAATCATGTGTTGTACTGTGAAATTTTAGTTGAGGTATCATTTAGTCGGCACCGTCCAACTTTAGCCTTGCCTTACTTTTTTTATGAAAAAGTTTTAAATTTCATTTTACTAATGTACGAGATCTGTAGAATAGGTGAATTTTAAAATTTCTCGCACTTCGTGCATTCGATTATCGTTTTTTTATGTTGGCACACTTGTCTCGAACATATGTTCTTAGATGAGTTTATTTTTGAGAGACATAGCAGTTAGACGTGTCCTGCTTGCTCGGCGATTTTCTGCTGTGAAAAAAATGGATCAAAGAATTTGCATCAAATTTTGTGTAAAACTTTAAACGGTTAGAGGGACATATAGTGATTTTAATCTGAGTCAGAAAAATGTTTACAAGTGGAACAGCTTTTCAAAGAAGGTCGTGAAGACGACGCATAAAAACCGATGAAAATGTTAAGAAAGTGAAGAAGATTGTTATGGAGAATCGTCGAATCACAATAAGAGAAGTTGCAGAGGATGTCGGCATATCGGTTGGCTCATGCCATACAATTTTTTTTTTGGAAATTTTGTACATGAAGCGTGTGGCAGCGAAGTTCGTTCCAAAATTGCTGAATTTTTAACAAAAAACCGTGGCATGTTCGTAATTTTTTGGTCGAAAAGAATACCGTAATCATCAGATTAGGCCCCCTGCGAGTTTTTTCTGTTCCCAAAATTTAAGAGACCCATGAATGGACGGCGTTTCTCGACGATTGAGGAGATAAAAACCGAATCGCCGAAAAAGCAAAACACGTCTAACAGTTACATATGTCTCTCACAAACAAACTCAACTGAGAATACGAGGGTTGCTATTTATATTTCGGTCCTGGCAATGCTGGTGTTGCCAGATGAAAACTGGAACTTCCATTGGAAAGTATGACATTTTTTAGCATAACTTCACTCAGACCGTTTTGTCATTTGAGCGCGAATTGTTTTGGTTACAGTGTGTTGAAAATTCACTTCCAAAACATGGTTTTTAAACGCTTCGACAGCTGCTTCAGTCGTCGAAAAACGTTGACCAAGCAGTTATTCTTGATGTGAGTGAATAAGAATAAGTCATTTTGGGTCAAATCAGGGCTGTACGGCGGATGACCCATCAATTCGACGTTTTGGCCGGTCAAAAAGGCGCTGGTTTGAGCCGAAGTATGAGAGCTCGCATTGCCATGGTGCACAATGATTCGTCTTCTCTTGTTCGTTTTTCGAATTTCTCCGAAGACTTCAGGCAAACAAATTGTGGTGTACCACTCAGAATTGACCGTCCTACGTTGCTCAAGCGAAGCAGTCGCCACATGACCAGTTTTTCCGAAGAAACAGGCGATCATTCGCTTTGAAGTGCTTCTTCCACAAACAACTTTCGTTGGATTTGGCTCGTCTTCTAAGACCCACACGGTCGATTGCCGTTTTGTTTCGTGTTCTTATGCATAGATCCAAGATTCGTCACCTGTGACGATCTTATAAACGTCTTTTGAAGCACCGCGATCGTATTTTTTCAAAATTTCTTTGCACCAATCGACATGAGCCTATTTTTGAGCGATTGTCAAATTGTGGGGATCCGACGAGAACAAACCTTTTTTACGTCCAGGTGTTCATGCAATATCGAATGTATGCTGGAGGAAGAAATGCCCAAGGATGCCTCTACCTCACGGTATGTCACATGACGATATTGCATTATCAGTTCACGCACAACGGCCGTTTTTGGACGACCTTCACAACCTTCGTCTTTGAGCGAGCGTCGGCCACGATTGAATTCATTAAATCAATTTTTCACTGTGTTAGGATGGTGCTTCATCGATGCACTCTTGTCGTGATAATCCACGTCGAAAGTTGTGAAAAATGATCGCACGAAAAAGTTCAGGAGTTTATTCCATTTTTTGCCAAATTGATTTTTTCAAGTCACTGTAAACAACACAAATGATGGTCGTACGTCAAAACGTTCTGAGTACGATTATGCTAAAAAAAGATCAAACTTTCCAATGGCGCCAGGCAACACTTAGTGTTGCTTAGGCCAGAAATATATATAGCAACCCTCGTACAAGTTCGAGACAAGTGTGCCAACATACATAAATGTACGCACGTGTATTTGACAACCGGTTTAACAGCCGAACAAGCAAAACACGTCTAACTGTTATGTCTCTCACAAACAAACTCAACTGAGAACACATGTTTGAGACAAGTGTGCCAACATAAAAATCAGTAAGGAAAGACAGAAAGTCGTTCGGGGCCGACTATATAATACCCTACACCTCGCCTAAAAATGCGAAAATGGGCATTGCGATAAGAATTTGGCACTGTTCATACATGTAATAAGAAAACTTCCCCTTCCGAATTTCGTACTGATCGGATATAAAACACGGTTTCTATAGCACTTACATGTCAAATCGGGTGAAACATATATATGGGGGCTATATATAAATCTGAACTGAGTTTCCCCGAATTTGGCAGTGTTCATTCATGTAATAAGAGAACTCCCTCTGTCAAATTTCGTACTGATCTGATATAAAATACAGTTTCTACAGCGCTTACATGTCAAATCAGGGGTAACATATATATGGGGGCTATATCCAAATCTGAACCGATTTTGACCATTATTTGCATTACTCGTATAGACGGCAACAATAGTAAAACGAAATTATGATAACAAAAATGAGGTTTATGGACTGTTTAGATTTAGAATTTGTATGTGGTATCTCAGAGAGGAAGGAGTAGTTCGATTGCGGCCTAAAGCTTGGGAAGTAAACATGCATGCATAGCAGTATGTACTCGTATTTTCGATCGATAACCCCAAGAACGAAATGAAAGAAAATTTAAAACGCAAATGTTTGTAGAAAAATATGGAAAGAAACATTTGAATCACCATTAAAATTAACAACATTGTCGACTGAACTTGTGAACTGAGTTAGACGCTTTTAATGTGACTTAGTCGGTGATTCAGTTATTCGCTCAGCTTCTTGTAAAGGATGTTTTTTACTTTGACTTTATTTGACAACCAATTTAACAGCTGACAGCGGCTTTTTGTTTAGTTTGGTTTGCCATTTCATCATGGATAGACTTACGCGAGAGCAACGCTTGCAAATTATTCAAAATATATAATCAAAATAATGTTTCCATTTGTTGAACTTATCCATTCAAAAATTTTTTCGGCGATGAAGTTCATTTTCCAAGCACCATTCTATCCAAAGAAAATTACTGTTTGGTATCATCATTTGACCATATCGCTACCTCCATTCCAAAGTATGCTATGTCGAAGCATGCAAAGGTAGTTTTTCAGGGGAAATAGTCAATTATTTTATTAGTACTCGTATTAAAGAGAATATTTGGCATTTTAAGTTTTCTCGGAAATTTAAAAGCTACTAAAAGTTTTAATTCTATTGACACATTAGTTAATAAATTCCTTTTAGTTGCAATTGTTTTCAATGCATTTTTGCTTTTTATTTTTCTCAAAGTTTAGCCCCCTTTTGCGCAAAACCCCATTGTTGTTGTATAAGGACATAGTAACATCAAATGGGCGGTTGGTTGTCTGCGCAACAGGTACTCATGCGATTTCCAATTTCATGCGGTGGTTGGTAAGCTAGGATGGGAAGATGGAAGGTTGTTTGTCTGAGGGTCCCTTTCATACTTTCGCAACACATGAAGGTCAATGTGTCACACGACGGCTGGCATGTGCTTCAAAAAGTGAACAGGGAACACGTGAATGCCTAGAAATTAAGTGCATAAATTTGTTGTACGTAGTATCTATGTATGTACGAGTATGTATTTGCGTACGTATTTATATGTGGAGCTTAACAATGTGTTTTTACTTTCAGAAAAAACACATCTTGTTGAGAGCCAAACAATCCTTTCCAAGGTATGAAACTAGCTGACCAGGCTACGCCCTTTGATCAATCATTATGTTTCCTCCATAGTGTCCTTCCATGGACTAATACGAATTCAAAAAGCCCAAAATCGTTAAAAACAAACGACACGTTCTTGAGTTATGCAGCGATTTGCTGCGGAAGGGTCTTATTTTATTCATGACCGATCCGACTTTATGAAAAAAAATATTACATTTCTGTACTTTTCATATATGGGAGATTTCAAGTCAAGTGGGTGATGTTTTAAAACCGATATCTTCACACAGAATACAGTTTGGTTGCCTCAACCGAATTATTTGCCAGCCGAATTTTGTAGTTCTGTCTACTATCATGAGACTCCTTCAGGACAACCAATATGTTGGTTGTGGTATACTTCTGCTTCCATGTTGACAACTATCATATTTGGTTGCGCCAACTACAGAAATGGTGGCTTAAATTATCTGTTGTACTTGCCACAACCATCTGTTTTAAAAAATTGGTTGTTCTGACAATTTGTCAGTAATATACTACGGACAATTAATTCAAAACAGTTTTCATTAATTTTTATTTTATTTTTTGAACAAAAAACAAAACAATTCATAACAAAATTAAAAATCCCATATTACAAATTCATCACTATTATGAGATGTGGAAATATTTGACACACATTTTAGTACACGAAACAAAAACACAAAACTTCGATGCAAATATCGCTTAACGCTGAGCTTTAAATTTCATGACTGTTGCTTTTATTTTTTACTAGCTGAGCCCGGTGCGCTTCGCTGCCCATGTCAAAATTCGCGCTGTAGAAACTGTATTTTATATCCGATCAGTACGAAATTCGGCAGAAAGAGGTTTGTTATTACATGAAGGAATACTGCCAAATTCGGATAAAATCGGTTCAGATTTAGATATAGTCCCCATATATATGTTACCCCCGATTTGAAATTCAAGCGCTGTAGAAACTGTATTTTATATCCGATCAGTAAGAAATTCGGCAGAAAGAGGTTTCTATTTTACATGAATGAGTATTCTAGGAAAATCGATTCAGATTTATATATAACCTCCATATATATGTTCCTCCAGATTTGGTTACAAAGCGCTATAGAAGTTGTACTTTACTTCCGATCATTACAAAGTTCTCCAGAAAGATTTTTCTCAATTTAGGAACGAATATTGCTTAATTTTGCGATTATCGGTTCAAAATACATTTACCAATTATTCCAAATTATTATCGCAATGACCCTTATCGCATTGTTAGGGAGGTGTAGGGTATTATATAGTCGGCCCCGCCCGACTTTCTGCCTTTCCTTACTGGTATTAGTAATAAATTCACTGAATGAAAAAATACCGAATTCAGTGGAAAGTCCAGAAAATAGAAATGTATACTTATAAACTTTCCAAATTCTTGTTTCATTGATATTGCATCACATTATCATATTGCGATTGTATTGGAGTGAGCAGCTGTAATTATCGCATACCGAACATTTTTGTTCATGTATTTCCTATATAATACTTGCAAGATATATCAAAATATGGGCTGGGCCACGCCCACTGGTCCTATTCCGCCCATTTGAAAGCCAATCACGTAGACTGCTACCAGATACATATACGCAAAATTTCAACACTCTCGCTAACAAAATGAGCAAGATAATTCAATTTCAAAATTTGGCTTATATGGGCGGTGGCCCGCCCATTGGTCAGATCCCGCCAATTTTTGGACCAATCACGTGGACTGTCACCAGATACATATCTACAACATGACAGCACTATAGATAAAAAATTGTGCAAGTTATATCAATTTCAAAATTTGGCTTATAAGGGCGGGGCCACGCCCATTGGTCCGATCCCGCCCATTTTCTGACCAATTACGTAGAATGCCACCAGATATATATACACAACATTGCAGCACTCCCGATAGCAAATTGTGCAAGATATAAAAATTTCAAAATTTGGTCATTGTGGGCGGGGCCACGCCTATTGGTCCGAACCCGCCCATTTTTGGACCAATCACGTAGATCGCCAACGGATATATATACACAAAATTCCAGGTCTCTCGCTAACAAATTGTGCAAGATATCACATTTTTTAAATTTGGCTTATATGGGCGGTGCCACGCCCATTGGTTCGATCCCGCCCGTTTTTGGACCAATCACGTAGACTGCCACCGTTTACATATACACAAAATTCCAGCACTCTCGCTAACAAATTGTGCAAAATATCTCAATTTCAAAATTTGGCTTATATGGGCGGGGCCACGCCCATTGGTCCGGTCCCGCCCATTTTTTCACCAATTACGTAGAATGCCACCAGATACATATACGCAACATTGCAGCACTCCCGCTAGCAAATTGTGCAAGATATCAAAATTTTGTCTATGTGGGCGGGGCCACGCCCATTGGTCCGATCCCGCCCATTTTTGGACCAATCACGTAGACTGCCACCGTTTACATATACACAAAATTCCAGCACTATACCTATAATAGGAGCAGAAATATCGGATTTTTAACCTGCGATTTGTATGGGAGGTACCACGCCCCTTTGTCCAATTAATTTTTTTTTTCTATATAAACCATCTCGTGAAAATTTAGAATCGAATAAAAAAAAAATCATCCAAATCGCTCCAGCCGTTCTGACGTGATGCCATTACACAGATGGACCGTTTCATTTTTATATATATAGATTTATGTAAAACGTTTTGCACACCATACGAGTATTCTGCATTCCACACATTATTATCCACGCGAGATTATTTTTGATTACCTATACCGTTCTTTAACAAAATGTTGAAGATTTTTTTATGTCGAGTAATTTTATTTCTTGCTTGTCATGTATCAGCAAAAGAACAGCAACCAATCTTTCAGTTGTATTTCCCAAAATACATTTAATTATTCTAAATTTGGGAAATTATTGGGATAACCAAAAAACGATTATTTATTCATATTTTTTCTGTTGTAGTAACCAATTATTCGTTGCAATAATAATCTTTGGTCTATTGATACAATTTCTATTGTCAAGAATAAAACATTGGTTGTCACAACCAAAAATCGATCATATGGTACTACAATGAAAGTTTAAAATTGGTTACCACAACTAACCGAGTGTCAATGAAAAAAACATTCTTAATTCGATTGATACAACCATCGATTTAGTTGCAAGCATTTTCATTTGATCGTATCCATGTTATTATTGTTGTTTCAACTAATTATATATAAATACAACCGACAGACGGTGTAGGCAATATACATTTTGCTACTAGTACTATTTTTTATTGTTACAATCGAATTCCAACCAATTATTTTCCTGGGTGTTCTGATCGGAATGAAACTTGCACCTTGTTGAGTCCTATTGGATAGTAGTTATGACACAACATTTACTCCACATCGGTTAAGGGCTGTCCGAGATGGAGGGTGTTGCATTTTGACATTTTGGACAAACGACCCTTTTTCCTTATCCATATAAGTAAAAAGTTTTAAAAAATTTTAAAACTTCACAAAATTATTTTAATAAAAAAAATCATTCAAATTTTCTCAACAAAAACTGATTTCTCGGCAAAATCTAGTAAGATATCTTCGAAACCGCTTATAGGATGAACAATAATTTATGATTCTTTAAAGCTTTCCTGAACCAATTAGGATAAATGGTTTTCGAGTTATGCGAAAATATGTAGTTAATCTCTATTTCTTTAGATGTTTATCTTTGAGTAAAAAAAATAAAAATATAGTTTCTGACAAAAACCAAAACAAATTTAAAATTTCGAACAAAAAAATTTAAAAAAATATTTTTGCGATTTTTTTTTTAAATATTGAAGAAAAAGCTATCGAAAAGACTGCGCACAATTTTCTAAATACAATAGGTAATTATATATATGGATGGGAAAAAGTGACCATTTGAGCAAAATGTCAAAATTTAACACCCTCCAACTCGGACAGTCCTTAACCGATTTGGTTGAAATTTTATGTCCTTTCTATTATCCAATAAGACTAAACTTAGTGCAAGTTTCATCCCGATCAGAAGACATCGATTTTAAAAATGCATTCACTTGACGTGAAATCGCCACATTTAAAATGATATTTTGCCAAGATCACCTATTTCATACCCGAACAACAAGCACTTTCGTAATACTAATCTGTATGCAAGAGCAAAAGTATATCGCGTAGATGCAAAATCGGGATAAAGGTACAAACAGAATACAGTTTGGTTGCCTCAACCGAATTATTTGCCAACCGAATTTTGTAGTTCTGTCTTCTATCATGCGATTCCATCAGGACAACCAATATTTTGGTTGTGGTATACTTCTGTTTCCATGTTGACAACAATCATATGTGGTTGCGCCAACTACGAAAATGGTGGCTTAAATTATCTGTTGTCGTTGCCACAACCAACTGTATACAATATACTTTTTGTTGCTAGTATTATTTTTTATTGTTACAATCGAATTCCAACCATTTATTTTCCTGGGTGTATATATGGGGACCACATGTATAAATCTAAACCGATTTTCTTGAAATCCGGCAGCATTCGTTATTTTATCAAGAAACAGAACTCTCCTAAATTTCAAAATGATTTATCGCCGCTTCTATGGAGCTAAAAGGTCAAAGCGGAATGAACGTATCGAAACCTCTATTCCAAAATATGTTAAGTCAACACAGGTAGTGTTTCCGAACAGGCGATTGAAGTTTAATGAATTTGTATACCCTCCACCATAGGATGGGGGGTATATTAATTTTATCACTCCGTTTGTAACACGTCTAAATATTGATCTAAGACCCCATTAAGTATATATATTCTTAATTGTCGTAAAATTCTAAGACGATTTAGTCATGCCAGTATGTTGTTATCGCGCTACACTCTACAATAATTGAACTAGTTGGCTGAAATTTGGGATATGTATATACTTCTGAGAGCTGCAGGTAACTTGTTTTTTAAAATGGGCAATATCGGTTCATTTTGTACTTTTACTATTTGGGGAATGTTCTTTTAGTAGTTGGGCTATAATTTTTCAAGTATAAACCTAATAGTACCGGGATAAGCGTTAAAGGCTAAACATATTGAATTTCTCTTTCATGTAGAAACAGTGGTTTAGTAACAGTCTTTAAGGCAAATAAAAAATAGAATTTAATATTCTATTAATTTGACAACAAATCGACGTTTCCCCTCTTCAAAAATCATTACTATTGATTTCACATTATTCTTTAATCTGTGATGATGTGTTCACTCAATTACAATAAAGTGTTCAATGGAGGGCGCCTCCTCTGATTGGAACGGAAATTGTTTTCTTCATCTCAATCAGTGACAATTGTGATTTCCTCTACATATTTCATTTCCAATTGTTTGCAGAATTTCAAACACCCCCACAACAACCGGTAACCATCTACACATATTCTTACAGTACGTACGTTCAATATATGTATAGTATAGTAGGTATGTAGGCATAAGGTCTGTTTGTAATGTTTGACTCCTACCGGCAAGTCTAACGCACTTGCATCGTACTACAAATGCTTCTTGCTTTCGATATACGTTTTGCATGTTATTAGCTTCTGCTGTCATGAGGCAATTACTACTTTTAGTCAGTTTAGAAGATAAAATTTCGATAGCAATGTACAGGGTTTTCCAACAAGTGGTGTTATTTTGAATCACCCGGTATTTCGGTAGCTGTCACTTTTGAAGCTTTTATTCTTTGACATTTGGCAAGTAGAAACTACGCCATTACTAAAAATGGAATGATACTCGATTTAACAACGCATTGAAATTATTAAAATTCGAAAAATCATCTTGACTGATGAGGCCCATTTCCACCTCGGTGGCTACGTCAACAAGCAAAATTGTCGCATCTGGGGCTCAGAAAACCCAAGGTTATTGTTGAGAAGCCTATCCATCCTCAACGTGTGACTGTTTGGTGCGGTCCCGCGGGGTCATTGGACCTTACGTTTTCGAAAATGAGGTTGGATCAACAGTTACGGTGAAGGGATTGCCCTATCGAGAGATGATTAATGATTTTTTATGGTCGGAGTTGGATGGTATTGATCTGAACAACGTTTACTTTCAACAAGACGGCGCTAAGTGCCTCACAAGCAACGAAACCGTTGCTCTGTTACGGGAAAAGTTTCCGGACCGTGTTATCTCTCGAAGAGGTGATCACAATTGGCCACCGAGATCTTCTGATTTAACACCTTGCGACTTCTTCCTTTGGGGCCACGTGAAAGATAAGGTCTACGCCAACAGCCCAGCGTCGATTCAAGACCTCAAAGATAGAATTCGTGAGGCTATCGAGGACATAGGGCAGCCACTTTGCGATTTGGTTATGGAAAATTTCCTGAAAAGGATATGGTCCTGTAAGTGCGGTCGTGGTGGCCATTTGGGTGATGTTGTTTTTCATTATTAACGGCATACCTTCCATGCTCTTTATTATGAAATAAACATCCGATCATTTATCTCAAAAAAATGGCATTTTACTTTGAATACCAAAATAACACCTCTTGTTGGAAAACCCTTTACATTTTTTTGGATGTACCCATAGATTTTTTCAAATGGGCAGTGTATTCTCCTTAGCATGCTAGCTTTTAAAAAATTAAATAAAATATTTTTTTCTTTTTATGGATTTTTTTAACCGGTAAAAAAAGATTTAAATAATCTACTTTTTTCGACACCATTTCCAAATGTAGTTCAGAAAAATCAATTTAAATTCACAATTCGTCAATTGAAATTCAGAAATTCCATTTGAAATTCAGAACTCGTCACTTGAAATTCAGAAATTCCATATGAAATTCAGAACTTGCTTGACTTAAAAGGAACTCTTTGATCTTCAGATAATCTCCAAAGTGAGAAAACCATGAAATTAAAAAAATATTTTCTTGTTTTCAATTAGAAATTCTGAATTTCAATTAATAGTTTCTGAATTTCAAATGAAAAGTTCTGAATTTCAAACGAAAAATTCAGAATTTCAAATGTCGAGTTCTGAATTTCATGTGTCGAGTTCTGAATTTCAACTGACGAATTCTGAATTACAAATGGAAATTCTGAATTTCAATTGATGAGTTCTGAATTTCAAATGGAAAATCTGAATTTCAAATAAAGACTTCTGAATTTCAAATAGAATTTCTGAATTTCAAGTGAAGAATTCCGAATTTCAAATGAAAAGTTCTGAATTTCAAATGAAAAATTCTGAAATTCAATTGTCGAGTTCTGAATTTCAAGTGTCGACTTCTGAATTTCAACTGACGAATTCTGAATTACAAATGGATATTTTGAATTTCAATTGACGAGTTCTGAATTTCAAATGGAAATTCTGATTTTCAATTGACGAATTCTGAAAATTAAATGGAAAATCTGAATTTCAAGTGACGAGTGTTACGGAACCACTATTTCAACGTGAAACGGACATTTCCATCATTTGTATCCCACATAATTTCCTTAAATTTAACACGTATCGCGGTTTTATCGGGCTTATAGTTGGACCATGACTACATAAAAATTGTAATTTAAAAATAACTTCAACATAAACAAGTAAAAGCGTTAAGTTCGGCCATGCCGAATCTTATATACCCTCCACCATGGATAGCATGTGACCTCACAAAATAACTCAAACCTAAAGAAAATAACACCGAAAACACAAAAAATATAGTAGATGAGAACAGTAGGAATCACAACAAGTTAGATGCTATATATGGGAGCTATATCTAAAAATGGACCGATATGGCCCATTTGCAATCCCAAACAACCTGCAACTATAAGAAGTATTTGTACCAAATTTGATCAACCTAGCTCTATTATTGCGGACTGTAGCGTGATTACCACAGACGGACGGACGGACGGACAGACGGACATGGCTAAATCGTATTAGAATTTTACGACGATTAAAAATATATATACTTTATGGGGTCTCAGATCAATATTTAGAGGTGTTACAAACGGAGTGACAAAATGAATATACCCCCCATCCTATGGTGGAGGGTATAAAAAAAAGTTTGTTTTGATTTTAAGGAATAGAATACCTTAATTTGCACAAGAAACTTAGTTTAAACAAAAAAGACTGTTATTGCATAGTGTCTAGTCGGTGTAAAAGCCAAATATTCCTACATGTCTTCATGAATTTTAGAAGATTTTTGGAATCAGGTTAAGATACAGCAACAACCAACATTTTTTAAATGTCAAAATGGTTCCAACATAAAAACATTTCAAGCAGCTGCTTTTGTAATGGAACTGTCAAAAATTGCATCTCTCTGGGTTTTTTTCACAGAATTTATGAACATTTTTGAGTTAGTGAACAAAATTATAGTAGAAATTGATATAACTGATTGAAATGAAATAAGAATTTAACATATGTGTATTTATATTAATGACCTTTATGTGTTCTTTGTTGTAGTTGATAACTGAGAGCCCTTGTAAAGTTATAATTGTCCCTCCTATGAATGAATCAGCATAAGTCACACATGACAAAAGGTCTGATGGGGTGGATAAATATGCACATATGTACTTTGACAAATTCACAACTCTATCACCCCCTCCCCCCCCCAAACTGTTCTCAATCAAATAGA
This sequence comes from Eudasyphora cyanicolor, assembly GCA_963930755.1. Classification (NCBI taxonomy): domain Eukaryota; kingdom Metazoa; phylum Arthropoda; class Insecta; order Diptera; family Muscidae; genus Eudasyphora; species Eudasyphora cyanicolor. The sequence goes on from OZ005736.1 coordinate 142,891,438, forward strand.
TGGTCCCTCTCTCGCCCTCACCCTCACACATGAACGACCGTTCAGTCTCTGAAACACGCGTCAAACAAGCAATTCAGAATATGGGGTACCAGTATTGCGAGTTTAAGCACATGCAATATTGACGTCATCTGTCATCATGCATATTTGCACAATGGGAGATGTTTTGAAAAAAAAATCGATTTGAAACAAAACTTTATACGCTTAAAGTAGAGACCAGTTGGACAATGTCTTTAGGAGTTACAGGATAATTTCTCACTGTTTAGTAGATAATATTTTCAATTAAAAATAATCACATGAATTTCAATTAGTGTACTTTAAATTTCAATACATGGTTTTTGGATTTTTAAATGTAAGTTTGTAATTCAAAGAATTTAAAAGAGATTGAAGTAATATGCGAAAATGGTCCAAAAACACGTAAAATATAAAAATAAGTAAGGAAATTTCAGTAGAAAAACAATTTGTGGTATACATTCCCTCACTTTGTGTGATATGTTATATGAAATATGGCACTTGGTGAGGGAGTCAGATAGGTGGAAACATTTTTCTCAGTCATCTATAGTCACTAAAAAGCAAAGTTGTAAAAGCTGTTGTAAAGTACAAAAGTAATGGTTAAATTGTGTTATGATGAATCTGTCAATTTGTGTGGCGGTATAATTTTACCTGTCTTAGAGGCATATGTGTAATATGGTTGGATATGTTTTCCAAACAGTTCTGTGTGTCTATGATACTTGAAATGGCAAATAACACTGAGGATAGCAGCCCCCTACACCAACTGACTACTGAAACCTGTAACCTGTAACAAAAAGAACGAAAACTGGTACGAAAACTGGTACGCACATATCTACCTTTGCGGACGATACTGCCTTCGTCAGTACTCACAAAAGCCCTTCAGTTGCGTCCGAGTCCTAGAAGAATGGTTAAAACCAGTTAGGAAGGGCAAAAGTCTGGCGGAGCCGTCTACATGATACTCTACACCACCCTATTAGAGCAGAATAAGAATAAATATTGTCATGTTTCTGGCAATGTTGTTTGTCTAATGATACTGATCTGTCCAAGGAATTGTATTTGATAAAAAATAGATTTAAAATCGGATATATATGTAACAAATCAGCTGATCCAATGTGTCATATGGAAAACAGTGTAAACAATTAGCCAACGAAAACGTAAACGAATGTCAGAATCTACTGAAATTTTATTTAGACCATACGCTTGCGTGTATTTGCATCCAGCTAACTACAAATTGAGGTTGATGCAAATAAAATCAATAAAACAATGAAAATCAAAAAAATGTATGCGAAACTTTTGTACTGCAATTAAAAACGAGTAATAAAATTATAAAGTGAGTGAAACTTGTAATGAAAATAAAAATAAAATTTTGGGTAATTGCTTCAGCGGGCAATGTCATGGTTACGCTAAAGTTAAGTCAGGTTTTGTTTGCCTAACCCAGCCTTTAATCGGGCAATTCGTTAAGAAAAGACAGATTTATAAAATTATTTTCAATTCTGAAACCACTGTGCGTTGTTGCCCGAGCATCCAAGACACCCGGAATATATGTACACTGAGCCTAGTGGGAGCAGGCAGAGTGGCGTCAAACGGAATCCGTTGTAGTGTATTTTGAGCTCTTTGCAGAGATGGGGAAATCTTTATTCACCCCTCTTCGGAAAATTCTTTTGTACAGTTAATAAAGGTCATTTAAGCCAATTACAACAATTGCCGCATAAAAAAGAAAAACACAGAGAAAACTATTGAAGAACAGAATGCCAGTTTTTAATTGAATTCCTGCTTCGACGACAAATTTGTACTATTTCAAATGTATTAATTTTGTTTGCTTCAATTGTAAAAAGCGGAAAATTGTAAATAAATTTATTAAATTGCTTTAGCAATGATTTAGCTGATTTTACAAATATTCCGCAATGAGTCAGCATTTATCGACTGATCTACCACACTAATAATCCAAATTAAGCGTTGAACTTTTGATTTGTGAGGGGGATTTTTGCTTGTTTTTTTGTTTGCTGCCGCAGATTTTAGTCTGTTTTGTCTAGTGAAGATAATGTGATCTTAATGATGCTGCACAGTGGTACGTGGTGCGTAGTCTGGGTCACCGATAAAAGTTATTAAATGCGAGGTAGAATTTTAAAGCTAACCTCGAGACAATTGCAAAAACTTTTTTTTTAATTTTTTCCGAGCCCGCGGAATTGACCGAAAATCGTTTTGTTTTATCGTATCGGGTCGCCAAAAAAAGTTATGAAATGCGAGGCGGAATTTGAAAGCTTTCCTCGAAATAATCGCAAAAACATTTTTTTCAATTTTTTCCGAACCCGCGGAATCTTCCCAAAATCATATTTTTATCGTATCTTTTTTGTTTGTAGCTCGATTGTCACATGCGAAACATCAATGAGTTGGTCTCGACGAGTACTAAAGGGTCCGCCAAATAACTTTTTTTTTTTTGGAAAATGGGTGCAAAACTTCGAGTGTAGCTTCGGCTGTGTGGCACGTAGCGCCGTCCTGTTGAAACCAAATGTTGCCAATATCCTCCTCTTCAATTTTTGTGAACAAAAATTCGTTCAACATGGTCCGATGACGATCGCCATTGACTGTAACGGCCACTTCTTGCTCATTTTCGATAAATGGCCCAATTATGCCTCTGGACCAAAATCCGCACCAAAACAGTGACTCGTTTTGGGTGTATCGGCTTTTCAATGTATGCGTGCGGGTTTTCTGTGCCCCAAATGCGACAATTTTGCTTGTTTACATACCCGCCAAGATCAAAATGAGCTTCATTTGAAAAGATGATTTTTTTTTTGGCAAAATCGGCATCTTCTGTAAGCCGATCGCATTCAAGCGTATTTTTCAAAGTTCAAGCGTATACACAAACGAATATGGTTCGTTCAGCGGAAGGATAAAAATAATTATCTGCCAAATCAGACATGAGCTAAGTGTTACCATTCACGAAATAAGCACTAGTTGAAAAAAAAGATGGCGGATCCTTTACATTGCCTCATAGATGTCGTCGATGCACAATCAGGCAGTCGTTTTGCAATGGATAACTCAAGTTTCTCAGAAAAGACACCAAAATACAGTTAGTTCTTGAGTTTGGAAATATCTGTACAGAAGTTAACGATCCCCTATGTCCTGGGATACGACCATTTCATTCTGATCTATCAGGTATAATAGTGAGATACTTCTTGTCAAAGGGTGGTTCAATCATAGTGTAATCCACAGTGTCTGGAAGGTCATGCATTCTATCTAGAATGACACTATGTCCGTAGCCATTTCTAGACCCTAGTTACAGTCCCTTGAGTCTAATCGCAGTACATGCGGCATATGCACTGCACTAATATCTAGCGGCATTAAATGTAGTATAACATTTAGTGTAGATATCGGAATTTAAAGCCATGATTTACAATGTAAATCGCCTCATATAATTACAGCGCTTTCATTAAATTTATATAGGGTATACTCGTATCTTCTAGAATTTAGTAAATAAATAAAAATTTCTATAAACATGCAAATTTCGACAAACAAAATAAATATTTAACGAAATGTTATATATGTATATTACGTATTACATTAAATTTCAGATTATTTATGTATGTATATAACATTTATAGCATTTTTAATGAGTTGTCTTCCCTATTCTATATATTGAACAAATATATAATGCTATTCCCTTACACGGCAATGTGGCAATGACGTTTTTTTACACAAATTTAAGGGAAAACAAGTTTATATTATTAGGAATTATATGTCTATTTGTAAACAATTAAATAAACTACATACTCGCAAAAGCTAAAAACAAACAACAAATTAAAAGCGAAACCTTTAGTTCAACTGTACTTGAGAATAAATAATTAGTATGTACATAAATTATTTATGTGTGAAAAAAACACAATCAAAATAAATCTTTAGGAATTCATAGGAAATTCGAAACGAAATTTATAAATCACGTGTAATCATTGACCTCAATGGAATTAATCATGGGATTTAGATGTGGTTTTACTAGGGGTCATTTGAGTATGTTTTCGATTATGTTGGTGAAATTAGAATAAATTGGGAAAAATAAAAACGTTATAGCCTTAATTAAAAGATAAACAAGCGAAGTCAAACCTAGAGGGACCTTTGTATGGGGGCTATATCAAAACTTGGGCCTATGACTACTGCTGTTCGTGTGAAGGATTCCGGGTATAAATAAACCTCAGTTACCAATTTTTCAGCCCGATCAGTTGATATTTGTGGTCTCTATGGCGTAAAGAAGTCAGTCGGGGAGATGCTTTCGTATATATGGGAGTTGTATCAAAAAATGGACCGATATTGTCCGTTTTCAATCCCAAGTAAGCGGCAGCTATAAAAAGTATCTATACCAAATTGCAGTCATCTAGCTCAATTATTGTAGACGGATTACTACAGACGGGCATGGCTAAATCGTCTTAGAAATTTTACGACGATTAAGAATATATATACATTATGTGGTCTCAGATCAATATTTAGAGATGTTACAAACGGAGTGACAAAGAAATATATCCTATGGTGGAGGGTATAAAAATTAATTATATAAAACCGGTTCGAGGGAAAACCCGGTTTTGAGATAATCGATATTAGAGTTGTGTAGTTCGTGAACGAACTAGTTCAATTGAACGGGTCACTATACTGAACTGAACGAACTAGTTCACACAACTCGTTCATTTCAGCTCAGTAGTTCAATATGTTTTTTTTCTTCAACCATATCATTTCGTCCTCTCTTCTCATTTCGTTCTCCTTTCTCAGCTGTTCTGTGCAAAGAACCTACAAAGAACCTATACAAAGGCGTTTGTATCACAGACACTCGATTATACAGATGTTCCGTCGTGCCTTTGTTTACATTTGCGTGAGTTACGAACGAATAGAAATGATTTTTAAACGTGAAAAAAATAGTTTTCTGTAATCTTTTTTTGGTACTTAACGATCGATATTAATTTTTTAAATGTGATAATTACAAAAAAATCTCGAAAATCGGACTTAAAATACACAAAAAATTCACTCGCTGAGATCAAATTTCTATTCGTTCGTCACTGATAGACTACTCGCTACTGGACGGAACTTCTTTATAAATTTATTTTCTTTGGGATTACCTACATATAATGCACGACAGGGCTTCCCAATCGGATAGCCGTGACTCGGTGTTGCCAGACGAATTTTGGCCAAAATCGTCAAAACGAGGGTGCAAAAATCGTCATTGCAAAAATTTACCATTTACATATAGATTTTGAGCCACTTAGGCGAAGGAAGTGTTATATGTATATTAATAAATACAGTCAGGACATAAAATGTTGGCAATCGTTCTCATGAAATATCCACATTAGTGAACTTAACGATTCAATTTTTTGATACAAAAATGACAGATACACATACCTTGAAGAAATATATCATATCCACATAGTAAAAATGAAAATATGTCAAATAGACTTAAAATTTTTTTTTTCTAGAAAAATTAAACTAAAAAATAATGGCATTTTCTATAAAAATTTCAAAAATTTTCCATTTCAACGAAATTTTTCAGAGAAATTTTGTTGCATTAAAAAAATAAAATAATTATCATATTTTAATCAATTTTGTTTCCGTAATTAAAATGATATTTCTAAAAATTGTGTTTTTTTTGGCGCTCAGATTATTAAATTTGTTCTCTGCTAAATTGCATAAAGACTTGCTGAACAATATGGAATATAAGTATAAATCGAATCTGCTAGTGATTCTGAGGCAATAGACCATTTAGTCAGTAAGTTATCTTCGAAGACGATTTTCCAGTTATCGATATCTTCAAAGCCGGCTACGCGGACCAAACTACGTCTTCGCGACCCCTTTTGGCCTGGTTAGAGATTTTCCCTTGTGGTGTATGTCCAACGATGGCTACGCGGACCAAAGGGTATCTGCGTTGTCGGCCTTCGGCAGCGATTAAAAATGTTCTCCTCTGGGGTATGTCCAAAGTGTCATAAGATCCATGGACGTTATGGCATGCCACCCAATATTTTAGGACCTTAAAAATATCTGGTCGAAAACAAAAGTATTATACACTATAACGCAGAATTGTCTAGAGTATAATTAATAATGAAACATGTAACTTATAAAACCATAATTTTTCGACAAAAACCCTGTCGGCAATAATTTAGTATGGTATTAAAAAGCCATTTCTTTTACTTTTTGTAAGTCTAAATATCAATAAAAGTTTAACTGCAGAAGTGATAACAGCAATATTTAAATCAGAGAGACAAATGTAAGTGCATAAAAATATGTTGATAACACGGAGTAGCAAATTAGTCTAATTTCATTATGTTGCCAGATTTGATCTGACAAATGTACGAAAAGCGTAAAAGGCACCAACAAAAAACATGAAAAACGTACACCTAGTGTTTTTTTTCGTTTGGCACTAAGTGAACACTCGCTTATTGGGGGGTCTGAAAAGCACTAAATTTGGTGCGAAAAGCACTATGTTGGCATTCCTGGTTCCTCGCATTTAACTTAGCTCCTATTTCAATATTCCAAAATGTAGTATAGTCTTGTTTTCTGGAAAGGGGCAACGAAAAGTTTGCACTTTTTTGCAGAAAAGAAATAGCCATTAGAGTGGTATGGAAAATAGTGTTTTAAACGGTCTTTTTTAGAAAACCACCATAATTAGAAAATTAGCCGATATTAATATTTTTATCATCGGATTCCAGTCAAGATTTAAACATATGTGTATATGAGCAAAATTGAGATTCGGTTTTTGCATAAGAAAACTGATTTACAAAACCACACATTTTAATCCGATTCTTAGAGGATTTTATGTTTTCCATAAGGCGGCCGGAAGTTGGGCTCCAGGAAAATGCACCCCAAATTTAAAATAAAAGTGCGGCCCAAATTTGGGGCCTATTTTCGTTACAAATAGTGCCATAGAAAAACGACATAAAATGAAAATATTCACGAGTGAAAAATTTTCTCTTTGAAAATCTGTTGAATACGTAATAATTTAAGAATACGAACCCATTTTCTAATTACAAATCTCTAGGGGACTTGATAGGGATGAAAACGCAGACGAACTATCTAGAGCAGGATTCTCTGGGAGTCGTTAAAAAGGATATCTTCAACTACTACCTGAAACAAGCCGATACCAGGTGGGATATGACTGAAGCTTGTCGAATATCCCAAAGCACCTGGCCAAAATGCAACATTCAACGAACAATAGTTCTGATCATCAGTGTACTGGCTACTGTCCAATAGGAAATCATGCAAAGGGTTTAAAGAGAAGAAGGTTGAACACACTCTCCGTTCCTACCCAGCACTAATATAATGCAGACTTAAAGCCTCATAACCTCTTCGAGGCGACAGAGATAGGTCCGCGAGACCTTGTGACCTCAATTTATCAGGCTGGTTATAAAAACACATAGAAATAACACATATTACACGAGTGGTGTGGTTATCAAAACAGTATATTAACATTCTAATTGATGATAAAGAACGGTTTTTAGCGACCACGTTAACCAACAACCAATTACAAATATCTTTCTGCGTAGTCGGCCTATGTCCGCAGACCAATCTATTTAAGACTTTCCTATGGTCAGGATCCAATGTTAGCCTCTCCTGTTTCTAAATTTATAGACAAAAATAAGTCCCAAACAGCGGACAAGAAATTTAAATTAAGCCCCAAAAAAAAATTATGTTGTTTGACATGTATTTTTTGGGCCCATATTCATAGAAATATTGGGTAGTATTTTCCTGGGGCTATCTTCATTTCGCCTTTCCATCTTAAGTCATTTTTTGGGGTCAAACAGAAAACAAACGGTTAATGGCAATGCGCTAATTTTTCAACAAACGTCAGTCATGGTTTTTTTGTGTATCCAAATCTTAAAATAGTCGCCTAGATCAAAGTGTTACATCTATATCGTTACGATGTTGGCTAGTTAGTTAGTTTTTCTTTTTATATACAAATGTATGATTTTTATATAAAAATTATGAAAGTTTTCTTTGAAAAAAATATGTTCTTGAAATAACTTCTATAATCTCTATAACTCTTGATCCGATTAAAATATAGATAGTTAAATAGCAAATATTTAAATATTTCAATTTAAAAAGTTATCGATCTTATTTTATTTTAGTTTTTGTTAGTTCTAGAATATTTCTATATGGGCTTTCAAGGTCATTATTTTTATGCGAATAAAAGACTATTTCAAATTTTACATCCTACGTTTCGTTGGGATTATTCCAACATCTTCAGGGATGAATTTTATTGAAATATTTAATCTTTCGTCATATTATTTAGTTTATTTATAAGAATTAAAATTTAACGACACTGGAGCAGTATAAAATTAAACATAAAATTAATAAATAATTGCTAAAATATCAAAATATCACAGAGAAATTCCTTATAGCTACGAAACAGTTGAAATTGAACTGATATTTCATTGACAATTTTTTTTACATTTTTATGTGCGAAATCGGATAAATAATTTTAGGACATGTTGTACATATATATAGCGTGATCCATTTCGAGGTTCCCTACTTTTTTAAAGAAAAAAACACAGAAAATTCAAATTGAATGGGGAATGTTTATTATCATTTGAAAGAACATTCTTTGGCATTTATTTTTTGAAGATTATGTCTGTCAAATGTTGGCAGCGGATACGTCTCAGATGGTTCATCCGTTCAATTTTCGATGACTCGTTCGAGCATTTCGACTGGTAACTGGCGAATGACACGCGTGATGTTTTGCTCCAAGGCCTGAATCGAAGTGGGTTTGTCCGCATAAACTTTAGACTTTACATATCCCCGCAGGAAAAAGTCTAACGGTGTGATATCACACGATCATGGTGGCCAATCGACCGGCCCAAAACGTGAAATTATCTGCTCACCGAAGTGTTCTCTCAATAAATCCATTGATTGATGCGATGTGTGGGACGTGGCGCCGTCTTGTTGAAACCAAATGTCGCCGAGAGCACGAGCTTCAATTTCAGGCATCAAATAGTCGGTTATCATGGCACGATAACGGTCGCCATTGACGGTTACGTTCTCACCGGCATCATTTTTGAAGAAATATGGACCGATGATTCCGGTACATCGGCTCGGGTGTCATGGGTGGGTCGACTGGAAAGTGTTTTCAGGATTTAAAAAAAATGGACTTAGCGCAATCAGCGGACGATTATTTTGATAATAAATCTGAATAATTTGTAAACGTTTTCTTTCCATGATGAAATGCCAAACAATACTTAAAACAAATAACATGACACGAATCTCACGTGATCTGTCAAAAAAAGGCTATTGAAAAAATTATCTCTACTTAGATCACCCGTTAGAAGAGCAAACATCTAAAGCTTATGGTAAAATTAGGGACCCTATTCTATTAAAACTAAAAGAGCGGATCCGATACCCTACACCACCCTTTCAGAGCATAATAAGAAGAAATATCGATTAGACTCATAGGGGCTATATCAAAATCTGGGTCTATTTTCTTCAAATTGGCAACGTTTGTTTTTGATTCAAAAGAATGATAACTGTTAAATAATATAAAGATTTGTTTATAAATGCGGATTTTATAGCGCTTTAGGGCTATATCTAAATTCAAAGTGTTCATTATCAGATAAGATACCATTATCTGATCAACTTTAGCAAGATCTGTTTAGAAATGTGAATTATATAGCGCATAGACTCAAAATCAGGGTATACGTATAAATGAGGGCTACAACTAAATTTGCACCGATTTTCATATAATTTGGTAATTCATTATTGACATAAGTAAATTTCATAAATATTTAATGCAAAGTGTGGCTCCTATGTGCCAAATCACATACATGTGCACTATGTATATAAATCTGAATCGATCTTTCTCACTAAAAAACATGTTCATGTGACGCTTAAGTGCCGAATCAAATCGATCCAGATCTGATCCGATATTGACCAAATTCAAAAGGCTTCGACGTAACTTAAAAGAGAGCTTTGTGCTTAGTAAAGATCGGAGTAAAATGGACAGACGGCCGTATGGTCATGGTTAGATAGAATCTGCTAATGATTCTAGTGGAAAAAATTACACTTGGAAAAATGTAAAAGTATATTTTATCTCACTTAACTGAATAGTTAATTCCAAAGGCCAGTAATATGGCTTATGAAGTGTTTTCGTTAAAGACAGATTTTAAAAAACTGGTAAGAACCTTATTTGAAAAAACACCGAATTTGTATCACTCTAAAGCGTAGCTTATAAACGAAACTATACGAGATAAATTCCCATAAGATTCCTAGTGATACACTTACTTGAAATCGGATCACAACAAACTTTAGGGTTAAGTATGTATTACAAAATATTACCTCGAACCGACTTTCTGTTTTAAATTTAATCACCTGCAAAAATCAGTTCGGCTTGGAGCCCCTAATATGGAGTTGCTCCTTTTTTTCGATGTTCTAATAAAAATTATTATTTACCAACACACATTTACTATTTTTATTTGTGTTTTTTTACAGAATCTAAAAAACCTCATTCATCACGGAGCCGAACAACGACGACGTCGAAATGTTTAAAATAGCAAAACCACCAATGAGTCAAGGGGCTGCTCTGCAACATCACCGACAGCCGAAAACCACGCCACTGGTGGATGATTACGAAATTTCCAATACCGTCTTGGGTCTGGGCATAAATGGCAAAGTGGTGCAATGTACGAGTCGCAAATCAAATCAAAAATATGCATTAAAGGTATGTTAATTTTAGAAGGAAGGTACTAAAACGTAAGAAATATATGGGGAAAAACACGTCAAAAGGCCCACTTTTTTCAATTTTATTCCGATCACGTCAATACTTGGTGGGGTTGCAGAAGTACTTTGGGTATGCTATCTGCTTTAAATACAGCTTCCTAGCGTGATACGTTATGAAGATACAGGGTGTCAAAGTTGGACATTTTGACCATTGTATCTCCCGACTACGTGGGCCGATTTGAATGAACCGTGGCTTATATGGCAGCTATTTAGAAACGCACAAAATGTGCATTGATGATTATTTGCAAATATTCAATTTTCATATATTTTTCTCGCGACTTATGTTTTCCTCGCGATTTTAATTGTGTTCCGCGGATGGGATACTATATCTTTAAACTACAAAAATGAAGCGAATTCTGTTTACTTTATCAATACGAATTTTCGCAATGGGATGAAAACCACAACAAAAGCTATGGAGATTTTGAATGTCAAACCTACTATTTTTCCATTACATCTTTCGTATTATAAAGTGAGTTTATTCTAAGATGTGGACCGGAAACACGATTAATAAAATGTAATGGTGGCATTCAATAGCCAAATACGCCAGAACAACAAAAAAACTTATTTCGCAAAAAGTCGACGTCGCATTTTTTACACTGGCCTACAATATTGCACTGGTCAAATCGAATCCTAGCGAGCAGATATCGGACACGATCTCGAAGTATTTTGAGGTTCTAAATCCGAATATAAAATCAAAAATGCAATATATATTCGCGTTTTTGAGATATTGTATTAATTATGTGATAAAAATGCTGATTTTACGCTTTCATGAATACATAATCGCGAAAGACGCACTTTTACAAAAAACAAATTTCAGGTTTCGCAAAATAATCGCTTTCCAATTAATACGAGTATTCAAAAACTTTAATAATCGTTAGTCATCCCGAGATATCTCCCGGGAAACCTAGTCGGAGAAATCGTATTTTTAATATAGCTACAATTGGAAAAATAAAAAAAATTAAAATATGATATCTACGAGATGGTGTAAGATTTTGGCCCCTTATAAAATTAACTTTTAATTCGTTTGATACTCGTTTTAATAGGACAGCGATTATTTTGAGAAACCTGCAATTTTTTTGGTAAAAGTGCGTCTGTCGCGTTTCTGTATTCATAAAAGCGTAAAATCAGCATTTTTATCACATAATTAATACAATATCTCAAAAACGCGAATATATATAGCATTTTTGATTTTATATTCGGATTTAGAACCTCAAAATACTTCGAGATCGTGTCCGATATCTGCTCGCTAGGATTCGATTTGACCAGTGCAATATTGTAGGCCAGTGTAAAAAATGCGACGTCGACTTTTTGCGAAATACGTTTTTTTGTTGTTCTGGCGTATTTGGCTATAGAATGCCACCATTACATTTTATTAATCGTGTTTCCGGTCCACATCTTAGAATAAACTCACTTTATAATACGAAAGATGTAATGGAAAAATAGTAGGTTTGGCATTCAAAATCTCCATAGCTTTTGTTGTGGTTTTCATCCCATTGCGAAAATTCGTATTGATAAAGTAAACAGAATTCGCTTCATTTTTGTAGTTTAAAGATATAGTATCCCATCCGCGGAACACAATTAAAATCGCGAGGAAAACATAAGTCGCGAGAAAAATATATGAAAATTGAATATTTGCAAATAATTATCAATGCACATTTTGTGCGTTTCTAAATAGCTGCCATATAAGCCACGGTTCATTCAAATCGGCCCACGTAGTCGGGAGATAGAATGGTCAAAATTTCCAACTTTGACACCCTGTATCTTTATAACGTATCACGCTAGGAAGCTGTATTTTAAGCACATACCATACCCAAAGTACTTCTGCAACCCCACCAAGTTTTGACGCGATCGGAATAAAATTGAAAAAAGTGGGCCTTTTGACGTGTTTTTCCCCATATATAAAATCGGTGTTGTTGTACACAGTATGTTCTGATAGGTGTATTTGTATCGACTATAATATGACACGCAATTCTCAGATAATACTATGCAATCTACATTTGTGTAGATTGATGCATACTATTTTATGAAACCAAAACTACCAACAATGCTTTTTTCCATATTCATATTTATTTATTGAATCTTTGATTAAATGAAAATAACAATAAGTAATCAAATCTTAACCTAATCTATTTTAAGGGGTATTACCAGTGTAAAGAACCCTGGAAGATCTCACCTATTAAATACAAAATTTTATTCAAAGTTTTAACATTAAGTTAGTTGCATTTATAATAAAAATATGGTATTCAAATTATGAACATGAAAGTTGGTGGTAAATTGTTCTCAAGCTATTTCTATATTAGGTCTAAGGAGTATCTTCTTCTGAGGCGCGTATGGCCTTCGAAATTTAAAAGTTCCCTAGCGAGGGTGTTTAGATTAGAGCTCAATCTGTTTAAATAGCTTCGGGAAAGATATCCGATTTCTTCAGTTACTGTTGTTACGTTAAGGTCTTTATGAATATTTGCGTTCCTAATATACCAAGGGACGTTAAAGATTTTGCGCAGAATGTTGCACATGCTGTTCCCCAGAGTTGAATGCCGTACGTCCATATTGGTTTTATAATTGTTTTGTATAACAAGACTTTGTATTCTAAGTGCAGAGTTGGATTGGCACTGATAAGTCATTGCAGCAGATTTGATTTCAGCTTTATTTAGGTTAATTTTGCGTTTATATGGTGCGACCAAGTTAGACGACGTTCCAAGTGGATTCCAAGATACTTTACGTTGTCTTTTTGGGGTACGATAGAGCTGAACATTTTTACCGCAGGACATGCTTCCCTCTTGAGGGTAAACGTGACGTGACTACACTTACTTGCGTTGACTACTATTCTCCATTCTTGCAGCCTTTTTTCTAGTTCATGGACTTGTAGTTGTTTGGATGCAGTTGTAGGATCATTATGGGTGCTGACGACAGCTATATCATCCGCAAAAGTGGACGTGTGTGTTGAAGGAGAAGTGGGCATGTCGGCAGTGTATATAATATATAGTATTGTCCCAAGGATGATTCCTTGTGGAACGCCAGCAGAAATATGTGGTGCTGGAAAGTGTGCCTTTTGATTTTACGTTGAACGACCGATTAACAATCTACATATTTTTAACATTAGGCCTTCGTGCCATACCTTGTAAAAGGCTTGGGAGATATCTATGAAAAGTGCTCAGCAGTACTGTTTATTTTCGTAGGCCTTTCTTATTGATGTTGCTATACGATGTACTTGTTCAATGGTGCTGTGCTTCTCTCGAAATCCAAATTGGTGATCGAGAGTCACGCAGTTTGACGATATGTGTGGTGTTATCTTTTTTAATAACTTATTCTCAAAGATTTTTGACAGGATTGATAACAAGCTTATCGGTCGGTACGATTTTTTTTGAGTAGGGTCTTTGCCAGGCTTAGGAATCATTACTATTTCAGATCGTTTCCATGATCTAGGGAAATAGCCGAGGCGTAAAATGCTGTTGAAGATAAATAATATTGTTCTGAATGCTGAATAAGGAGGTCCCTTTAGCATTTTTGCGTTTATACCATCTCCTCCGGGCGATTTTTTGAATTTTAGATTCTTCAATATCTTTAAGTCCTAGTCGTAGGGGATTTGAGACTTCTTAGATTATTCCTGGAGGATTTCCATAGTACATAACGTTGATTGCAGTTCTATATATACAGGGTTTTCCAATAAGAGTGATATGATTTCTTTAAAAAAAAGCACTTATTGTTAAGGAAATTAAAAAGTTTTTTATTTAATATGAAGTATAGCGTGATCCATTTCGAAGTTCCCTACTTTTTTATAGAAAAAAACACAGAAAATTCTAATTGAATGGGGAATGTTTATTATCATTTGAAAGAACATTCTTTGGCATTTATTTTTTGAAGATTATGTCTATCAAATGTTAGCCGCGGCTACGTCTCAGAAGGTCCATCCGTTGAGTCCAATTTTCGATGACTCGTTCGAGCATTTCGACTGGTAGCTGGCGAATGACACGCTTGATGTTTTGCTCCAAGGCCAGAATCGAAGCGGGTATGTCCGCATAAACTTTAGACTTTACTTATCCCCACAGGAAAAAGTCTAACGATGTGATATCACACGATCTTGGTGGCCAATCGACCGGCCCAAAACGTGAAATTATCTGCTCACCGAAGTGTTCTCTCAATAAATCCATTGATTGATGCTATGTGTGGGAAGTGGTGCGTCTTGTTGAAACCAAATGTCGCCGAGATCACGAGCACAAGCTGTATTTTGTATGCTTTCAATTTAAGATCTCGACGTGAAATGCGCCAAGTCGTTCCATACGTCAGTCCGAGTTGCTGCGAACGGCGCCGATCCACGGTCTTCGTGTACACTCTCAGCTACGGCCGCTACATTTTCTTCACTGCGTGCTGGACGTGGTCTATTCGGTCGAATATTATGCAATAATGAATGCTGGATCTCAAGATGGGTGATGGTGTTACGAATAGTACGCTCAGTAGGCCGATTATGTTGACCATAAGTTGAGCGAAGTGCACGAAAAACATTCCGCACAGAACGTGAATTTTCGTAATAAAGTTGAAGTTTGTAAACGTTGTTCAGGCGTAAGTCTTTCCATGATGAGATGCCAAACGACTCACACGTAATTTTTTTTTGAAAATTTCATGTCGAAACGTCATTTTATTGACAAGTTCGTCAAATTTGCATTTTTCTGGAATTGCTATTTCCAGGAATTGGCGAAATGGCAGTTTTATTGTAATTTTTTTCGAAATTGCGTTCTTGCAGCAAGGCTATACAATTTTTTCGAAATGGAATTTTTCCTATGAAATTTCTTCAAAATTTATTTTTTTTAAATAATTCCATTCCGTTAAAATTGAATTTTTCTACAAAATTTCGTTGGAATTTTATTTTTATACAAATATTCATTAAAAGTGATTTTTTCAAAAAAAATTCGTGGATATTGCATTTACTACAAAATTTTGTTGAAAATGCGTTTCTCTAAAAAATTTCTTTATTTTTAAATTTAATTTTTTTGGTGAAATTTAATTTCTCTAAAATATTTCGTTGGAATAGCTTTTTTCTAGAAAATGTTTTTGGAGTGAATTTCTCCCAAAAATTAGGCACATTTTACCAAATTTCATTTGTTGCAATTCGTTTTTTAGACAATTTCTTAGAAATTGCACCATTCTAATGAATTTTGTCGAAATTATTTGTTTCTTGAAAATATCGTAAAAATTACAAATTAAATTTTCCTCGATATATTTTTTTTAAATTGAATTTTTCTTTCGATAAATTGACTTTTATTTTTAAAAAATTCTTGAAATTGCATTTTTTAGAAAATTCCATCAAAATTTCAATTTATAGGAAAATTTTGTTGATGAAATTTCAGTTATTTTTCAACACTATTTTTAACTGTAATTCGAAAAATCTATTGAAATTCAAAGATTTCGTTTGAAATTCTTTTGTTGGATTGACGGATAAACAAAAAATTTTGACTGAATATAATTTGGAATATTTAGAAATTAAAATTGATATTTAAAATGGTTTAAAAAAATGAAATCAAATTATAAAGGGTTTTCCAACAAGAGGTGTTATTTTGGTATTCAAAGAAAAATGCCATTTTTTGAGATAAATGATCGGATGTTTATTTCATAATAAAGAGGAACGTATGCCGTTAGTAATGAAAAACAACATCAGCCAAATGGCCACCACGACCACGGTTACAGGACCATATCCTTTTCATGAAATTTTCCATAACCAAATCGCAAAGTGGCTGCCCTATGTCCTCGATAGCCTCACGAATTCTATTTTTGAGGTCTTGAATCGACTATGGGCTGTTGGCGTAGACCTTATCTTTCACGTGTCCCCAACGGAAGAAGTCGCAAGTTGTTAAATCACAAGATCTCGGTGGCCAATTGTGATCACCTCTTCGAGAGATAACACGGTCCTGAAACTTTCCCGTAACAGAGCAATGGTTTCGTTGCTTGTGTGGCACGTAGCGCCACGTATCGTTTTTTTTTTGTTCGATCGTTTTTTGATCGTTTTGTATCGTTCGATGATCGTGTATCGTTCCATTTTTAGTAATGGCGTAGTTTCTACTTGTCAAATGTTAAAGAATAAAAGCTTCAAAGGTGACAGCTACCGAAATACCGGGTGATTCAAAATAACACCTCTTGTTGGAAACCCTGTATTATGAAAATTAACTAAACTGCTTAGTCACTGGGAGTTCGTTATAACCGTTCTCGACTGTATCTATATTTCGATTTAGGTATTCCTTGCTCTAAAATAATTATTCAGATTTACTAAAATCACACTTTCGTAAGTATTTTATCGAAGTTAACATTTTACATGATCTGTAAATGTGGTGGTTTGTATCTTTGCTAGATATATTGAATATTTATCTATATTAAAAATTCTGATTCGGAAAATATGAAATGTAGTCTAAGCTCGGCATAGCTGAGTATTTATGTACATATTTCTTATACCATAAGTTTTTATGCTTTTGTACTAGCCTCTATTCTAGTTTTTGCACATTGTGTTCGTCAATAAAATCTTGGTAACGAAAAATATTTCAAACTGACACAATTTTTTTGAAAATGTTATAAAATATATGTATGTATATATTTCGAAAGGTAGTTAAAGGTATATTTTACCAGAGCTCTGTAAATTCATTGACAGTAACATGTAACTAAAGAGATGTATAAAGAAATTTTTACATACAATAACATTATAGAGGGCTGCTGCATATATTTCTGGCCAAATAATTAAAATGCGAATATTTATCATCGAAAATGGTTTTATTGTTTTTCAAAGTATATACACTTTTGCATGCGCTCAATCCAATTGTCGAAGCACCTTTTCCACTCCGATTGAGACACCTCCAAAACATGGTTTTTGAACGCTTTAACAGCATCTTCTGGCGACGAAAATCGTTGACCACGCATTTTTTTCTTGATGTGCGGGTATAAAAAGAAGTCATTGGGTGCCAAGCAGAGAATGAAGCCGAGCCAAAATTGGCGGCGGCGGCTGCCATTGAAAATTATAGATCGGCGGCGGCGGCTAGACGGCTAAGCCGACATAAAATTTACATTCGGCGGCTCTATGATAGACATTTTAACATTTAAAATAATAGTTGAAAAGTTAAGCTCTGGTATTTATTATTAAATAATAGATGTTTTTAAGTTAACTGTAAGATATTGTGGGGTAAAAAAATCATCGATTCCATGCCGCTAGGCGGCTCTATGATATACTCTATTTTCAAAGTATGCTAAAGCTATGTATAGACGATTGTCAGATCGGACAACTTTATCAACCCTGTTAAAGTGCCGCAAATGTACGGACAATGACAGATAGTTAGGCAAAGGTTAAGACGATTGCAAGAAACCCTTACAATTTCATATATTTAAAATATATTTTGTAAATATATATTTATATGCAGGATTGTCAATAAAAATTTTTTTGTAGGCAATGGCCAATAAAATGTTTTTTCTGAAAATGGCGCCGTTGTCACGTGCATAAACTTCGCACATACCACAATCTGCAATTCACACGGTCTGTATGTTCACACGGTTGTACGTTCATAGGGTTGCATTTTTCCGCCATTCTTCTATACATAGCTTAAGTCGAAACAGGTTGTTTCCAGGAGAGGCGAATTGACGTTTTAGTGAAATTTTAAATTTGTGTGGAATTAACTTGTGGTTTAAATAGAATGACATCTACTGTTTTGAGCTTAACTTGATTGATTCTTTAGAATGGAGGTATTAATTTATATGTTATACTATTCTATAATACTCCATTGATTTTTTTCCGAAAATATTTTTATCTCTATGTATATGTACATAATCTAATAATAAATAAAAAATCTTATTATTTCCTTTAAAAAAGAATTTTTATAATTATTTTTCTATTACTATCAATTTTATGATTTTTAAGACATGTTAAGCTCCCGCTTGTGACAATAAACGAATCAAAACGAAAATCACTCACTTCCATATCGTCCACCCAATAAATGAATAGTGTATAATTTATTTGTCGTTTCGAGAAAATCATATTTAAAGTTTTGTGAAATTGAATCTCGATATTATTATTTATTAATGAACAATTTCAAACACCCAATAACCCAATTTGTGGAAGTAGAATTTCAACAGATATAAAACCAATTGAATTGAATTGAATCTTAGAATGCAATAAAAAATAATAGTGTATATGCGTACAAATTATTCTTCTATTAAGGGGACGATATATCTGCTATATAGCTATTTGCTTATCAAAAATGTAAATTGTATCTATACATATTTTAAAGTTTTTCTATGGAACGGCGGCTGTGTTTCAGCCGACTTGAGCCGCAAAGATCGGCGGCGGCTTCGGCTGGTGAAAAAAGGTCGGCGGCGGCTAAAATCGGCGGCTCGGCTCGGCGGCTTCATACTCTGGTGCCAAGTCAGGGCTGTACGGCGGATGACCCATCAATTCGACGTTTTGGCCGGTCAAAAAGGCGCTGGTTTGAGCCGATGTGTGAGAGCTCGCATTGTCATGGTGCACAATGATTCGTCTTCTCTTGTTCGTTTTTCGAATTTCTCCGAAGACTTCAGGCAAACAAATTGTGGTGTACCAATCAGAATTGACCGTCCTACGTTGCTCAAGCGGAACAGTCGCCACATGACCAGTTTTGCCGAAGAAACAGGCGACCATTTGCTTCGAAGTGCTTCTTCCATGAACAACTTTCGTTGGATTTGGCTCGACTTCGAAGACCCACACGGTCGATTGCTGTTTTGTTTCAGGCTCATACGCATAGATCCAAGATTCGTCACCTGTGACGATCTTATAAACGTCTTTTGAAGCACCGCGATCGTATTTTTTCAAAATTTCTTTGCACCAATCGACACGAGCCTTTTTTGAGCGATTGTCAAATTGTGCGGGATCCAACGAGAACAAACCTTTTTTACGGCCAGGTGTTCATGCATTATCAGTTCACGCACGGCATCAATGTTCTCTGGCACAACCGCCGTTTTTGGACGACCTTCGTCTTTGAACGAGCGTCGGCCACGATTGAATTCATCACACCAGTTTTTCACAGTGCTATAGGATGGTGCTTCATACAAAGATTTAAGTTCATCGATGCACTCTTCTCGTGATAATCCACATCGAAAGTTGTGAAAAATTATCGCACGAAAATGTTCACGAGTTAATTCCATTTGCTTGCCAAATTGATTTTTTGAAGTCACTGTAAACAACACAAATGATGGTCGTACGTCAAAACGTTCTGAGTACGTTTATGCTAAAAAATGTCAAACTTTCCAATGGAAATGTCAGATGGCGCCTATATATATAGCAACCTCGTATTAACAAATATTTTATCGATAAAAAAATTTTTACTTCTTTCTGCGCCTAGCAGCTTATGTTGTAGGTCTACGTTACGATCTTTTCCATCAAGGTTTTCTCAACTGTATTGTACTGCAATTTACTGCATTGGCCATAGGGCTTCACATTACTTGTTTGAATAAATAAAATAAAAAAAATATTTCGAGGCTATTCCATTATATGCATGCCCTCGGAGTAATTGAATCAACTATACAAAAGTGCAATTGAACTAATTTAATTGAAATTTTCCTTTTTGCCCTTACTCGTCCATAGGTACTACTGGATAGTCCAAAAGCCAGACGTGAGGTTGACCTACATTGGAGAGTCAGCGGCTGTCGTCACATTGTCAATATTGTCGATGTCTATGAGAACTCCTATGCCGGCAATAAATGTCTTCTGGTAGTAATGGAATGGTAAGTAAATGTCATGCAATCATCGTCACAATTAAACTCGTAATATACCTATGTATGTATATATGCAGATATTAATAAAATATGACATTATGACACGTTATCTATTATTGTATTATTGTTTTGCAGTATGGAGGGTGGTGAACTGTTCCAACGTATCCAAGATAATGAGGATGGTGCATTCACGGAAAGAGGTTGGTTAATATATACATATGTAGATTTGTTTGACAATGTTATCATTATCTTTCTGGATGTTTGGACGTGTGTATGTATATTGGTATTATAAGTATATAACTATCTGATATTTCACAGAGGCCGCTCAAATTATGCATGAAATCTGCGTAGCAGTTCACTATCTGCACAGTCGTGATATTGCCCATCGCGATTTGAAACCGGAAAATTTATTATATACTTCACCAAAACCGAATGGCATTTTGAAGTTGACGGATTTTGGTTTTGCCAAAGAGACACTAATAAAGGATACCCTACAGACGCCATGCTATACACCCTACTATGTGGGTAAGTAAATATACTCGTAAATGTATATTTTATTTACATTCAAGCAGATAAAACTTGAAAATAATCGTAATTTTGAGACGACGTCGACTTTAGTATACCGCATGTTTCCAGTGGCCGACTTCAGCGTAGAGGATACCTCAGTGGTCGACTCCAGTATAGAGGAAGATAGTATAAAGGAAACCCCGGTGGTCCACTTTAGTATAGAAAATACCTTGTGGTCATCATAATATAGAAAATGTCTACATTAGTCGAATCCAGTATGTCGAACCTCAAAATACAGGGTTTTCCAACAAGAGGTGTTATTTCGAATCACCCGGTATTTCGGCAGCTGTCACTTTTGAAGCTTTTATTCTTTGACATTTGACAAGTAGAAAATACGCCATTACTAAAAATGGAACGATACACGATCATCGAACGCTACACTAAAAAAAGCGTACTGAAAATCAATGAATTTTTCGTAAAGTTTTAGATGTCGGCAATGATTTCGAGCCAAAGACAATCGCTATAAAAATAAGAAGGTTTTATAGTTAATTTAAAGACGTGAATAGTACTTGTTTTGGGGATGCCTTTCATAGAATTAAGAATTTTGGGTAATAAAACTAATTAAGTTTGGTCTTAAAATAAGCAAATTTTTGGGTAAATAAAAGTATGGCGCGTGCTAATTTTTAGTAAAATATCATATAATTTAAAACATTATCGTAATAAAATTTAAAATGTTTGTCCTTGATATAAGAACATATTGGTAATTAATTTAAGGCATACATGAATTTAAATACAGTTTTTTTAAATATGTATGGAAAATTCGTTACATTATATTGATTATAATATTACTCTTTTAAATGTATCATTTTCTTTGAAATCATTTACTATTCATAGAAAATTCAATAACACAACACTTTATCTTTCTAAATAAATAGTTTATTTGTTATATTTTATTTTGGAAAATACAAAAATAATATAATACATATTACGGATAACCTTGAACATTTTATAATTTAAATCAATATGTAATTGTATAAAGTCAAATCGGCCAACACACTATGAAGATTCACTTTTATTCGAATATTGTATTGTTATGTATCGATTCTATAGCGGGATTCGTTTCTCTATTTGTTTTCCATAAACAATATTTATCGGAACCGACCTTAATGATTTTTAACCTAGAATTTGGCTGGAATTTAAATAGAAATTATATAAAACAAATATTATATTATTATATCATATAGTTTGGATGCTCGCTCATTTTCTGCAATTTGTAAATTTTTAATTTCCCACTGCATTTTTCATATATCCAAATAAAGTTCAATTGCGCGAACTAAAATAAAAATAATTTGAATAGAAATCAAACAGAATGACTTATATACGATAAAGTATTAAAATAAATTTTATCATATAACTGTCACAAAATGTTGAAAGATAAGAGATATATTAAAATCTTTGGAATATACTTACACTGAAATATTTAGTCACTCTTCTACTACACAAATTCTCACAATAAATCCATACAAAATTTGCTGTACTAAAAGTTAAAAAAAATATTTATGTAAGATATTATTAATAATAGAAACTGATTGTTTTGAAAGTGACATTTTTCATATAAATTGAGTTATCAAAAATAATTTTCTCAAAAAAATCAATCGTGACTTAGATTTTAAAATCTTAAGTTTTGTTAGCAAACAAAACTACAAAAACTTATTAAAAATTACTTCTGTAAAACAAATGCTAATGCTTCAATACTTCGTGAAAAGAAAGCAGCTTATTTACAATTATTTTTGAGCAAAAACGCTTATTATTTTGATTTTAGTAAAACCAAAATATCCCTTGGACCAAATTATACTTGTATATATTACCGTTTATAAAGGAAACGATACAAAAATTGGACCAAATGGGCCTAATCTAACAGCAGGTTTAATTATGAAGTACTTATGAATCAATTATGAACACGAAATCAAGGAAAAATTTAAACTAAAATTAAAAAAAGGAAAAATCTTTTTAAATAAATTATATTTGGAAAACTTTTTAACAATAACTTTGTTTGTGTGAAAACACGTATTTTATATGTGAACGTCAGTTCGCAAGTATATTTTGTTCTAATACATGCGTTCCAAATTAAAATTCTTGATTTTCAAATAAAATATATTTGTTCAGAAATACATAATACTTACAAATATTGTTTCCAAATCTATTTCCTTTCAATTCAAACATTCCCATGTAGGTGTATCACTTACTTTTTGCAAGTTATAAATGGCATTCAGCACTGCATTTTTCATATATCCATCACATTTACCTTCAAATATTGCGTGATCTAAAATTAAAATAATTAAGTTTTTTCTGAAAATAAATTAAATAAAATTATCTATAAACAAAAAAATGCAAATAAATTGTATCATATCACAATTGGAAAACGCTGACAACTAAGAGAAATATTTCAACCGTTCATATAATACTTACGTTGAAATATTTTGTAAAATTTACCACTCTTCTCACAAAAGACCCATTCTAAAATTGTTTTACTAAAAAAATTAAAAGAAGATCTCCTTCAAAAACGCATGTACATCGCCATAAATAACATACAGCAAAAATAACTATGACACACGCACTCCCTTATCACAGAGATCGATGGTGACGCCGACGGCATAACCACATGCATACACACATGTACACGACGGTTTCATTTGTTGTTGTTGCTATGCTTTAGCAAAAATTACTGTTAACAGCCCATATTAAAATTATTTTCGGTGCAATATGCACGTATGTATGCACGTATACTTACATATTCACAGCGATCACATTTTTTCACAATCCGCGTCCCGAAAACAGACAACCGTTTCCTTCCATCGCTTGTAAATAACTGACGATTTAAAAGAAAACGAACAACAGAACTGTTCTCTATTTTCTCTTCTAGCATTCCATAACAATTATTGATTCACACATTACCAAACAAAACTGATTCACCGAGCGAGAGAGGGAGGGAGAGATTGTATAATTCTCTCGTATGTATTCTTAAAAATAATGATAATAGTCATAAAATGTATTACCAAGACAGCCTTTCCTTTAAGGGGAGCATAGCCTTAAATTCATTACTCAAATATCTCATACTGTTAATTAAGTCCGATTCGGCATTAAAACTATGACATGTCTACGTCGTAGTGTTAATGTAGAAAATCCTTAAAAGTATTGAAATATTACTTAAAATAATGCGGATTGTCACAAAAATAATGATTTTTTTCTTTAATTTAAATGCGTACATTTAAAGAAGCGCGTACACAAAACTAATAATTAGATAGACATTAATTCAAATTAAAAAAACTTTATATTAAGGAAAATTTCGTAAAAAACGTGTAAATTTTCATTATTTTAATGAAAATTATCATTGAATTGATGCGGAGGTAGCATACTTAATATAAGAATGTGTCATCATTAGTTTTATTACTATTTTTTTTAGGGTACAAAACGATCGAACAAAAAAGCGATACGAACGATACAAAATCATCTTTACTAATGAGGCCCATTTCCACATCGGTGGCTACGTCAACAAGCAAAATTGTCGCACCTGGGGCTCGGAAAAACCCAGAGTTATTGTTGAGAAGCCTCTCCATCTTCAACGTGTTACTGTTTGGTGCGGTTTATGGTCCGGCGGGGTCATTGGTCCTAACTTTTTCGAAAATGAGGTTGGATCAACAGTTACGGTGAATGGATTGCGCTATCGAGAGATGATAAATGATTTTTTATGGTCGGAGTTGGATGGTATTGATCTGGACAACGTTTACTTTCAACAAGACGGCGCTACGTGCCACACAAGCAACGAAACCATTGCTCTGTTACGGGATAAGTTTCCGGACCGTGTTATCTCACGAAGAGGTGATCACAATTGGCCACCGAAATCTTGTGATTTAACACATTGCGACTTCTTCCTTTGGGGCCACGTGAAAGATAAGGTCTACGCCAACAACCCAGCATCGATTCAAGACCTCAGAGATAGAATTCGTGAGGCTATCGAGGACATAGGGCAGCCACTTTGCTATTTGGTTATTGAAAATTTCATGAAAAGGATATGGTCCTGTCAGCGTGGTCGTGGTGGCCATTTGACTGATGTTGTTTTTCATTATTAACGGCATACCTTCCTCTTTATTATGAAATAAACATCCAATCATTTATCTCAAAAAATGGCATTTTCTTTGAATACCAAAATAACACCTCTTGTTGGAAAACCCTTTATAAAGCAAGACCTCTGAGGTCGACACTAGTATAGAGCAAATCGTAGAAATGGTAGGGTCTAGTTTAGATAAAAATACTTCAATGGTTGACACAATAATAGAGGAAAGCCTCATTGACCGGGTCTAGTATAGACAAAGACTTCAGTGGTTGAGCTAAACATATATCGATACCTCCATTCTAAAACATGCTAAGTCAACTTAGCATAGTTTTAGGGAGATTGCATTTTTAACTTCTGAATTCCAAATTTGGTGTTTATTCGTCAACCCAATTAAAAGTTATTCACAAAATAGTACAGGTCATTCGATTTCCATTACAAAGGAATTCTACACAAATTTAAAAAATTCATCAAACTTTGATCGCCTCTCCTGAAAAACTATCTTTTTGCACTTAGCATAGTATAGAATGAAGGTATCGATATGATGACTTCAGTTGTCGACCAAGTTTAGAACATTTGTTTCCCTAAGTAAAATATTAATATCCCACTGTTTAGCTTTCAAAATATGTAACATACGACTATATACCGTCCTTCAATATAATAATTACCTATAATACATTACGCATAGTGTATTATAGGCTGTTATTTTATAATGAGGGGACGACATAGTTGAAATTCGAATGAATGTGTACTGTAATTAAAAAAATTTTATATGTACCTACTACATATGCATTTTTCTAACACCTTTGTAGCACCCGAAGTTCTGGGACCTGAGAAATACGATAAGAGTTGTGACATTTGGTCTCTGGGCGTCATAATGTACATACTTCTGTGCGGGTTTCCACCATTCTACAGTAACAATGGTTTGGCCATATCTCCGGGCATGAAGAAACGCATAAGAACCGGCCAATATGATTTCCCCAATCCAGAATGGAAGAATGTCAGTCAATCGGCCAAAGATTTAATCAAAGGCATGTTAAATGTTGATCCCAGCAAACGTTTGTCCATTGAAGAAGTAATGCGTAACAAATGGATTGCCCAATATACAGAGGTACCACAGACGCCACTCTGCACCGGCCGTATGCTGAAAGAGGGCGAAGAAACATGGCCTGAAGTGCAGGAAGAAATGACCAGATCATTGGCAACAATGCGAGTGGATTACGATCAGGTAAGATATATATACATATATGGGTACTAGCTGTTTAATAGCACAATTAAATGTATTTTTATATTTTCACTTACAGATGCACATTAAAGCCTTGGATAAATCTAACAATCCCTTATTGAGTAAAAGACGAAAAAAGATTGAAGAAATTGCAGCTGCTCAAACGAAGTAAAACACTTCGTCCTCGTACTTTTTGTTGGTTTCATTTATGGTTGGGTGAAAAAAAGTATGAGAATGGTTCCAAAATTTATTAACATTTACGAAGATGACAGGAGAAACAAGAAAAAGAAATAACAACACAATAACCAAACCCCTAAAAATTTCCCCAAAATTTAGCTATACAACAAATTTGAAATGATATCACACTATGGCTTAAAATTAAAAAATAATTGTTAACGCTTCATTGTTTCAAAACATATACAATATACATACATATATAGTTACATTATTGAAAAGATTGCGAAGGGTTTGTGAGAAGCTGAATTCAATTACTGCTTACATAGTTTCGGTGTGATATCATTACAATATCGAATTTTACGATATTGTCATTTGATTTGTTGAATTCATATACATACATACATATATATAGAAATATTAACATACATATAATTTAAGAAAGTTTTTTAAATAATTGTATGTATTCTTAAACTAAAACACACCCTGAGAACAAAAAGGACAACAATTCAAAAAAATAGTCAGTAGAGGCAAAATACTGTGGATAATTTTGAAAATTCCACACTGAAAACTAATAGAACTAATAGAAGTTTGGCAGAAGAAATATTTTATTAAATATTTCTTCTACATTGCATGCAATTTAAATTCTTGTCGTCTATATCCTTTTGTTCAAGGGATGTGATTTAAAAAATTTCTTTTCGACTAATCGGGTAATTCGTTAACTATGAACTGATGTATTGTTTATTCGAGTCTGTGTAACTCAAAACTATGAGAAAAATTGAATTGTTTAATGAAAAAATAAAATGTATTTTTTCTGTTTGTCAATGGCATAACATAATCCATGAAACGGCCATTTTAAAGTGAAACTGTTACCACATTTTTCCATATATTTTGGTCTACTAAATTCATAGCAAAAAATACAAATTTACTTAGAAGGAACTCTTCGATCTTCAGCTCAACTCCACAGTGACAAAACCATAAAATAAAAATTATGATCTATATTTTTTTTAATTTACTTTTATTGGGTACATTTTTCATATATTTTGGGATACAAACACCCGATGGAGGCCAAAAGTACTGCAGTGTTAAGGTAATTATGCGAACTACAAATTATTGGCGCAAAGATTATCGAAAATTTTAGAATATGAAAAATGATTAATGATTAAAAAAAATGTCCAAGGTCCTTTTCGTTCAAGAAAACAAATAATCTCTAGAAACCATGAAAAAATGTATCCGATCTGACTACTATAGTACAAAAGTATATGTTATGATGGACTTAAAAAAATGCAAGTAGCTTTGGTAAAATTTCTTTAAAATTTGAAATCCTTTCAGATATGATTAGTTAAATTAATAAATAAATTAATTAATTTTTTAATTTAAGATAATTTTTGTATTCTGCATTTTTTCAAGAAATTTTTTTATAATTATTGTGCCGTCATTTGTGACCCGCAAAGTTATCTAGAAACTGAGATCAACTTAGACTAGATCAGACGTTTGTATGCAAAATAGTGAATATTTTACCCAGGAAAAGTACAATTTTATAAAAATATATTTAACAAATGGTCACCATTCAACTAAAAACAATCTACAAAAAATTCAAAATATCTTATTTTTGTCAATAAATTTCACAACAATTTATGATTTCGAAATATTTTCAGAATTACATTTCACCGGAAAGCCACTATATATCAACACCTAAAATATGTTCTAAATTTAAATAACAATAACAATAAAAAACTCAAATTAGTCTAACAGTAACTACACCATTTTCAATTGTAATTCGAAAAAAGTCAATTGAAATTCGAAGATTCCATTTGAAATTCGAAAAATATCAATTGAAATTCGGATATTCTATTTGAAATTCGAAAAACGACAATTCAAATTCGAAAAACATCAATTGAAATTCGGAACACATCACTTGATATTCGAAGAACATCAATTGAAATTCGAAAAACATCACTTGATATTCCAAGAATATCAATTGAAATTCGAAACACATCATTTGAAATTCGGAATACGTCAATTGAAATTCGAATTTTTCCATTTGAAATTAGTAATACACCAATTGAAATTCGGAAAACATCGATTGAAATTCGAAATTCATCATTTGAAATTCGAAAAATGTAAACAAAATCAATGCTGTATATTAGATGGGGTAACATTTAAGTGATACAATTTGTCTGTGTTAAACCTTTAATATTAAAATATTTAAATATGTTTTGTTTCAACTAATTTTGAATAAATATTCATAAAAGATAAGATCATCTATATGTTTTCTGTTCGTCACATTATATGTTAAGATTTGGTCAGCATATGTGTTGAAATATATTCTACCCAATCTAATGTACAGATTTGTTTACATTTTCGAATTTCAATTGATGTATTTCCAATATCAATTGATGTTTTCCGAATTTCAATTGGTGTATTACGATGTATTTCGAATTTCAATTGATTTCTTTCGAATTTCAAATGGAATCTTCGAATTTCAATTGACCTTTTTCGAATTTCAAATGGAATCTTCGAATTTCAATTGATCTTATTCGAAATTGAAATGATTTTTTTTTTCGAATTACAGTTGAAAATCGTGTAGTAATCAATCCGTTATTAAAAAAAATTTAATGAGAAAAATAAATTTAGTTAATTCCAAAGTAACCAAACAATATATCAGTTTTATATTGCTCGATTAATTCGTTCGTCTCCCCTAGAATTGTATTTGTTAAGTTCTAACCATTTTTTTTTGTTTTTTTAAGAGATAAACTTATTCTTTACTATGTAAAAGCTTAAAAACAACAAATATTTAAACATATTTATAAAAAATAATAAAATAAATATAAAAACAACTACAAAGAAAAACAATAACAATAAAGTCAATATATTAAAGTTAACATTTGCTCTATTATCTATATATTATACACGAATTATATGAAAAAGCGAGAAATAAGTATGAGATGAAAACAAAACACAGAAAAAAGTATATATTTAGTTATTTACAAATAAAAACGCATGTCCCGCAAGTCAGTCACACTTAAGCTATGCACACACGGTGGTCAGATCTTACAATGTTATCAACTCTGTCCAAGTGATGCCAATGTACTGACAATGGCAGATTGTTAGCAATAGGTGAATTGTCAGTTCAGACGATTGCTAGAAAACCTTATAATTTCATATATTTACAGTGTAATATGGACTGTCGGACGTTGTTATGTTTCGTTTCTATTTCATTTACTATTGAAGAGATAAAAAAACAAATATTTTTGTAGCTCTTTTAGCGCGTGCAGGTGAAATATTAAAATTTTGCATAAATATTGAAAGAAAATTAAAACTTTGGTATAGTTTTTACTGCAAATGTTATTATTGTGAATGTGTGCGTATGGATTTTATAATCCAAAAATACATTCATACATTTTGTGTAAATTGTTAATGAAAAATAAAAAAATAATTGGTGTAATTATTATATGTAATATAATGTGGAAACGAATACAAATAAAATTTATAATGAAATTTTGAACTGAAACTGATCTTGTTTTTTATTGTACTATACTTACAAGTATATGTATATAGTCAAAACCCCGCAGAGTTAATAAGGGAGGAGAGTTCCTCAAGGAGTGGTGATATCTCCGGAACTGTTTGACCTTTACCTTGCCACAATTCCACATTTACCCCCAATTTCACTATTTCCGGGTAGAGCTAACTCACAGTTATTAAATAAAAATTTCATACAATTTGACAGCTATAACTGTAGGATAACCGGAGATTGTGGAATTGGCAGTTAGACTAACCTATCGAAATGATTAAAAATGATACATAAACAACAAAACAGACCAACCAATTTTTAACACTAAAGTTTGTAAAATTTTTTAATTATTCATACAATTAAAGAATAGATAGAAAGTAACTGAAACTTATGGTCTTAAACCGAATAAATTCTGACTGAATAACAAAGGCACAGACCAACAATAAATACCCAGCGGTAAAATGGTCCAGGCCTTCTGGGCATCAGGCCTGATAGAAGGGCTTCCAACACCTTCTATTGGAAGGCACGCATGCCTTCTTTATGAAGGCCTGAAAAATGTGCAATCTCTCACTTCTAAAGAAGTAACCGTGCCTCCTGCTCCCGTCTTTTTTCAAACATGTCTAACGCCTTCTAAAAGATGTCAGAGAAAAGTCGTTCTCCATGGTCAGCAGTCAAATTGAATTTTTGACAACCACCGCCGATATATGTTCATATATTGATGCGTTTCGTTCTCCCTCTCTCTCAAGTTTTTGCATATGTAGAAAAATTTACACTCTGCCTTCCTTCTCCCGTCTTTTATCAGGCATGATTCTGTCCTTCTAAAAATATATCATATCGAAGGCGTTTAGCACACAACATTTAAATTTTGTGTGGACATAATCATGCATAATAAAAGACGGGAGAAGGAAGGCAGAGTGTACACGAATTCGTTCTCCCTCCCTAAAGTTTCTCATGTATGAACTTTGTTGCTACTGAGAGAGTTCAAAACCAGTTTTATGCAAATAAAAAAGAAATACCGCTATACAAATTGAAAAGTGAAGGTGAAGACAATTAAAATTAACAGACAATTAGTCGTTGCAGAGGTTTTGTAGAGTTCAGTTGCTTTGTGTTTTTGATAGATTAAGATAGATTCTTATCAAAATTATTCTATATTATCTTTGCGAACTCCTATATTATATTGCTGAATGTCATTTGATTTACTGTAGGACTTTCCTTCGAAGCTGTACATCAGACGTAGATCAGACCTTCATTTCGAAGCTCTAAATCATACCTTCATTTCGAAGCTCTAAATCATACCTTCATTTCGAAGCCCTTCTTAAGACCTTCAGACCTTCATTCGGCAATCCTTTGTTAGGCAAGATTTTTACCGCGAGATGCAAGGCCTGGCCTCGTAATGTCACTCCATGTAAAAAAGAAATAAAGATTGAATGCGGCGGCCAGGCCTCGTGGCTCTTAAATCAGGCCTGATAGCTTGCCGCCTAAGACCTGATTTTTACCGCTGGGTAACTACACCACATACAAACACATGAGATACGATTACGTCGCATTAGCCGTTAACAAAACTACATTTGTTTTCGTGGCTCGCGATGCGAACCCAAGCAAAAAAACAAAAATGTATTGGTATGAGACTTTTAGTATGTGACTTAGTGCGACAAAATACGGGTTTGGTTAGCAGTTCTTGTTAAATTCAATTTACTGCTTCCATAAGTATTTCAGCTGATTTAAGTTAAAGACATACACTATTGCTACTGAATTCTTAAAATGATGAGTGGTGTCTATCGAAACTGCAGTCAATTCTACCAAACATTTAAAACTCTCTACCAATTTTTGTATTTGTTTCTATTACTTTTTTGCAATATACAGAAAGTTACTGAAACATATGGTCTCGAACCGAATAAATTCTGACTGAATAACAAAAGCACAGACCAACAATAAATAACAACCACACATGTTTGGAAATTAATAATAAATTTAGTGGAAATTGAATTGTCCTGAATATTTAATGAAATTTGTTTCGTAATTTTATTTTTAGAAGGATTTTCACCAAATTTGTAGTTTTGTAGGAAATTTCGCCGAAATTAAATTTTTCTAGAAAATTTCATTTTTGGAGAAAACGTCTTCAATATATATTTCCTTTGTTTAACTCCACGCCAAAGTGGCGGGAGTTAAAAAAAGAAAACCACAAAATAATATTTTTTTTTTTATTTTAATTATTTTAAAAGGACCGGCTCGAAGGACCATGTTTAACTTCACGCCAAAGTGGCGGGAGTTAAAAAAAGAAAATATTTTAATTATTTTATTTATTTGGCAGTGTGCCGTATGCGGTGTGGTTGAGTTGAGTTGTGAACTGCGGCAAACCTAATGGCGTTGCCATAACATAGTGAGTTTTGCAGCGCTGCTGTCAATTAACGGCTTCAAATCTGAGGCGGGGGAGATGAAGACGACCATTAGCTGTTGTGGCTTCAACATCCTTAATTGCACTTTTTATAAAAAGTTTCAGCGAAATTGCATTTATGAAAAATTTTAGAATATTGCGATTTTATTGGAAATTTCATTGAAATTGCATTTTTATTAAAATGAATTAAAATATTATTACTCTATTGGCAATTTTGTCGAAATAAAATTTTAAAGGAAATAGCGTAAAACTGAAATTTTGGAAAAAATTTTCGTAGTTAATAGTAGGTTTAGTGGAAATTGAATTGCCCTGAACATTCATTGAATTTTTTTCGAAATTGTAAAGGGTTTTCCCACAAGAGGTGTTATTTTGGTATTCACAGAAAAATGCCATTTTTTGAGATAAATGATCGGATGTTTATTTCATAATAAAGAGGAAGGTATGCCGTTAATAATGAAAAACAACATCAGCCAAATGGCCACCACGACCACGCTTACAGGACCATATCCTTTTCATGAAATTTTCCATAACCAAATCGCAAAGTGGCTGCCCTATGTCCTCGATAGCCTCACGAATTCTATCTTTGAGGTCTTGAATCGACGCTGGGCTGTTGGCGTAGATCTTATCTTTCACGTGGCCCCAAATTAAGAAGTCGCAAGGTGTTAAATCATAAGATCTCGGTGGCCAATTGTGATCACCTTTTCGAGAGATAACACGGTCCGGAAACTTTTCCGTAACAGAGCAATGGTTCCGTTGCTTGTGTGGCACGTAGCGCCGTTCTTGTTGAAAGTCCAGATCAATACCATCCAACTCCGACAATAAAAAATCATTAATCATCTCTCGATAGCGCAATCCATTCACCGTAACTGTTGATCCAACCTCATTTTCGAAAAAGTAAGGTCCAATGACCCCGCCGGAC
Organism: Eudasyphora cyanicolor; assembly: GCA_963930755.1. Taxonomy (NCBI): domain Eukaryota; kingdom Metazoa; phylum Arthropoda; class Insecta; order Diptera; family Muscidae; genus Eudasyphora; species Eudasyphora cyanicolor. The sequence goes on from OZ005736.1 coordinate 142,924,743, forward strand.
CATAAACCGCACCAAACAGTCACACTTTGAGGATGGGGAGGCTTCTCAATAATAACTCTTGGGTTTTCCGAGCCCCAAATGCGACAATTTTGCTTGTTGACGAAGCCACCGAAGTGGAATGGGCCTCATCAGTCAAGATGATTTTTCGATGATTTTCGATTTTTCGAATTTTAATAATTTCAATGCGTTGTTGAATCTTGTATCGTTCCATTTTTAGTAATGCCGTAGTTTCTACATGTCAAATGTCAAAGAATAAAAGCTTCAAAAGTGACAGCTACCGAAATACCGGGTGATTCAAAATAACACCTCTTGTTGGAAAACCCTGTATAAAGATACTCGTATGCACAAATAGTGGTCGGTCCATCTTACCACAGGAAAAACATTTCGGGTTGAATTTATTTTGTGTTTTGAACGCCACTTCAGATGTTTGATCCGCCCCAGATTTTCTTTTAAATTCTTGAAGTAACTTTTCTTTCACCAGATCTATTGTCAAATCCGTTTCTGGGCGTATTTTCAATGAAGAAACCAACGAATTGTAGTCCTCTCGCAGACTTCCAAGCAAAAATGCAACCGTTTTGATTTCTCCAGTTTCCTAACCAAGGTCATTCAAACGATCCACAATATTTTAAAATTCTGTGATGTGCTCCTCCATCGATTGACCTCCTTGCATTCGATTTGTTGAAAGTAAACGAAGAAGACTAACTTTATTCGTCAAGTTCGATTTTTCATGGTGTTTCTTTAAGGCATTCTAATAATCCTTTGCAGTCTTTAACTTTTTGATATGAATCATTTGAGATTCTTCCACAGCTAATCTGATTGTTACCCTTGTTTTCCATCACAAATTAACCATTTTGCTTCTGGAGCACTTGCTGCTTCTTTAATGATGATATCACGTTCCAGCAATATCAGCTCCATATTGAATTTCCAATTATGGTAGTTGGAATTCGAGAGTTTTGGGAATTGCACATTGGTACCATTCATTTTTAGAAAACGTTAAAAACACAAATTTAAATATTACTCGATATGAATTAACAACCGCGATATAAACCACGTAAACGCAGGCCCAAAACCAATTAAGAAAGTTAATTGCGTATCGATTTTATATGTAACAAAAAACGTACTTGTTTTGAACTTTTTGAACATCTACAGAAACTGTGGTCCGCGTAGACGTCTTCGGACTTACCGCATAGGAGAAAACCTTTGATTCCGGCCAAAGACCTGCCTCGTAAAGCAACTTTTGTCCGCGTATCCGTATCAAAATGAATGAAATAACTCTCAAGAAAATCAAAACGAATTCAAGAAAATCACACGTTGTTCGTCCTGACTAAACATTTAACCAATAAATGCGACAAGAGAGGCTGGATTCTTTTCGAAGAAAATTTTACAGTATATTTGATCAGTTTGAGTGAAGAATTAAAAGATTTTTTCATGCTATTCATATTTTGAGATAATTTTTTATGAAATTAAAATTTCCAGCGTTATAAGCTTTACTACTCCCAGTTATTAAAAGATAAAGGGATTTCCAACAAGAGGTGTTATATTGGTATTCAAAGAAAAATTAAATTTTTTGAGATAAATGATCGGATGTTTATTCCACAATAAAGAGGAAGGTATGCCGTTAATAATGAAAAACAACATCAGCCAAATGGCCACCATGACCAAGCTTACAGGACCATACCTTTTTTTTTTAATTTTTCATAACCAAATCGCAAAGTGGCTGCCCTATGTCCTCGATAGCCTCTCGAATTCTATCTTTGAGGTCTTTAATCGACGCTGGGCTGTTGGCGTAGCCCTAATCTTGCACGAGACCCCAAAGGAAGAAGTTGCAAGGTGTTAAATCACAAGATCTCGGTGGTCAATTGTGATCACCTCTTCGAAAACTTTTCGGAAACTTTTCCCGTAACAGAGCAATGGTTTCGTTGCTTGTGTGGCACGTTGCGCCGTCTTGTTGAAAGTAAACGTTGTCCAGATCAATACCATCCAACTCCGACCATAAAAAAATCATTATTCATCTCTCGATAGCGCAATCCATTCACCGTAACTGATCCAACCTCATTTTCGAAAATGTAAGGTCCAATGACACCGCAACAAACAGTCACACGTTGAGGATGGAGAGGCTTCTCAACAATAACTCTTGGGTTTTCCGAGCCAAGATGATTTTCGAATTTTAATAATTTCAATGCGTTGTTGAATCGTGTATCGTTCCATTTTTAGTAATGGCGTAGTTTCTACTTGTCAAATGTCAAAGAATAAAAGCTTAAAAAGTGACATCTATCGAAATACCGGGTGATTCAAAATAACACCTCTTGTTGGAAAACCCTGTATTTCACTCTCTCTATTTCGGTTTACAACCACTACAGGCTCTCGTTGTAATTTCTCAATGCCATTAAAGCTGAACAAATTTGCTTTTGTTGTAATAAGGATAATACAATTTTTTTTTATTGTCTTTGGCTAAGTTTGTTAAATATGACCATTTAAATAACGTATTGAAACCGGTTTAGTACAATTGTTCATATCTTAATATAGGGTACTTTTCTATTTCAGGCTTGCATGCGAAAATCTGTCAAATTCCATATAAAAACTTAAGCTAATTCGATCAAAAACCTTATATGGAAAATACTAAACAAATCACAAAAACATTTAAATGTGATTACCCATTTAACCAAGAAACAAACACAGAAATTAACAAGATGGGTCATCCCATATAAACGAATAGATTTTTCGACGGAACGAGTAAGGTTTTTCTTGTATTTTCCTAAATTGTTTGTAAATGCCTCAATTAGAAAATGAATATCAATAGATAAAAGCAAACAAATTTTAAGAAAACTTCCCGAAAAAAATTTTTTTCGCTTTTGAAAAAAAAATTTTTTTTAAACTGGTAGATTTTGACAGTTCGGACAAATGGGAGGTCTTCTTGCAATATATTTTTTTTCATATGTATATATACAGGAAAAAACAAATAATCTATATTAATGTAATGTATTTAAAAAAAAAAATTAATAATTATTCTCAAATAACAGGTCACACCATACAGTTTATTGGCGCCCCATTTGATATTTTTGTTAAACAATGTGTTTTGCAACAGTTTTATAAGATGTTGTTGCTGTAGCAGCTTGGAGACGCTGAGTTGATAATCCTTAAGTCTATTCCTATTACAGACTTCGTTCCGGCATATATCCGATTATCGCGGGAACCTTATGTTGTTTTCATCCACTCAATGTTGTCCGGTTGTAAATTAACATTCGTCTGTTAATATATTTTATAAGATCGGTCGGCTTGGTTGTCCTGAACTGCGGCGTGAAAAATTTAATTTTTCTAGGTCAACTCGAAACCCCCAATTATGTAGTGCTTTCTACATTTTTGTTATTATTTAATTTAATAAATTTATTATATTTGTATCTAATAATACCACTTGGATGTACTTGGCTTGTAATACGGATATTTGGCCTTATTGGCTTTTGGGTTACAATGTATGAAATAAATGAAATTAAATGAAGAATTATGTCTTAAATAAAAGCTATAATGCGCTCAGACTCCTTCGGTCATTTTGGGCCACCCAGTATACATATACGGCATTTCAAACGAGATATCATTTGTAAAATCACACATTTTGAGAATATTACCAAAAGTTTTCAGATTTGTAAAATTAAAATGCAAAAAATACAGTTTTGATTATTGTTCGGCTTGAGGTCCTTTTTTGTAATTAAAAAAACGATTTGATCTTTTTTAATTATTTATTTTTATTTCCTATATTTCGACTAACTTCGTTAGTCATCATCAGGGAGTTTTAATCTAATACAAAAACACGAAAAACATTCAAAAAACACAATTATTTAAACAATAATATTTTTAACATACTATTTTAGATTTCGCTTTTAAACAGTTCGACTTGCTTCCTTGAAATTACTTGTCAACTAACATTTTTTTCGTCCGTGCTTATTAATTATATGTCTATACATCTGAGAGCATTTATCTGTGTCTGTCTTATAGTTAAGTCTCTTCTCTGTCGGGATATTTGTTATAAAGAGCATCTCTAATGTGTATCGTCTGTATGGATCAGCGTTGCCGTTTTGGTCATTTCCGACCAAATTTGGTCGGATAAAATTAAAATTTGTCTTTCTGGTCGGATCAACTCAGTTTTGGTCGGTTTTTTTCTCAAATATTTAAGTTGTAGTATAATACAGAATAATTTGACGACTAATACATATCGAAGTAAATTACTGAAAGTAATTTATAGCTGGAAATTTTTCATAATCGCTGCATGCAGTATCGATCTGTTGATTGAAATTGTAGACAAATACACTACAAAATTTTTATTTGAAAATAATAATTTAGGCGCGACAAAGGAAATTTCGTTTACCGTAAATGTGGTTTGTACTTGTCTAAATCATCGTTCCTGGGGAAAGAATTGTTTCTTTCACTTCTGTTCTGTATTCCGAGAGTAGATTAAAGCCAAAATTTTGGCTCCATAAATCTCACCATAATTGAGGAATTTTGTCATTTGTATTCAAAGAAGCAAATTTAGAAACTGGGTTCATAGCGGAAAATTCCAATTCATGGAACTGAAATACATACATTTGGGCATATGTATACATTCATAAATTATTCAAGTTGATTTGACATTTCTGCATTACTTATGACTCCACAATGTAGCCTTCTGTGGGTATTTTGCTAAAATTTGTAAATCTCGGAACATCACTAAATTTTTCAACATTTAAAATCCTACAATTAACAAAAATCCGTACTATTGTTTTTTAGAACTCATAGGGATATGTCTTAAACGAGGGAAGTTTAAAATTATTTTTGATGTTGAAATCTGTTCAATAAAACTTAAGATTTTATAAATAAGGCATTCTATGAAAATATTTTGTCCTTTTTTGAAAAATTTTGTTAATTGTCACAAACTAGGTCACACAACTTCAGCATATTCTTTTTCTTAGGCGTCTAAGATAAATTAAGAAAAACTCAATACAAATTCCCAAAGGTATGTTAAAATGTGAACGTTGAAATAAAATGAGTGGGTTTACTCACTCTGCATTAATAACAAAAATGTTGAAACAGAAAGAAAATACAAATTAGTTTTTGCAATTTATAAATTGACTTTTAGCCGCTAGGATTAACCAATATTCCTCTGTCACGGTACAATTTACAATAATAAAACCAGTAGTTGTTTGGGGTTGAAAATGGATCATATCGGTCAATGTTTCGATATAGTCCCCATAGAAGGATCCTAACCGAGTTTATTTCTTTACATCATACTTCAAGTAATTGGGAAGATATTTTGCAACATGCTTCTAAGTTTACATAGAACAACTCCACTCACAAGTATAATGGTAGGACCATGATTTGATATAGCACCAAATAGAAGTCTCATCCAATTAGAATTCTTGGAGCCTTTGTAGCATATAATTGTAGTTTGAGATGCAATTATTTCCATTAGTAGTGGACACATTTGTATATATCTCCCATATAAAGGTCAAAAAAGATTTGCATAATTGACGCCTTAAAATTCCCATATGGCAATCTACTAAACTAAAATTTGGCGAATTCCACCCAGAATCAATTAATCGATCATTTCCAGATATTTTCGCTAGTATATCCTTTAATGGGATCCGTGATGTAGAGTATATTCAATCCGGAACTTGAACTTTACCAAAGTTTCATCAAAATTGGAAAATGTTGTCATCAAACTTTACAAAATATCGAAAACTTTGATTTTATAAAATTGGTCGGCTACAACGGATTTTGGTCGGTTTTTAGGAAAACTTTGGTCGGAAAATAATTTCCTCTGTGGCAACACTGGTATGGATTTTTCTCTTCTATTAATACATTTACATTATTGAAGTCAGGTTTGTGTCCAGTTAGTGTGCAATGAGCAGCCAAAGCCGTCTTCTGCTCCAATGGTTTTTCCATAGCCCTTTGGTCCGATTTATGTGACGATAATCTAGTTTTTAGTTTAGTCCTTGTCGTCCCTACATATACCTTTTGGCATACGTCGGATTCGTCACCATTGCACCTTATCTGATATACCAAATTTGATTTGTCTTCTTTTTTCAGCTTTGATTTTGTTCTGCTGAATAATTGGTTGGTTGTGTTTTGTGTCCTAAATGCTAGTTCGATTTTATTTTTGTCATATATGTTAGAATTTTTAAATCGTTCAGATAGTCCCGGTATATAGGTTACAGACTTATATATTCTTGGTTCTCCGTTATTATCTTTCTTGTCCTTTTTCATCATCGCTCTCCTTAATAATTCGTTTATCGTTCTTTTCGGAAATTCATTCTTGGTCAATATATTTTTTATTCTATTTTTATTTAAAATTTAAAAATATTTTTTTTTCTCGATTTGATTGGATCCCCAGAAGAAGACGTTTTATGCCTACAAAACAAGATATTTAACACGACAGAGTAGACGCAAGTAAAAATTCAATTTTCATTAAAATAATATTTATTATTGCGAATTTCCATTGTTGTTTAATTCACAGATTAACAAGATAGACATAGCATAGAGTATGAATAATAAAATAATTTTATAATAAAATACTTTTAATTTGTACACTTCAAAAAGGCTATAAACAAATTTTTTATGGATTTATATTTTTACAATTCATTTTTGGTCGGATAGTTTCATCAATTGAAGATTTATGGGGAATGCATAAGTTTTTCAAATCGATATAGAAATGTAAATAAGACTACTAAAATTAGTTTATTTTATAAACTATAAAACGAATGTGAAACAAATCGTTCATATCACATTTTAGAATACATTAATAATATTCATAATAATAATGTCTTTTGAATTCTTAAAATTTGTTTTGTTAAATTTATATCACTACTTTCTATATCAAAATAATGAAACTATATCCGAAGAAAAATAATTAAAAATTTTAAAAAAATTATCCATAAATAATTTCTTTATATGTATTACAATGCAATCTCAGAATGTCCGGATAAATCAACAGATCTGGCTCTAACGTAGTATAATAACAAAATTCATTGCAATAATCGTAAATAATTCATTTTGTATAAATAAATGAAAAAAATGTTTAACGCATTTAAAAAAAACTAGAAAATAATTTAAATATTATGTTTTGTTTAAAGTCTTTGGATAAAATTAACCTTTTTTTGTATGTTTGTTTTTATTTCGTCGATTTTTACGGCAGGTGTAAATATGTTCTCCCAATGTAAACGTTTGTGAGCCTATATTATTGCTCGAACCTTTTGAGGTTTGCACTACTTTTGTGGAAGACGGAGCATGTCTGTCTGACTTTAATTTGTTTGCCACTGCTGTAGAAGACGAATCTGCATTAGTAGCACAACTCATAATAGAAATACCTAAATTGGCAGGTTTCTCTTCAGAATACTTTTTTTCGCAAAGAGTAGAGTTTTCATTATTGTTCTGCGAGTTTGGATGTTCCCTTACTGCTGTGGTTGGCTTTAAATCCCAACTCATTTCAATATCTACATCGGGCTGTGTTGGATCTCCAGATAACAGTTCCAAATTGATAACCATATCGCTTAAATCTAGAGGCGATTTACGAGAAAGCATTTCAATGCCTCCATAATATATGGAATTTGCCTGAACAGTTATCGATTTATCTAAAAATAGTATAGTTTGCATCCAATTTGTACCAGGACACCAGGGATCCTAAAAGGAAATTTAATGTAACGTCTTAAACAAAAATTTCAACATAGTACATCAAATGAAAATCAAAACAAATCCAATTTTTTAGAATGAGTTGTCATCCACACATTACAAAAATAATGGACATTTTATTGTCTATGAAGATTTTTAAAATTTTTAGCAAAATTTCCGATTTCAGTAAAACAAACTCCACAGAATTTAACAATATGTATGTAAGATTGATGGTTCAATCTGTGTATTTCATTTATTAAATATTTAGCAAAATACAATGTTGATAATTAAGAATGATAATAAAGTTTGATTCAAGTGTATTAATTTAAAAAGTTTAGGTTTAGGTTTTGTATGTCGAGAATGATTTGTCTGTTTTTATTAAAAATAAACAGACAAATCATGAGGAATGGACGCTTTAAAAATACTACATGCCAACTGAGTGATTTTTAAACCGATGTCTTCCGATCGGGATGAAACTTGAACCAAGTTTAGTCAAATTGGATAGTAGTTATGACAAAAAGATAGTTTAGGAACCGTCCGAGTTGAAAGGAGTTTGAATTTTTCTTCACTCTTTTTTAAAAATAAAAAATATTCACAAAAATATTTTTTGTTTTTTCGAAATTAAAATTGTTTTTACATTTTTTGTCCGAAAGCTTATGTCATTTACTTTTAAAGCTTAAAAGCAATTTAAGGGATGCGCCCTGCTTATATATCAAAACAAAGATATACATAAAAAAATAGAGGTTTAACCACACATTGTAGCATAACTCGAGAACCATTTATGCTATTTGGTTCTTCTTTTAATATCATTATTCCCATCAGCGGTTTCAAAGATATCCTTAATTAAGACATCCTAAAAACATCGAAAAATTACAATTATTATATTTTTATTATTTTGTCGGTCATGAAAAAAAAAGACCATTCCGAAGAAAATCGATGCATAATTCAAAAAATGTTTCGAAAGCTAGCATCACAATGAAGAAAACAATCGCTTTTTGGAAAACAATCTATGGATAACGTATAAATTATGACCGATATTGTAAAAGCAAGCGAAACTCAAAAAAACATTTTTGATATTTTTTTATTTTGTCCATTTTGTTTGGGTGGTAACAAACGTGGCGTGGCAATAACGCCCATTTTTATAATAGACTATGGGTAAAAGCTTTACTCTGTACAAAATTTCAAGTGTTGGTTTGCGCAGGAATCGAAGTTTTAAGCCGCTTACTTTTTGTGCAAATGGTCCATTTGTATGGGAGGTAACGAAAGGGGCCTGTTAATTACGCCCATTTTGCTCCAAAATTTTAAGTTTTTGTATTGGATGGAATACAATTTAGAATCCGTTAACTTTTTGTGCAAAATGGTCCCTTTGTATGGGACGTACCAAAAGTGACGTGACAACTTCGCCAACTTTTCCCAAGGTGGTAGCGACTAGAAAACTAAAACTACTGTGTGAAATTGCGGAAGTAGTATAGAAGTTTTTTAAGAATCAATATATCACTAAATTAGGACCCTTTGTTGGGTAGCTACTCGAAGGAGTAAACCAACATGGTCTATCTTTGGCCTTGACCTGAGATAGAAACAAATATTAACCATACTAAATTTGAAGTAAATCGGTTAATCTAATCGAAAGTTATTGTGCGCACAAGCCAGTCGGACGGACATTGCCCAAATGACTTAAAATGGCCCAAAATGGATTTGATGTGTTAACTCAATATCTTTAACCCGCAGCAACTGATATATACCCTCGTTCACAGTAGTGGGTGGATAAAAACATGATTTTGTGCACTTAGGTAAATGTAAGGGATTAATCCGTAGATTTTTTCAGATAGGCATTGTTTTCTTAATTAGGAATAAAAAAATTTAACAAATAAATTGGTTGCCATTTTTTCTATTTCTTATGGTAATTTTCGTGCCAGCGAAAAACGATTTATTGGACGATATTTTCAGAGTAGTTTTTTTATCAGAGTAGTTTTTTTGCGCGAGTAGTAGGGATGTTTATTATAACTCAATATTTTTTTTTCAGTCGCCTCGTAATTTTATTTAGTATTTTCTTTAAATTTTATAGTTTTTTTTAATTATTTTTATTATTTATTGCATTAAATTGTTAAGCTTGTACGTATGTTTTTTTATGAAATTAAGTTGATTTTTGTAAATTTTTTTTTCTCACAGTGTGTGAGTAGTTTTTCTTATTGTTAGATGCTCTATAACTGTTTATATATACTGTGAAAGTTAGGAGAAAATTGTTTACTCGGTTGTTTACTACTCTTTCTATTGTTTTCTGTTTTATTTTATAATTTAGTCATTTTATTTATTTAGATATTTAAGATTTTTGAGTAGTCTACATATTGTTGTTTTTTGTAACTGTAAAAGGCCATATAGGCTCGGTTACTATGATGGAAAATAAATTAAAAAAAAAAAATCTAAATTTTTCTAATTGTTTCAACGACAGTTACTAAACTTCTGTTTCTACGTGAAAGTGGTGTTTTAGGCATATGTAGCCATATAATTTCCTTTAATTTAGCTAATATATATCCAAGAAAATCGGAATTTAAAAAAGAATTGTATTTTTAAAAAACTTTGCATTCTATAATAAAAGATTGTCTAAATCCAGGAGGATATTCTAGTGACAAATCAAAAAAAAAAATAAAAATTTACCAAAAAAAATTTTTTATATTTGTTCGTGTTTATGACACCATATTACACGAGAAAATGTTATGCACAGCCCTTCGGCAAAAATTTTGTTGCATAGTGTAATTAGTTGTATGGTTTGTCCAAAATGTCAAAATTTAACACTTTCCAACTCGGACAGTCCTTAACCGATCTGGTTGAAATTTTGTGTAATAACTACTATCCAAAAGGACGAAAGTTTCATCCGAATCAGAAGACATTGGTTTTGAAAATTCTCTCACTTGACATGAAATCCCCCATATTTGTATTTCGACCATGCTGAGGTGATCTTGAAGTGGGAGACTTGGAAATACACGCTTCAGTCCAAAGAGTGAAATAAAGGTAACACTTGGATAATTTTTTCTCTCAAAACAGTCGTCCACGCTTCTCACCGCCTAACGCTAAAAATTGCAACCAAACTTTATCATATGTCAAACGTCATACAAATTACCGACATTTTTAGTTGGTGTCTTTGAGAAAAATATTCCTCGCGATATAATTATCCTAGATAAACGGCTACCAACGCTGGATACAACATGCTAAGCCGAGATTGCTTTTTTTAATTTCTAAAATGTCCAAATTATATTCAGTAAAAGTTTGGTGTATATCCGTCAACCCAATCAAAAGTTATTCACAAAACAGTACAGGTCAATCGATTTTCATTATAGAGGAATTCCACACAAATTTAAAAAAATCATCAAACTTTGGTCGCCTCTTCTGAAAAACTACCTATTTGCACTTAGCATAGTTTAGAATGGAGGTATCGATATGTATATATATATATATGTGGACTGGCACAGTATAATCGGAAATAAGGTTAAATTAAAAAGTTCAATAGTTTCGCAGATATATAAAATGTTATGGCGAATAGTATTATTTCTAGATCAAAAAATCATTAATTTTTATCATTAATATCCTAATCATAAAATCATATCCAAAATCCTATGTGTATAAATTATTTATAGCACGTTGTTCGTCTAAGCGAACAATACGTTTGTTTGCATGTTTAAATTTGAAAATGCGTACCTTGATCAAAATATCCAACATAACTAGTATCTGCAAACACAAAAAATTAAAAATACTAACTAAACAAGTAAAAAACAAGTAAGAATGTTCAGTCGGGTAAACCGACTTATGAATCCCCTCACATTAAGTACATTTAATAACTTTAAAATAGGTACTGGTAGCTGTTTACTTTTGGTACAAAATGGTCCATTTGTGTGGAAGTACCAAAAGGGGCGTCCCAATAACGGTCACTTTTCTTTGGACTCTAGATACGATAAAAGCATTACACTGTACAAAATTACAAGTATTTATATGTACTGGTATTAATGTTATAAGCTGTTAGCTTTTGGTGTAAAATGGTCCATTTGTGTGGGAGGTACCAAAAGAGCCGTCCCAATAACGGTCACTTTACTTTGGACTCTAGATACGATAAAAGCATTACACTGTACAAAATTACAAGTATTTATATGTACTGGTATTAATGTTATAAGCTGTTAGGTACCAAAAGGAGCGTGGCAATAATGCCCAGTTTTCACTGTATTGTAGGTACTATTAAACCATTACACTGTACAAAATTTCAAGTCTTTGTATGCACTGGTAATAATGTTATAAGCTATTAACTTTTGGTTCAAAATTGTCTATTTGTGTGGGAGGTACCAAAAGGGGCGTGGCAACTTCGCCCATTTTTCTCAAGGTAGTAGTGACTAATAAACTAATACTATGTGTAGAATTTCAGAGGATTCAAATAAGTAGTATAGAAGTTATTAAATAATGAATATTTCACTAAATGTTAACCCTTTGTGGTGGAAGTACTAGAAGGAGTGGATCAATATGATCCATCTTCGAACTTAGCCGGAGATAGAAGAAAATATTACCACATACCAAATTTTAAGTCAAATGGTTCCTCCTTTCGAGAGTTATCGTGCGCACCAGCCAGCAGACAGACAGACGGACGGACATTGCTCATTCGACTTAAAATGACCCAAAACGGATATCCGCCGAACATACTTAGGGTCTTAGGTCACTCCTTCGATGTGTTACACTTTTGGCTCGTAGGAAATGATATATAACCTCCTCTCTAAGGTGAGGGGATAATAAAAACTTTTAGAGAAATATAATATGGATGGGGCTTCAATCCCACACGAAGCGGCAATTCTTCGGCCAAGGGCTGCCACCACAGTACTAGGTTTTTTTTTCGTTCCTTCAATTTTTTTGCCTTGGGAGAGGCACATCCCGCAGTGTCAGCTCCGAAATCTTCTGGTCCGTGCCGGGACCGAAATAAATCCCGGACCACAACAATATTTCTGCTCTGTCTGCGGGAACCTTATACATGGCAACTCAACATCAGTAAGTTGTACACGATGTAAGGAGTGGTTGCATCTCAGGGGTTGTTCTGGCCTTAGAAACGCCGGGGAGTATCCCCCCATAAGGAGTTATGTTCTCCGCATTATTTACCGGACATTAGTCCCTTACTGCGGGGCTATAACCGCGTGGTCCTAGTAGACTTTAATGCCCATCATAAGCTTTGGAATTCTCTCCTAGCTTTTGACCGAAGAGGCATAGCTTTGGCTGAGCAGATAGATTGCTCTACGTACTGCACTGTAAATGAAATTCAAAAGGGCCTAACAACAAATTATTTATTTTTTTATATTTAAAAAAATCCTATTTCACGCAATTTTCACAAACAAGTTATAAATAATGTGTGTGTGATTTTATATATGGGTGATTCCAACGGAACGGGTGTGACATTGTTACTGAGTATTTTCCTGATTTTTATCTATATAATTTATAACGACAACTCACAATGGGTGGTTTATGTAGACAGTCGTAAGTGTTACCTACTGACATGCAAGGAAATAAATAATATTTTTTATAAAAAAATATGGTTGATATAGTACCGTAACGGGTGTGACCTTAGGTTTTGATAAAATCTTGATCAGCCGCTTTCTTTATTGCATACTGTAAAATTTTTCTATGTACTGTCAACAAAAAAATGTTCGGTATATCGAGAGTATATTGTATATTGTAGACTTCATTCCAAATAATTTAAATTATTATTCCATTGGTAGTAAATATTTTAATATATATTTTAACAAATATTAGAATGCAAATTCTACCGTAAATATTGAACTGATACTGAAACATGTTGATTCACTGTATACTATATAACATTGACCTAACTTACACAAAAGATGATATATGCATATCTACATAAAATGTATTAAATTTAACTTTTTGTGTATTTTCGGTATCGGTTGTGGCAAACAAAACACCCCAAGATACAAAACCGTTTGCGGGCACTGAATATTTTCCAAAAGTTACGAATTTTACACTAAACTACACATTAGGAAGTGTACTTGTCAATTATTTCGTTGCGAGGAACCTAAAAGTATCCGCCACCAAATCATCGGCCACACGACAGCGCAAGTGAAGAAGCAACTCAATGTGATAGTCGATGGCATAAGAATATCGACCACCAACTACCCTAAGGTTCTTGGTGTCACAATTGATAGCCTCTTCATATGGTTATATAAGTCGACTAATCGATTAATCGACTTTTTGGTACAAACAAGTCGAAATCGGAAGCAGGCTATGAAGCCGACGCGGCGCAAACCGGCGGCGCGCCATCGCCGATGATTTTTTACAAGCCGGCGCCGCCGCCGATTTTAGCGGCTCATATCGGCTGAAACTCAGCCGCCGAATTTTATTTGGTGAGTCAAGAAGATTTTATTTTTGCAACCTTGAAAATTTAGAAAGCGACTACTAAGTGATACCTTTGGTTCGGAATTTGCAATATTTAGAGTTAAGTACAAAGCGTAGCGTACAAAGTTTATAAAAAGTTGCTAATGTTAATATAAGATATGGCTATCTTTTATTAAAAAAACGAAAATTACAGCTGAACCGATTTTTTCAAAGTCTACGTTTAAAAAAGTGTGAGTTCCAAAAACATTGTTTCCCTCGATTTTTTTTTCAAATTTTCACAGAATATTCGCAAGGGCGTTTAAAATTCATATGTGCAGAAATAGAAGAAAAGCGCCAAAATTAAGAGACCAATCTTAGTATTTCGTCCATAACTTTTAAAAATACTGAGGCCAAAAACCATCGGATCAAAACTCCGGAACGACCCAATTCCTTTTGGCCAAGGATTGTCAACTTAATAACAAATGTAAGTATCAACCATTGAAGATTTATTAAACAGATTTTCAATATTATATCAAACTTCCATAACTTTGTGTTAATTTTAAGTTTTTTCCTCTGCAGGAGAATTACATTCGTATTCGTGCGCTTTCGATTGTGGAAAATTTACCGGCTCAGCCGATTGTTGAAAATTGATCGGCTCAGCCGATCAGCCGCCGCCGTCTATCGATATTTTTTCATGCGCCGCCGCCACCGAAAATTTTGGTCGGCTTCATTGTCTGATCGGAAGTCGACTATTTGCTTCTGAAAAAGTATAAAAGCCTGTTTCTCTCTTTCGCACGAAAGCGATGTGAACGAAGAACAGCTGATTTTAGACCGTCGACCGTATATTATATTTGGCTAACTTAAAAAAGCCAAAAGGCGGTTTAGAACAAAACCCTTTATTTAGTTGTATCAAAACCAATATCGGACCAATTTGACAACTTTCATTCTTGGATCAAAAATTGTATCTTCGGAATTTTATAAAGATATGTGAAAAAATAGTTCTTCTTTATTTCAAAACGCGCAGGCCAAAGGCGCATGCTTCAGCTATCTGCAATAAAATGAGAAGTAGGAACAAGGTCCTCAAGTCGATAGCCGGCAGCACTTGGGGAACAGATAAAGAAACATTGTTGACCTCTCACAAAGCGATAGTTCGGTCTGTGGTAAACTCTGCAGCACCAGTGTGGTCACCAGAAAATGTGAGCGAGATGCAGTGGTTTTTCATACATTCCTGCCAAAATGTCGCCCTGAGAACAGAGATAGGGTGCCTCCGCATGTCTCCTCCTCCTCATGTTTTCTGTGGACCACCTACATGAGGAGACGAAGATCATAACCGTGCGACGACACAATTTGTTGCTGTCGAAGCAGTATCTGTTTAGTTAGTACGGTCAAAGCCTCCCCAACCACCATTTTGTGGATAGACTTCCACCTCCCACGCAGATCAGGAAAGGACCTGCATGATCTAGAGCGCGAGGTCCAACGCTACAATGGAGAACCTCTAGATCAAACCACGAGTACTTTTGACCCAATTAAGATCAGGCTGGTGTAGCCGCCTCAATTCATACTGCGCGAGGATTGATGGCACCCCGTCGAACACATGTCCCGCTTGTAACCAGGGACTACAGGACACACTAAACTTTTTTAACTGCCCTGCCAAACCTACTCAACTTGTTCCCAGGTCTCTTTGGATCCAACCAGTGGAAGCAGCCGTCTTCCTCGGCCTGAAAACAAATACAGCAGAACCCACTACACAAGGCGAATAAAAAACGCCTATACAAACAGCAACAAACACATATACTGCTAAAACAACATGGATGGGGCTTGACAAACACCAAACGTCTGTGTGTACACTAGGAATCATTTTATAAGGTATTATTTTTTGTGTCATTTAATCACTTTGTATGTGATACCGAAAGAGGCTCCCAGTAAAACCGGAGCTGAAGAAGACACATACATGATCTGGCTGATGTTTAGGAAATTATACCTCATTTTGCATACAATCATTTGTAATTAAAATTGACAATATCGGTCTTCGTATTGATATAAAATTAGGGTTTTTAAATTCCCAGCATTTTAGGTAAAAAAACACATAGTTTCCCTATGCAAAGATTTCTCCTGATTTCTGCCTACACGTTCTAGGATTAACATGTTATTTGTAATGCTTTGCAAATCCTGGTTTAGAATATTGTATAGGCGGCATCGCCCTTGGCGAATCATATTATTACAACGTTTTCTTTCAACAGTACATCTTCTATTAATTAGTAAAGAATACAACTAAATGTCGATGAACATTTAGGTATTGCAGTTGAAATTACGATAAACAATATTTATCGTTTATGCAGTATAGTATTAGGGATTTTGTCTATTTTTGAAGTATGCACTCGACATGTTTGTCCGTCCGTCTTCCTTCCCAAGTCTCTTTTGCTTTGATAATATTTTCTACAAACTAAATACGAAAATGTATCATATTGGACAATTTCTGGTACCAGTCCCACAAAGGATTAATAAATTGTTAAACTAATTTCTAATTTCAAATACAGTAGTAGTTTCTTTGTCGCTATAAACTCGTAAACATAGGCGTATTTGCCAATAAGTTTCTGGTAAACCTACAGGACTTGCCAATTCATACACGTACGAAAATCAATTCCTCATAACATTATACTTCTAGTGGAATCTTAACATATTACACTTCTCTGTAATTAGGGTATATATTAATCAGTTTAATCCACTGAGATTTCCTTACTTGATTCGTAGAAAATGGCCTGGGAGGTGACTGTATAAAATGCAAAAATAGAATTCCTGATAACAACGCCATACCGAACGAAATGTTTTGACCATAACATATTTTAGACATCTGCGAAACTATTTAATATGTCAAAAGTATTTAGAAAGTATTTTTTGTGAGATTTGCATATTCTCATGGAAATAATTATCCTCGATTATGTTGAAATGTGTGCAGGAACTCCTTTTTTGAATAATGCTGTGTTTAACGAAACCGAAAAGAGAACATTCAAAAAAGCATTTTCTTTTGTACCTACCGTGCTGAATCCAAGAGGTGTATGAGATTTGGAGAAGTAAACATGAAAATAAAGTGCAAGTCCATCCATATGACCAGTTCTCTGTATAGGCAACATATATTTACTACGAAATTTCAGGTCATCTTTTGTAGCTATGTTTAAGTCGAGAGTTTTGATAGGACATTGCTTGCTGAGAATCTTGAAAAGAACCACAAATAAGTATCTCATACACGCAGTCAGTTGAATTTCCAATTTATGTACGCTTACCTGTTGCGGTTTGATTAGTTGATAACGTGGCTCTTTGAGTGCCACATCCCTTATGCATTTCATTGTGAAGTCGTAAACACCCATCCACCATTCAATATTTTCATTTCTGTGCTTTCTATCTTCTAAGGCAACCATAAACAGTTTCGCCTGATCGGGAAATATAAGACCACCATCTTTCTTCAGCCATTTGTCGCGAGCGTAAATCACCGCATCACATGTCGATTGAAAAAGTAAAGAATAACCCATCCAATCGCTTATAATGATGTCCACTTGATTGACGGGTAACTCAATATCTTCAACCTTTCCCTTTAGCACTTCAATAACATCCTCGTAGCCATTTGCGGCCACCACTTTGCGTGTATAGTATATCACGTTGGAATTGTCGATAGCATATATCTTGGCAGCGCCAGCCTTGGCGGCGAACAGAGAGTATATACCAACACCACAATTAATGTCCAGTACAATTTTACCTTTGAACAAATGCTGGTTGTGGAGAATAGCATCCTTGAATTTTTGTACACGAATTTTATCCTTTAAGTGCTGATGAATCATCTCGACGTGGGCATGAACATCGAATTGGAAGTCTTCGGAAGTCATCATATCTACGGGACTAGGATGTGACATTGTAAGTGTGGTCGAAGCTGTCCCGTGTCCGGAATCGTTCTTCTCATCAAAAGCATCGGACTCTTTGTTGGTTGTTTTGGTCAGGGCTTTTTTGCCAAACGATTTCTTTTTTCCCGCCTGCGGTATGCTTTTGCAATGCGAATTTTTCTTCTTTTGTACAGTGGTGTTATTATTTGCTGCATTCATATTGTAGCGTTTTCGTCGACAGACTATACTTTTATTAAAAAAGCAACCTAATTTTGTTTGCTCCTGCCGCGAAAATTTCAATTTTTTCTCGTGATAAAACAAATTCTACAAATCTTCTTCTTCAGTTCTTATTTGACTGTTGTTATCAATCATCAGATGGTAGACAGTTCAGAGTTGTATTAATTGAACAGAGTGGGAAAAAAATCTTAAATACGAAGGGGCGTACGACGTCTCTCAATCAGGTGGTAGTGGTGTGATAGAAAAATTACTTGGTCTTACTTTTTAAAAACAACGAAAAGTGGAAAAAACATATCAGTAAATGTTCTGATTTATAAGAAAATTTCAATAAACTTGAGGCAAGTAAAAATCACAATTTTGTTTCGTAGTTTGCCTGAGCGTATTGTAGTACTACGCGCATATTGGAACGTATTTTTGCGCCACAATCTCAGTCGTATCAAGTCACAGGCCGCACTATTTAAATCCGGGTTAGTGACAGCTCAACGTAAGGTAACGTAAAATCTAAAGTGTAAAGCTAATGGCGAATTCGTTTCTGCCAAAAAGTGCAACACTTGTATTGCCCTTTTCCCGTAAACTGCACTATTGTATCACTTTTTTGAAATTTTAGTTGTGCTAAATTCGAGTAACTTAATTACCAAATGTCAAAAAAGTGACACAAAAGTGCAGTTTTCGGAAAAAGGGCAATGAAAATGTTGCACCTTTTTGCAGAAACGAATTCGCCATAAGTATACAAGATATCCTGATCGGACAACGCCAACATCCGCTTGCCGCCTATGCGCAAAAGGCATGATAATGCTTTTTAGTGTTTCGCTAATCAGCTGTTTGTTGCGCAGAAGTCAAGCGAACGTTAACGATAGACATCGTGGGTCAGGCTGTTCAGTTTAATATCCCTATGTCCAGATTCACACAAGACAATTTTTTCGAAGCAAGTGTCAACGTTTATAAGAGAGAGAGAGGCAGGCAGAAACCGCTCTCCGACTCTCTCCTTCAAACTTTGACACTTGCTTGGAAAATTTTGTCGCATGTGAATCAGCACTATAAGAAAGAGATTTAGGCCTTTATTCATAAAAATTTAATGAAGGTTTGAAGAACGCTTTAACACTGCTAAAGCGTTCCTCAAACCTTCTTTAACTTTTTATGAATAAGGCCCATATTTGTTAATTTTACGGAACTGTAAGTGAATTTAAAATAACTTAAGAGTTCTGAAAATTGGATTTTGATATACATACATATGTATTTTTATCGTAGGAAGTCTGATTTTCGGGAAATAAAACACATATTTCAGTTTTATCATAAATTTCATTTTCATCTTTATAATACACATGCAATATTAGTTTTAAAACGTATTTGTATGATGTCAAAAAATGCATAAATTCGTACAAAAAGATACAACATATTTTTTGTTGAAATAAAACTAAAAATATGTAATATTTTTTATTAAGCTCTATACAACATGAAGTGTACATATATTTTTCCAAAAATAAATTTGATTTCACTTTCCATAAAAGTATCTAAGTAATTAATATACATACATAAAATAGGCTTTAGCTTAGTATCGAGTTGGGTAGTGAGTATAAAATGAAACAGTTGCAAAGACAAAACGTGAAAAGAACTTAAAATATTGTTGTACCATCTGTTTGTCATTTGCGGTGTATAAAGTGAGTAGTAGCAGTAGTTAATGTATGGTAAAGTTTACATTCGTACATACTTATATGTCCAATAGTGTGCAATATAGTAATGTACTATAATTTTTTGTCGCATTCGGTTTTTGAGTACTATAATACTATACTTGTTTATATACTATCTGAGCTATTATCACTTTCGCTAGTCGAAAATTCAATGGGTGGTGTCAAAGCACGACCTCGGCAATATACACTATTCTTGCTTTGGCATTTATACTCAGGTACTTGTTGCTGCTGCTGTTGTTGATGTTCATGCTCTAGTTTTGTTGTATTAAAATATTTATAAAAATCCAATAAGTTACTTAATATATATGTAGGTTTGTGTTGTTCATGATCGTCCGACTGATCGTGTAGTAATTCATCAACTTCTTCAAGACTTAGGGGTAACCAAAATGTAGCACCTAGACCAGCTAAGTTTCCTCCTTTGATATCACTTTCTAATTTATCGCCTACCATGCAACAATTTTTAGGCTGAACATTTAAATATTTACAGGTGGCGTAAAATATATTTGGATTAGGTTTCTCCCATGGCAAATCACCCGAAACTAACAGACAATCAAAATATTGCTGTACATCTAATCTGCGCACTTTCTCCCATTGCGCATTTGATGGGCCATTTGTAATTAGCGCAAGTAGATAATCCTGACGTAGACATTGCAATAGTTTGACATATTCGACAGGTAGGCTCAGGTAGCGATAACGTAACGATAACCATATTGGATATATGGTTTCGGCTAATTGTTTATATTTCGGTGGCAATGATTCACGCCATAAATGCTCACGCCAAATATCCAACGATGATTGACAGTTGTCCGGGCATCGTCGAAATGATTTCAAAAATGTTTGTGTTGTATAGATAGCCTCGTCTTTTGTAAAACCATACTGTAGCTGTAGTATTTCTGATACCTGAAATTTAAAAATAATTTAAAAATTAATAGATTTCATATAAATTACTTAGAAGAATAAGCTCATAAATTTTATCCTTTGACCAATGAAGAAATTGGTCAGACATAACCAGTAAGGAAAGACTAAAGTCGGGCGGGGCCTCCACCATCGTTCGCCAAGAAATGCACGTAGAACCATTATTACTATGAAAATTTGCAGGTTAAATAGAGTGCAGGTTAGTAGAGTAGCATATGTATGTTAAAAATGGTGACCTTCATAACATGGATATACACCATTTTCACTTGAGACGATTTAATTCAATATGAAGTACAAAAGCTTAAATTTACGCATGAGGAGTCTAATAGAAAGGGTTCTTTATAAGGGAGCAATATCAAAACATGGACCGATGTTCCCTATTTCACTACGAACGATGAAGCGCAATATAAAGTAAAAATTCAGGCACATGTTTTGTAGAGCGTCAAGAAGTGACATCGGTTGGGACCATTATATGGGGGCTACATCAAAACATGGACAGATATACCCCATTTTTACTAGGGACGATTAGGTTCAATATAAAGTATAAATTCCTTAGTTTTATCTAGATCAGTTGAAAAATGTGTTCTCTAGAGCGTCGAGAAGTGACCTCGGTGGAAACTTTTATATGGGGGCTATACCAAAACATGGACCGATATGCACCATTTTTAATAGGGACCGCCCCTAGTCTAATGTACCAATTTTCGTAAAGATTGCTTCATATTTGCGACCTGCACTTTGATAACAAGAATACATGGACAAACAGACAGACATGGCTAAATCGACTCAAAATGTGATTCTATGCCAATTGGTAAAGCAAACAATGGGTTATCTCTTTGTTTTTTAGGCGTTATAAACAAATGCACAAAGTCATAATACGCTGTACCACAGTGTTGTGTCGGGTATAAAAATGTAAGCCTCTAGAGTAGTATTCAACTATTTTTATTATTTAATATTCATTTAATAAAAATTAACCCTGCTGTTAGATTACGCCGATTCTGTCAATTTTTTGCATTGTTTCCTTTATAATCTTTGAACGGTAATACATATATCGATGGCTTAATATAAAAAGGGCGAAATCTCGATTTGTTGTCCCTTAACAGGGGCACAAAAACCGAATAAAAACCAAACAAATTCTTCGACTAGACTTATGGGCTTTTTACTACACCTATAAACCCATTTTTTGCAACTACAGCCCCCGAAAATTTAAAAAAAACTAAGGTGCATATTACATCTTTCGCCCAGAATAAACGGAAAACGCAATTATGATAAATATAAAAATAAAATATCATATATGAATCCATCGATTAATTACCTTATAATTTCTGCTCACGTGGTTTTTTTACAAGACAGTGCTATTCGGCGTTTACACGAGACAGTTTTGCGAAGACAATAGAAATACATTTACACTTGTTTACTAATACACTTACACATATTTCATTGTCTTCGTACTGTCTTTGATGCCAGTAAATTCGGCTATTGTCTTGACGGAAACAGAGATTTTGATTTAAGCAGCCAATCAGAATGCGAAACGACACTAACAAGGATTGCTTCAAGAGTATTTTCTTCATAATTGTCGGGACACCTACGTCACATGAACAATTTTTCCCTTTTTTGATAACCAATACGTATTCTCAAATGCCGTTTGATTTGCCATTTCATAATGAATAGACTTACACCGGAACAACGTTTGCAAATCGTGCAAACTTATTACCAAAGTAATGGATCGGTTCACGCGAGGCATCGCGAATCAGCGACGAAGCTCACTTTTAAATGAATGAACGTTAATAACAAAATTGTCGCATTTGGAGTAATGATAATCCAAAAGCCTTTGTTCAGACGCCGTTACATCCACAAAAATTCACTGTTTGGTGTGATCTATGGACAGAGGGAATAATTGGTCCATATTTCTTTAAAAATGAAGCCGGCCATAATGTTACAGCCAATGGAGATCGCTATAGAGCCATGATTATTTTGGAATATCTTGAAAACGGTTCACCATATTTAGTTAAGAAAAATATACAAAACTCGTCAATAAAATTATCTTTAAGCCTTTCTTACATTGCTTTTAAATTTGACATTAGTTTCAGAGATATCATTGAAGTTTTGAAAAATCATCAATTTTATAAAAAAAATAATAATGTTTGTAGTTTAAAACATCAAATGCGAAAAAATTAACTGTTTGTTCTAAAAGCATTTACTTCGATATATTTCGAATGATACAAGCTTTTTTATTTCATTGAAATCGGTGCACAACTTTTGATTTTGTTCACAATTTACTGAGAAAACTGAATTGATAAAAATTACAATTTCCATACAAAAGTAAAATTTTTTAATATGAGTGTCTTTCTTGCTGTTTTATTTACGTAATAAAAAATGCGAGCTGACGGAGATAAATGTAGATTAGATTTAAAGTCAGCGACTTCAAATTAGTAAAAAAAATGCTATAAAGGTCCACAAGTTCAATTTTGTTCCCATGTGTAATTTATTTGTTCCACTAACAGTTTTCACTTTCACTTATTACTTGGACCCATTTACACCATTTCTATCACTTTTTCCCTATTAAATGGGATTTACACGGGACAGTTTTGCGAAGGTATTTGTCAAAGTCAGGTAATTGTCAAAGTGTGTAGGCCTCTCTCTCCTAAAAATGTTGACACTTACATACACATACACGTCTCTCATTTCTTCGTCACTGTCTCTGATTTTTTGAAGACAGTAAATTCGGCAACTGATTTGTCGTAAGCCGCCAATTCGATGACGTTTCGTTGTAATTTCAAAAAAAAAAAAAAGATAATCGCAAGAGACTGCAAGTTGAAAAAAAATATTTTTTTCTGAGATTTTGGTAAATATTATTCGATAGTATATACAATGTGTATTATCTTCATTATTGTCTGGACGCCTACGTCACACAAACAACTTTTTCCTTTTTTGACAACTAATACATATTCTCATTTGCCATCTGCCAATTGTCTTGTGTAAACGCAGAGTTAGCTTGTAGGCCACCCACTAATTTCATGTTTTCAATATCTTTTATTATTTCGCAAAACCATCTGTAACCCCCCATCCTGTATTTTTATTTATGGTTTCTTCCAGGTCAACTTTGTTCCGTTTATTTTCTCCACGACTATGTCACGGATTATCGTGGTAAATCGAAGCGGATTCTTCACCTTAGGATCCGGCCCCTCTTGCCGGAGATCTGCCGACTGGCATGATTATTTAAAAAATTCTGCAACTCTTCTAATTGCGAAAACTTCCGAAAACATGCATTTCACATACATGTTGGGTATCACTTTTAGCTTTAATATTAGATTTAGTATTAAAAAAGTTTTTAAATGAAATAAAATAAATAAGATTTCAGAATATATGTCAACACTAAAAGTTTTAAACAAATTACAATGGACGTTTACTTCTACTTCTATTTTCAAGATTTAAATATTCATAACAAAAAGAATTTCTGGTATGGTGGAATTCTCGTTACTGGATTCTTGGAATTTTGTTATTGGTGATAAATTACATATATTCCTTTATTCTACGAATGTAAAGAAGTATACTAGGCATGTTTTCGTTACAAGCTAGCACTTTTAGTTTAGCACTTTGCAACGAAAACAACTGACTTCCACTAACTGGCACATAAGCAATAAGTGGCGGATTTTCACTATCTGGTAGCAATGGTGTCATGAGTTGCGAAGAAAGAACAGTGCGAAACAGACAAAAAATTCGTGAAAAGTATTTATAAAACATATATTTACTATTCAATGTTCAATTGTTTACACTCTTTTGCAAATATTAAAATAATTTCCCATTTTTGTTCTTCTTCTTCCCGTTAATTCACAATAATTGATAAAATCTCTCCAAAAATGGGATGCCATATTGCTAAATATAGGGTGCCCAATCTGGCAACATCATACTCGATTAAGACATGAACACAAGCACCAAACTTCATCGGGAACTAATAGTGCTTAAAAGTGCTTAGCTCCCCATACAAATTAAGCACTTATGGTGTAACGAAAACACGCCTACTATATAAATTTGGACTTATATTAATATCCTTTTATATTATGCTACTAACTTTCTTTTCTATTGTATTATTATGTCAGTTCCTTTACTTACTACATTTTACCATTTTTACAACAACAACAACATAGACAAAATGGTACAAATTTTTTAAATAGTAAAATGTAGTAGCTGAAGGAACAGACATACTAGGCGTGTTTTCGTTACACCATAGGTGCTTAATTTGTATGGGGAGCTAAGCACTTTTAAGCATTATTAGTCCCGATGAAGTTTGGTGCTTGTGTTCGTGTCTTAATCGAGTATGGTGCTGCCAGATTGGGCATCCTATATTTCGCAGTATGGCATCTCATTCTTGGAGAGATTGTTGTCAATTATTGTGAATAAACGGGAAGAAGAAGAACAAAAATGGAAAATTATTTAAATATTTGCAAAAAGAGTGTAAACAATTGAACATAGAATAGTAAATTTATGTTTTATAAATACATTTCACGAATTTTTTGTCTGTTTCGCACTGTTCTTTCTTTGCAACTCATGACACCAGTGCTACCAGATAGTGAAAATCCGACACTTATTGCTTATGTGCCAGTTAGTGAAAGTCAGTGGTTTTCGTTGCAAAGTGCTAAACTAAAATCGCTAGCTTGTAACGAAAACATGCCTACTGTTTGTTGGGACATAATCTCTTTATTAAGAACAGTTAAACACTTTTACTTTAGTTGCAGTTAGGCTCGTACGAGGGTTAAGGCCCAACTATAATATGCATAAGCTAGCTTAAGCAACTGTGCGAATGCATGAAATCGTATGTGCCAAACTATAATAGGCATGTTTTCGTTACAAGCTAGCACTTTTAGTTTAACACTTTGCAACGAAAACAACTGACTTCCACTAACTGGCACATAAGCAATAAGTGGCGGATTTTCACTACCTGGTAGCAATGGTGTCATGAGTTGCGAAGAAAGAACAGTGCGAAACAGACAAAAAATTCGTGAAAAGTATTTATAAAACATATATTTACTATTCTATGTTCAATTGTTTACACTCTTTTGCAAATATTAAAATAATTTCCCATTTTTGTTCTTCTTCTTCCCGTTAATTCACAATAATTGATAAAATCTCTCCAAAAACGGGATGCCATATTGCTAAATATAGGGTGCCCAATCTGGCAACATAATACTCGATTAAGACATGAACACAAGCACCAAACTTCATCGGGAACTAATTGTGCTTAAAAGTGCTTAGCTCCCCATACAAATTAAGCACTTATGGTGTAACGAAAACACGCCTAATGTACTTAAGTGAACTTTTCGTTAAGTTCTCTCAGTTCCCATTTGCTTAAGCAGGGTGCGAAACTTAACGCACATTCCGTACGGAATTGCTTATGCATACGGAATTGCCTGGCAATACTAGTGTTGCCAGACTGAAAGTGGAACTTCCATTAGAAAGTGTGATATTTTTTAGCATAGCTTCACTCAGAACCTTCTGTCTTTTGACCGCGAATTTTTGTTTACACCGTGTTGAAAAATTCATCTTGGTAAAAAAATAGAACAATTTTCGTGTGATAATTTTTTGAAAATGAGGTCAAAATTTGTCGGTCGGACCCATGGGGCCCTCAAGAACAAAAAAAAATAGACCAGGTCCCGCACAGGGTCAATATTATACTCGAATTAAAGGATGTAGCCAGTAGATTACAAATGTGCAAATATGTCCCCTATGGTTAAGGCCCTAGGGGGTCTTGAAAAGTGGGCCTTGGGTCCACATATCATGCGACCGCTCAAATTAAAGGAAATTTTACGCATTATGCGAATGTCGAAAAGAAAATTTAGTTATAAAAACGTCGCGAGAGACTATTGAAAATATGAATTGGCACATGTGAAGAACAAGAAATATTGTGATAAAAAAAATCATTTTAACGCTCGGAATTGAAGCGAAAACACAATATGTTTACTATGTCATGCCAAAAAAAACTCCTACAAGTTAAGAAAAATTAATAAATAAAGAGAAAAAGTGCGCGATTTTTCTTAAATTTTTTTTGTCCTACTTTTTTAAATTACTGGAGACGGATTTTTGATTGGTATCCCAATTTTTTTTTAGTTTTCTTTAAAGTTTGCTTGTGAAAATTTTAATTAGAATTTTGACGGCATTTTTGTTGTGAAAAGCGCCGTTGGCGAAATATTATTTAAAAAATCGCGCGAAAAACAATGTGCTGCCCTACAAAGCAAATGTTTTTCAGCAGCGAGTGAATTGCTTAAACTTTCGCGTGTGTACGTGCGTGGTGTCAAAGTATTTTTTCTAATGAAGTTTGGACATATGCTTTGTTTAGGTGGCGCCGTGGAGTATTCTTTAGGCGCAACTATAATATGCATAAGTCCAGATTCACACTTGCAATTTTTTTCTGCTGAATTGCAGTGTTTGTGGTAGAGGGACGCAGTCGGTAAGGGGGAGAAAAAAATCTTCCGTACTCGCAATTTTTTTGCAATGCATTTTGCGTTTTCTTTCGCTGTAAAGTTTTTCGACATTTCCACGCTGCTTTTCATTTAATATTCGTTGTTTTGTGCTCGGTTCAACATATGTAAATTTGTGCGACATACATTTTAATAAAATTTAATGGGTTTTAATGAACGGTGAAAATAAAAAATTTTCGAAACAGAATACATTGTCTGAACGCAAATGCAATTTCAAAAGAGAGTTGCAGAAAAAAATTGCAAGTGTGAATCAGGACTAAGCAATTCCGTACGGAATGTGCGTTAAGTTTCGCACCCTGCTTAAGCAAATGGGAACACAGAGAGAGCTGAGAGAACTTAACGAAAAGTTCACTTGAGTACATTATAAAGGGATCTTCCAACAAGAGGTGTTATTTTGGTATTCAAAGAAAAATTCCATTTTTGAGATAAATGATCGGATGTTTATTTCATAATAAAGAGGTAGGTATGCCGTTAATAATGAAAAACAACATCAGCCACCACGACAACGCTTACAGGGCCATATCCTTTTCATGAAATTTTCAATAACCAAATCGCAAAGTGGCTGCCTCGATGTCCTCGATAGCCTCACGAATTCTATCTTTAAGGTCTTGAATCGACGCTGGGCTGTTGGCGTAGACCTTATCTTTCACGTGGCCCCAAAGGAAGAAGTCGCAAGGTGTTAAATCACAAGATCTCGGTGGCCAATTGTGATCACCTCTTCGAAAGATAACGCGGTCCGGAAACTTTTCCCGTAGCGCCGTCTTGTTGAAAGTAAACGTTGTCCAGAACAATACCATCCAACTCCGACCATAAAAAAATCATTAATCATCTCTCTGTTGATCCAACCTCATTTTCGGAAAAGTAAGATCAAATGACGCCGCCGGACCATAAACCACACAAAACAGTCAAACGTTGAGGATGGAGAGGCTTCTCAACAAAAACTCTTGGGTTTTCCGAGCCCCAGATGCGACAGTTTTGCTTGTTGACGTAGCCACCGAGGTGGAAATGGGCCTTATCAGTCAAGTTGATTTTGTATCGTTTTTTGATCGTTTTGTATCGTTCGATGATCGTGTATCGTTCCATTTTTAGTAATTAGATTCGTAGATTCTACTTGTCAAATGTCAATGAATAAAAGGTTCAAAATTGACAGCTACCGAAATACCCGGTGATTCAAAATAACACCTCTTGTTGGAAAACCCTGTAGTTTATCACATATGATATCATGCATTCGCAAAGTTGCTTAAGCTAGCTTATGCATATTATAGTTGGGCCTTTTGTTTTTAGTTTTTTAGTGAGTTAAAATGCTATCTTTTTGCATTTTTGTTTTCGATTCCGACCATAAAAAATGCAGCAATACAAGAGGGTGTAGGCGACATTATTAAAATACTGGTTTCTGACAAGGCAACATACGTGCTTGTTCTGTAATCACGCGATTTGATATCACGGTGATTTAAAAACAACATCGATTTTAAAATCATTATTGGTGCTCGGAAATGGTACGATTTATTGTTTGAAGTAAACAATCAATTTAAACCAACTATACCAAAATTGGACGATTTTTGAACCCTCCAAGAGTGATTTTAAAATCGTTGATAATACTAAATCACCGTGATATCAAATCGCGTGATTTCAGAACAGGCCCGATATTTTGTAGAAAAGAAAACAATGAAATTAGTGACCGAACGGAACGCAATGTATTAAATTTTTTAGACATCACAAATAAAACTCACTTTAGCCTAAATGTTTCGCTCGAATTCTGCAGGTTTTATTTTATTTTATTTACCAACGTTAAGATGTGAACAGTCTTCTCAAGTAAATGCTTACCTAATTTGAGATAAATGGAATAAATTCCCCAACAGTTCCCTTGACATTGAAAAGCGGTTACCCTATCGTTGCTGCTAACGACCACTCACTTTTGACATCCCACTAAATGCGAAATGCATCATCAACGTTTATCAATGAATATATGAAGCAATTTGAACGAACGGCGATTATAAAAATAAATCACCTCACAATACCCCTTGTTCAACGTGTATGACGTTTGAATAACATGTGAACCCCCACACGGATCTCTAAACCCCACACCATCAACAAGAACGACTATGGCACATTACATTCCAACCCTCCCCTACACAACTAAACAAAACACGTACATTAGTCTCTTAGTGGCAGTGGAAAATTTCCAAAAAATACACAAATAATTGAAGAAAAATTGCGAACTCACCTCGCGACAGGCTTTGCTATCACCCGTTCTTGTGGGTATTAACGTATTGTCCAAATCAAAAAATATAGCTTTTATTTCTGATAATTTATCATTATGAATATTATTAACATCTTGCTCGTTTGTTGAGGCCATGAGTTGTTACCAAAAATAATCGTCTTTTGTTTGTACACTTGTTGCAATTAAAATTTATTATTTAATGTTTTAGTTTTGTTTTTCTATTTAAAAATATTTGCTTATTTACACTTTCTATTTTAAGTTATGTAAAAATAGTATTTTCCTAATTCACTAAATTAATTTACTAATTTGCCGCGTGTATTGAGTAGAGCAGTGAAAAAATGAGAATGAAAAGAAATTGTGGTTGTTAAACATTTAAAAAGAAAGTATTAAAGCATTTTGTCAAAGAGCATGAACAAATCTATAATATAGAAAGAGAATAAATATCTCTTTACTCAGAGAGGGATGTCCAAACGTTACATTTATTAGTTTAGGGGTCTCTTAAATAACAGTGAATGCGTCAGCGTCTATCAGAAATACGGCTGACGTATAATTTTCAACGCGCGTTCTATCAAAATACACTGTTTAAAAAGACGGCTGACGTTCGTACACCTTTCCAGAAAATTTTTGTTTTGCTACATTTAAGATGGATATTCAGGGCAATATAGATTTTCTGGATGATTTACATATTTTGGACAAGTGATTCTAACTAGGATACTCTCCCGGATTCAAGACCATTTTGTTTCTATATTATTATAGAAACAAATATTTTATACATGGCGGTATATAAATATGTATTAAAAATTGGCAGCGCACATACTGGATCATGATTTCTGAGCCGTGACACTCGTTATAAACAGTTCTGCTGCAGTTGTATGGGAGATACGGAGCTCTTTAAGGTAGATTTCTACACACAATCGAATAGAATTCTTTGTGAAACCTCACTTCTCCAAAATTTTCCAAAAACAACTGTTAACCAAAATTAATACAAAACAACAGCCATGTCCACTCAGAAGCAAATTTTGCTCTATCAAATGGAAGTCCTACTACACACGAGGCAATTTTTTCCGTTACGCAACTAAGTCCGAAACACACGAGGCAATTTTTTTTCAAGCATGTGTCAACGTTTGTAGGAGAGAGAAGCAGAGAGTTCTTTCCGCCTGCCTCCCACCTACAAACATTGACACTTGATTGAAAAAAGTTGCCTCGTGTGAATCTTGACCAAGTGTCATAAATTTGTAGGAGAGAAGCAAGCGGAAAGAGCTCTCTACCCCTCTCTTGAACAAACTTTGACACTTGCTTGGAAAAAAAAATGCATCGTGTGATGCGGACTTAGTAGCGTAACGGATCAGCTGATTCAAGGCCGGGTTAGGACCAGTTTAAATCTAAGCGATCTGTCACGTGACTTTTCAGTGAGAATTTGCATTTGATCCTCTCCTAATTTTTTCAAAATCGCACGTAAAATAGTTTTCGCAACAAACAAAGTCCCCATTTACATGGTACTTTTTTTTAAGTAACTTATCGGCTTATTCTTTTTTGAAAAAGTATTTACGTTCACACACGTACTTTTTTTCAATACTTATACTTATTTTCATTTGTTTTGTTTCGGCTTTTCCTGTGTGAATTGTTGTTGTTTCCAAGTGCGAACGAAAAACACAAAACGATGAGTACGATAAGTACGAGTACGGCATACTTTTTTTCCCCCCGTTTCCGACTGCCTCTCTCGCCCACAAAACGCCGATAAGTATACTTAATACTTAAAAAAAGCATCATGTAAATGCAGACTTATATAGACAAAATCAAATGACATTTTTTTCCTAATTCACTCACTCTTGACGTACGTTTTCTATCACAAATTTATGTCGATGGCAACTAGGTATAGGTACGGAAGATAGCATTTTATAAAAATGTGTTTATTTTCCATTTTTATACCCTGCACCACACTGTGGTACAGGGTATTATAACTTTGTGCATTTGTTTGTGACACCCAAAAGGAGCAGAAATAGACCCATTGTTTATTATACCGATCGACTTAGAATCACTTTCTGAGTCGATTTAGCTATGTCCGTCTGTCTGTCTGTCCGTCTGTGCATGTATTCTTGTAATCAAAGTACAGGTCGCAATTATGGTCCGATCTCGACGAAACTTTACACATATCTTTTTTTTGGCCCAAGGAAGATCCCTATTGAATTTGGTTAAAATCGGTTCAGATTTAGATATAGCCCCCATATATATGTTAGCCCCGATTTGACATGTAAGCGCTGTAAAAACTTTATTTTATATCCGATCAGTATGAAATTCGGCAGAAAAAGGTTTCTTATTACATGAATGAACTCTGTTAAATTTGGAAGACATCGGTTCAGATTTAGATATAGCCCCCATATATACATTACCCCCGATTTGACATATAAGCGCTGTAAAAATGTTATTTTATATCCGATCAGTGCGAAATTCGGCAAAGAGAGGTTTCTTATTACATGAAGGAATACTGCTAAATTCGGAGAAAATCGGTTCAGATTCAGATATAGCCCCCATATATATGTTACCCCCGATTTGACATGTAAGCGCTGTGAAAACTGTATTTTATATCCGATCATTGCAAAATTTGGCAGAAAGAGGTTTCTTATTACATGAAGGAATACTGCTAAATTCGGAGAAAATCGGTTCAGATTTAGATATAGCCCCCATATATACGTTACCCCCGATTTGACTTGTAAGCGCTGTAAAAATGTTATTTTATATCCGATCAGTATGAAATTCGGCAGAAAGAGGTTTCTTATTATATGAATGAACACTGTTAAATTTGGAAGAAATCGGTTCAGATTTAGATATAGCCCCCACATATACGTTACCCCCGATTTGACATGTAGGCGCTGTAGAGACTGTATTTTATATGCGATCAGTACGAAATTCGACAGAAGGAGGTCTTTTTACATGAATGAGTATTCAGGGAAGATCGGTTCAGATTTATATTGATTGTTCCTCCTGATTTGGTATCAAACCGCTATAGAAGTTACTTCCGATCATTAAAATTTTCCAGAAAGATGTTTCTCAATTTAGGAACGAAAATTGCTTAATTTAGCGATTATCGTTTCAGAATTAATAATATGTTTCTACCCATTTACCAATTATTCCAAATTATTATGGCAATGACCCTTATCGCATTGTTAGGGAGGTGTAGGGTATTATATAGTCGGCCCCGCCCGACTTTCTGCCTTTCCTTACTGGTTATTTATATGAAAATATTTTATATATTTTCATTAATATTTTGCTGAACACACTCACTAATTAGAAGCATTCTTTTCGAAAAGCTATCCCAATTCTCTAAAATTATACTTAAAAAATGCTATAAGCGGAATGCCTAATATTGAAAATTTTCAAAAGAAGCATTTTCATACTTTGAAAATTATGTTCCTTAGTGCTGACTCACACTTGGCAATTTTTTCCAAGCACGTGTCAATGTTTGTAGGAGTGGTGCGGTAAATAAACAAAACTGTCGATTCCGGTGCAAAGAAAATCCAGAAAAACCATTACATTTACCTAAATTGACAGTTTGGTGTGGTTTTTGGTCAGGTGGAATCATCGGTCCGTACTTTCTTCGAAACCGTTACTGTCAATGGAGAGCGGTATAGGTCGATGATAACCAACTTTTTATGGCCGAAATTGTTGAAGTTGATCTTGACAACATTTGGTTCCAACAAGACGGGGCTACGTGCCACACAGCAACTGAAACAATTGAATTGATGCGATAAAAGTTTGGAGATTCGATTATTTCAAGAAATTGTGATATTGAATGGAGGCCATGCAAGCAAAGATGTGATTTAACACCATTAGACTACTTCTTGTGGGGTTATTTGATGTCATTGGTGTTCCAACCAGACTCTCTTCAAGCTTTACAAGTCAATATTGAACGTGCCATTCAAGACGTAAGACTTGATTTAGCGGAAAAAGTGCTCGAAAATTGGGTTCATCGAATTCGATCCTGCAGAAGAAGTCGTGGAGGCCATTTGAATGACGTTTTATTTAGAAGTTAATTGTATCGATTGTACTTCACATTACATAAAAAACTTTTGAATTTCCTTAATAATAAGTGTTTTTTTCCCAAGAAATCATATCAATCGTATTGGAAAACCCTGTACCTTGAATGTACGTTCAAACCTGAGTCAAAGTAAAAACATATTCGAACTTTCCATAAACTAGCATCTATCTTTTATACAAATGTTGTGTATGTACATTTCAAAATACTTTTAAGTATCTATTAAAATTCTTAAGGTAAACTTCATATGTATTTGTGTATAAGTATGCTTGTACTGCAGTCCTTTAATTCTTTTTCTTGGCGTTATTAAATATTCCTAAATACTTTCCGCGGGTCATTTCCTTAGCTTCACTAACACCCAACTGGTAGGCTTCATCATAGATTTTCTTAATTTCCATAATCAAAGCATTCGGTGACAGAGTGCTGAGTTCTAAAAGCGAAAGCCACAAAAAAATATGTTTAAACAAATTAATATAAATGGATGGGATTTGTGAAATGGTACACTCACGCAACATCGCTGTGGTATCCTCTTGAGAAAGACCACGAGACCACTCGGGGACTGGCGTTCGTATTGGTGTATCACTCATCGCAATGAAATCCGTAATTCCTGGAACTTAAAGAGAAACAATTACAAAACAAACTTTCATGTAAAAAAAATATTATAATAAACGCTGCTTTTTTGGATTTGTCAAACGCCATTATACAGGGTGACTGATGAATATTGCACATTATGAAAATCAAATAACTTTTTTTTTATTTAATGAATCTGGTTAATTTTTTTTTTATTTTGCAGATCGATTTTTGAATTTAACAAAAATGGATAACTGGGAAACTGAAACAAGAATTTGGATTGTCCGCCGCTATCATGCTCAGGAGTCCTTAGTTTCGGTTCAAAGAAAGTATAGGCGCACGTTTGGCGGCAATCCGAGCAGATGGAACATAATGAGAGTTGTTAACAATTTTGCCCAGCATGGGACAATCAACAGAAGACCTTACCATCAAAACCCTTCAGTTCGGACGGAGGAAACGGTCGCTTCTGCCATACAAAAGAACCCAAGAGTTTCGACAAGAAGTTTATCTGCTTAAATGCGTATAAGCAGACAGTCATTGCTGTCAATTATGCACAAAGATTTGGAGTTATTCCCATATAAAATTCAAATGGCCAACAAACTGAACGCAGCAGACTTCGATTCGCTTGGAATTTTGCCAGAAGATTCTTCAAATGGTGGAAGAGGATGGAAACATGTTGAACTATCTTTTGATGTTTGACGAGGCCCATTTCGATTTAAACGGCAACATAAACAAACAAAATTTCAATCACAGGCTGCCTCCAAATTTCCTCAATACACCACCTCCACGAGGAGACAAGGATGCTCCCAGTCAAAGATCACTGTGAGCTCCTTACCAAACTGTTCCTCCTGGGATGCCATCGGAGCGGTCATCCAAACCAACACTTAGTTGATCTGAACCAACCTCCACCACCGTCCATCGATATTGCACGAAACCATCACTGATCTCTGCCCAGCATGCAATACTGGGCCGCATGACACACAACACCTGTTTAACTGTCCAGCTAAACCTACTCACCTACTCAGCCAGAAATTTATGACGGTACCACGAAAAAAGCGTTGTTAAAGCACTGTTTTGCGACGCTTTCACAACGCTTGCTGTCTTTAAAGCGCTGTTTCATGGTGGATTTACAATTCTTTGAAAAAGAATCGTTTTTGTAAAGTAAGTCATTAAATCGATATCTCCATTCCAAAACATGCTAAGTCGAAACAGCTAGGTTTTTAGTGTACTATGTATAAAAGCAAAAAATTTAACTTAATAAAATTTTTAAAATAACGTCACCAGCATACAAAACATTTGAATTGTGTGGCTTTCCGATTATTTTAGTACAATAAATTAAACGATTTTCTATGAAATTTATGTGGAACATCTTTTCCTGCAAAAAATTAGGCTTAATTCCGAAAAAACGAAAACGAACAAATTTGAATGAACTAAAGAAATTCATTCGAGAAACAATTGCGGCTATTCCTGTCTCAACTCTCAAAGCAGTAATGAACATCAACGAGCAGGGGGGGCATTTAAATCCCATTATTTTTAAAACTAATTAATCACATTTAATAAAATTGAATAAAAGAAAAATGAATTCCATACACTGAAAAAGGTTATTTCAGTTTCTTAATGTGCGATATTCATCAGCCACCCTGTATGATGAGAGATGTCAAACAATTCTAAATTCTATCCAGAAATAAAGAAAAATAAATTTGGCAAATAATTTACCTAACGAAAAATCTGTTCTAACAACCATGGCTATTAGTATTCCAAATATAAATCTGGACAAATCAGTTAATGATAAAGAAAAAAGAAACGAATGATTTCGTTCAATTCAAAATGAGTGAAAGCTGTCATTTGTTTGGAAACCAAACAAATTTATTAAAACAGGAGTTTCAATAATTCAACTTACTTTTTTCCGGCCACAAATCTGGTGATGCTCTGTCCAATTTTTCTAGCGATAACAAGCCTCCATCGTCTTGCTCCTCGTCCTTAATCATTGAATCTTTTAAATAATGTTTTACAGGTTACTCTTCTTTTGGAAAACTAACAATTATTGTTTATTGCTTACATTTTGACAAAGTGCGTTCTTTTTTTGTTGACATTCTCTAGTAAACCGAAACTAGAGATTTCGATATATTTAGGAAATCGGTTTTGGCTAAAAAAAAACATGATTTTTATAATCGATTTTCAATTCGTTTTTATCGATGTGTCCATGTGTTTGCAATCGCCATATTGGTCCTTCATTCAAATATTGGCAATGACAATTGAATACTATAGACGTCGCATGGAGTTTGAGGGCATCTCTTAAATACCGGTGAATTGCGTCCTGCGTCTGTCAAAGTGTTGTTGTATGCACAGAAAACAATAGGATGAAATTTGAGTTTGACAGACGCCGGACGCATTCACTGGTATTTAAGAGATACCCTAACAATTCGTTTAGTATGTCTGCATATTGAAGATGGCGCTTTGTCTGGCTAAACTGTAAAGAGAGCATTCTGCAAAGAGAGGATAGATACTTTTATTTACTCTGCAAAGAGAGAAAATATTTTCTTCATTAATTTTATTATATTCCGACTTCAAAACATTCAACAACAACAAAAAACTGAAAAACTCACTCCCTTCTCCGAAATTATTTGATAGTACAAAAAAGTCTGTATGTTTTGATAGAGAAATAATTGAGAGAGGAATTTGAGAATGAGAGAAAGGCTGCTCGGACGCCACCTGGCGGATGAAGTCTGCAAATACCTTGCGACGTCTATAGTATTCAATTGTCATTGATATTGGTCATAGCTTTGTACCCACGGTTGTCAGATCTTACAATGTTGTCAGCAAAACATCATAACATGTCCTACAGCCGTGTGAGCTTACAATTATTGTACTGCATCGTTGACAGAACAGTCAATCCAAAATATTCCGCAATATACACACGGTTGTCAGATCTGTCAATGTGCTAGTAATGTACTGACAATGAAAAATTGTTTGCAAATGGTGAATTGTCAGTTCGGACGACTGCAAGAAAACCTTACAATTTCATACGGTGCTGCCAATACAAATATTTCCCTGGCAATGGCGCCATTGTGAGATGCATAAACTTCGCACATCTGACAATAAAAATTGTCGTATAATTATTTTACAATGGCAACTTAGTGTGTTCACACAATTGTCAGATGTCGGACAATATTATCGTCTTACAATGTACTAAAAATTATTTTTCTGACAACGTCGCAAGACAAAAATTTTATGTTCACACGGTTGTAAGACATTTTAGATCTGACAACCGTGTGTACGTAGCGTTTCACGATTAGGTTATCAGGGTATCAATTAAATGCCAGGGATAATACGTCCGGCGTCTGTCAACCTCAAATAGTATCCTATTTTTCTGTGCACACAAAACACTTTGACAAACGTCGAACGCTTTTTGTTGTGTCGATAATTATCGCTAGTTCTGACCCTTCTACAACAATTGATAATCGGATAATCGTAAACAATTTTACAATTTCGCATTAGCAAGATAATGAATTCAATTAAACTTATTGAAGCGGTCAAAAAACAATCCAGTATTTATAAAAACTTGCACGATGATGATGAAGAGTATGGGAGGGAATGGCAAAAAGTTGCAAAACTCGTTAATTGTGAAGTAACAGCGGAGCAAGCACAGGACCAATGGAATGAAATTCTGTTGGAGTATATGGAGTATTTAAGGGGTAATCAAGATTTTGCTCTGGCAAAACATATGGATTTTTTGCAACCTTATTTGTTTACTATGATGTAAGTGAAATTGCACTAAAAAATAGTTCGTCAGCAATGTTTCGAATTAGTTATTTATGTTCGTTTTCAGTGATCACGTCCTAGACGAGGAAGAACTTTCGAATATTTTAGCTGAAGATGAAAGGATAAAGACGGATGGTGCTGAACTTGCAGAAAATAATAATGCCAGCGAGGGTAATGAAAGTCAAACAGAAGATATTGCAAGCACCAACAAAGCAAAAGGCATAGAAAATGAGACAGTAAAACAGGAGTTATTACCAGCTATGTCGGCACCAACAGAAAAAACTATAATACCATGTGCACCACCTTCCCACCAGGAGAACAAAGTCCAGCAACACGACTCTTCTTTCAGCAGTTTAAGTTCTATGGAGTTAATATTTTTGGGTTATGCTAAACAATTACAAAAAATGCCATTAGCATTGCAGCTGAAGACGAAACGTAAAATCGCCGACATTATGGATGAAGCTGAACTCAAAATGATGGAAGGATTCTTGTAGTTTATGATGACAAATTCTCAGGATTAGTGGAAAATCGATTAGACTTAAAAGAAAATAGTTTGTAATAACAGGTGATTAACATCAAAAGTTGGGGCATATTTTGTGCGAAAATATATACTTCCAAAGGTATATTTTCGATACGCTATCTCGGGACATTACAGGATACATTTGACAAAGGTTCGTCCAGATGGACATGCCCACATTCTCATAAATAAATTTATAGCATTTTGTAAGGAATAAAAAAAATAAGAACATTAGGCAAGTGTTTAAAAAATATATTGCTGCTATTTTGTTCGGAAGTCTGATTATACCTATTGGTAATAATTTTCATAAGGATCCATCAAAGGAAATCAGAAACCGAATAGAGATGGCGAGATATTTCTCTTTTAAATGCAACAAAATTTGACAGCTACAAAAGTACGTTTTATAAAATGCTACATTTGGTTTGTGCTATTACTCGTATACGGGGTAGAAGTTTGGACAGTAATGAAGTACTAAGAGGGATTAATGTCTATCGGCAACTAATATCAAGGCAGCAAGTGTTTAAAAAATGCAAAAAACAAATATATTGCTGCTATTTTGTTCGGAAATCTGACTATACCTAGGTAATAATTTTCAGAAGGATCCAGCAAAGGAAATCAGAAGCCGAATAGAGATGGCGAGACATTTGTCTTTTAAATGCAACAAAATCTTACATAGCAACAAAAGTACGTTTTAAAAAACTCTACATTTGGTTTGTGCTATTACTCGTATACGGGGTAGAAGTTTGGACAGTAATGAAGTACTAAGAAGGATTAATGTCAATCGGCAACTAATATCAACAATATAAAACGGAAATTTTCGTACTTAAGCTATGTACACATGGTGGTCAGATCTTACAATGTTATCAACTCTGTCGAAGTGCTGCCAATGCACTGAGCATGACAGATTGTTAGCATAAGGTGAATTGTCAGTTCAGAAGATTGCGAGAAAACATTCCAAATTTCATATATATACAATATATTTTGTAAATTTTTATATGGAGAATTGCCTATAAAAATATTTTCTACCTAGTCTTGCCAATAATGTTTCTCTGGCCATGTCGCCATTTTCAGATGCATAAATTTCGCACATCTTACAATGCACTGACGATGACTTTTCTGACAACGATGCAAGACAAAAAATTGTAAGTTCGCACGGTGGTAAGTTCACGAAGTTGCATTTTTTTGGCATTTTGCTGACAAAATTGTAAGACCTGTCCCCGTGTGTACATAGCTTTAGGACACGTATTGGGAAAAAATAAATATAAATTTGTACAAGGAGTCTTCAGAGGAGTAAGAATCTGCAAACGTAGAATATCCGTTTTAGTAGTATGATGTCATGATGATGTTATGTTATTAACTTAATGTTATGTTACATTTGGAATTCTTTTGATAACATGAAGGGTAGGTAGAATTGCTAAATTAGCTACAATACAAACAACTATGCTTTACGATTAAATAATAAAAATACAATAATTGTGCATTTTTCGAGGTTTTTAAGAGGTTTTATTAAAAAAAATTATTAAAATGTCAAAAATTAAATTTTTCGAGATAAGATATCCTTGAAACCGCAGATGGGACAAAGAAATTATATTAAAATAAAATGAAGTATACTTAATTCAGGATTATTTAAAACTTTCCTGAACAAATTACTATAAATAGTTGTCCAGTTATGCTAAAATACATGGTTGAAATTCATTCTTTTTTTGTTTATCTTTATTTTGATCCAATCCAACTAATAAACGATAAAGCTCTTAAAGGAAATGTGCTAAGCTGTAGCACGACTAACCGAACTCGTTGAAATTTTGTGCCATAACTACTAACCAATAGGACTAAAACTGATGCAAGTTTCATCCAGATCAGAAGACATTCGCCCATGTGATGACAATTGCGTGAGTTCAAATCGCAAAACGCAAAAAAAATCCCCTACAATTTTAATGGTCTTCAAAATTAAATTTTAATAAAATGCACACATGGGTGTAGTTATTTTTCACTGTAATTAATAATGTGATTTTAATAAATCCAAATTGTTCTGCTAAAAAAGGATTAAGAACATGCATTTTACGACTTGAAATCACAGTCGCCAATTTTAGGGGAAATGCGATTGCCATCACATGGGCGATTGTTTCTAAAAATTGACTCACTTGGCATGAAATCCCAGTATATTTCTGTAGTTTTCTGGAATAACTGCACATCCCAATGTACAGGAGAGCTAAAATACTTTTTCTACCGCAGTACAATTGATACCAATGATTTATGCAGAAGCTGTGGAGATGAGGAAGAAGAGAGCATCGAGCACTTGCTATGCGACTGTCCCGATTTGAGTAAACGACGTCTGAACATACTTTGTTCGGCCTTTCTAATATATAGGGTGATCCAAGTAGAGATTGTTGTAATATGAATTTTATATAGCCTTATCTAAGCAACCTTTGTAAATTGTATTTTATTATTTTCTTTCTTTGTCATAATTATTTCAATAAAATATTATTCAGTCTTGTTCTGAAAGTCAAAAATCTGGAATCTCATGTAAAATCAAAGGTTCTTTCGCATTGGAAGACCTGTTTTCCTGCCATTTCCTACACTTCAGTATTTTC
Organism: Eudasyphora cyanicolor; assembly: GCA_963930755.1. Taxonomy (NCBI): domain Eukaryota; kingdom Metazoa; phylum Arthropoda; class Insecta; order Diptera; family Muscidae; genus Eudasyphora; species Eudasyphora cyanicolor. The sequence continues at coordinate 142,965,611 of OZ005736.1, forward strand.
CTCTCAATATCCTCATTCATGTGCATCCAGTAGAATAATTCAGAAGCCCTCTTTCTCGTTTTCGATATGCCCATATGACTCTCATGCAATCTTTCCAAAACATTGTCCTTCAATTTCCTCGGCACCATTATCATCTCATTATAGAAAACAAGATCATCATCTACCGTAATGGCATGCCTTTTATTATAGTATCCATTAACAAAATCATGTATCTTATCCTTCCTTGGCCAACCATTAAATACATAATGTTTAATCATTCTCAACAATTCATCATCTTCCGTGGCCTTTTTAATTTCCTCCAAACTGCTATCAGTGATATTAATACTATGTATCATCTCTGTCACTCCATCCTCGTGTTCAGAGTCCTTCGTATCAATGAAATTTCTAGACAAATAGTCAGCCGCCACAATGCTCTTCCCCGGCTTGTATACAACTTCTACGTTATATGGAAACATCTTCAATTTTAATCTTTGTAACCTTGTCGATCCAATCTTATTTATATCCTTCCTGAATATCGTTTCCAGCGGCTTGTGGTCAGAATTAACAATAACATTCCTACCATATATGAATTGGTGAAATTTCCTGCAGGAAAAGACAATTGCTAGGAATTCCTTCTCTATCTGGGCATATTGTTTCTCTGCACTAGATAGAGACCGAGAAGCAAAAGAAATAATATTTCCCTCCTGAAATAAACAACAGCCTAAACCATCCTTGGATGCATCCTTTTTTTCATCAAAGGGAGTCAAAACCACGTGATTTGATACTACATTCTTAATACGCTCAAAGCATTCCAAATGAGTCGGTAAAATTTCATATTTAATATCCTTAAGAAGTTATGTCTGCCAAGTTGGGAATAAATTTCCTCAAATAGTTCGCAAGACCTAGAAACGATTGAAGTTCAGTGGTATCCCTCGGGCACTTCAAGTTCATAATTGATTCAACCCTCTTCCGATCTGGCCGAATGCCCATTCTGTAGACAACATGTCCCAAAAAACTCACCTCCTGGACTCTAAATTGAATTTTTTTCCTTATTTAACTTTATATTCCGTTCCCTAGCCCTCTTCAAAAACATCGCAACATTTCTATCATGTTCCTCAATAGTTTTACCACCGATCATTATATCATCAATGTAAATACTAACACCAGGAAGATCTCCAAACGTGTCATAATTATATCTTTGAAACACCTCAGATGCCGTAACCAAACCGAAGGGCATCCGTTTAAACTTATAACACCCAAAAGGAGTACTAAATGCAACCGATTCATCTGTCAACGGGACATGCCAAAATCCATCCTTTAAGTCAAAAACTGAAAAATAAGCATATTCCACCAAATTGGCAGTTATCTTCTCAAACGTTGGTATCAAATACTGATTCGGTATCACATATCTATTTAACTCCCTCGGATCCAAACACAGACGCAAACCCCCATCTGACTTCTCCCTAATTACCAAATTGTTCACCCATTCATTAGTCTTCTCTATGATGTTCATCACAACCATTTCATCCAATTTCTTCTTCAAAAGAGGTATTTAATGCATTATTGGAATACCGGAACATCCCTGTTAAAGATTTTAGCTACTCGCCAGCACAGTTACTTCTACTCAGACGTTTGAGAACGAAGATTCCGATAGCGGATAATTTATTAAAGCCCAACAGCAAGTATATTATGAATGAGCGTATAGCTGATGAGATGAGTATGAAGAGGAGGAATTATGAGAGATATTACAATCGGAACACACGGACAAGAGACAGTTTTAAAATTGGCGACGCTGTATTTTTTAAAAATGGGAAATCACGCAAATGGAATTCTGGGATTGTAGTTGCATACTACGGAACTCCGCGATCGTATATTGTAAAGAGTTTATCTGACGGCGAGGAGTATAGAAGAAATTAATTTCACCTAAAACAAAGGGTATCCGGAGTAGGGGATATTGATTTGGATATGAAATCCACACCTGCAATATTTAATGCTGTAAGACCGCGAACATCACCTCGTTTAAATAACCGTTGAATTAGTTTTATCATTATTTATTATTCAATATAATTTTAGTTTTCATTTTTTTATTATTAATTTTTAGTACACATTAATCTTAACTGTAATTCACTAACATATAAAAATTTAATTTACTATTCATAAAAAAGAGGGAGAACCTTTGTAAATTGTACCTTTACTATTTGCTTTTTATGTCACTTTCAATTCAATAGAATATTCATGTATGTATTCATTAAAAGGGGGAGATGTTGTAATATAATAACTATATAATTTTATATAGTCTTATCTAAGCAACCTTTGTAAATTGTATTTTATTATTTTCTTTCTTTGTCATAATTATTTCAATAAAATATTATTCAGTCTTGTTCTGAATGTCAAAAACATTACAGAGATACTTTTTTCAATAGCCTTTTTTTGACCGATCACGCGTGAATCGTGTCATGCTGTCATGTTATTTTTGTTAAGTATTGTTTGGCATTTCTTTTTTATGAATAGTAAATTAAATTTTTATATGTTAGTGAATTACAGTTAAGATTAATGTGTACTAAAAATTAATAATAAAAAAATGAAAACTAAAATTATATTGAATAATAAATAATGATAAAACTAATTCAACGGTTCTTTAAACGAGGTGATGATGCTAATGAAAAAAGTATCTCTGCTTGGATCACCCTATATAAAGTCTTATGTTATACTTTTTGATTCATATCATATATACAGGATGGCGCAGAATGAGCTATATGGTATAAGTGGTTTATAACTTTTTTATTTATGCGATTATTATAATTTTTTTTAAATACAGTATATTATTGGGGAACTTATTGCAATTAGCTTTGAAAAATGATATCCTGTGTACTGCTTTTTTAACATATTTTCCATAACTTTTCGCAACATTTCGGAACAATTCAATTATTTTTGTATGTTGTTCGATTCATAATTAATTCCCCAAGTCTCTTTCACAAAATTATGAAAAAAACAAAGAAAGAATATTAATTAAAAAGTTATAAAGAATTCAAACCATATAATTAAAAAATAAATATGTTTTGTTCACTGTCCTGGTTGTCTGCGTCACAATAAAATGTATTTTTGCAATGTAATGTCAGAAAAAACACTGCCAAATTGTGTTCTTGACATAGCGCCGGTACATAAAACCGTTAAATTGACCATTTTCCCAAATAAAAGAGAATTAGTTAGACGTTATGCGCTCTCTTAAAAAGGTGCAACAAACATTCTCGCAAATACGTGGACGACGACGAGGAGAATACCTTCGTTGAAATGAATGCAACGATAGAACCATCACCATCATTGTTAAATAGGATGTGGAAGTGACAAGAGGCTTCCACGCATAGAAATAAAGCTTTAATAAAATTATACGTTAAATTCGATTATAATTGAATACCATAGCATATTATCATCATAGTGTATCTAAAAAATTATCGAATAATAACAAGAAATTAGTGTTAACGAAAAGAAAAAATTCCCCAAAAAAATCCAGCAATAAATTATTAAGGAATACTGCACAGCCACCGCATCATCATCCTCATCAGGCCCATCTGACCTAACCTTGGCCTATGCAAAGAACACACACATAAAACAACAACAACCACACGAAAATATTTTAACCTTGAATCGTTGCAATTGCAAATTTAAACACGACGGTGAATTCTTCTTTGTTATAGCCATAGTAATTGTAATAATGACTGAGGAAACAAATTGTTTGCGGCCAGCAACTGGTGGTGTCCCCGTCGTCCCTGGTGGAGCAGGAGAGTATGTTTGGACGCACCGTGAACCGCTAATGCATTTACAAAAGTATACTCCATTCTTTCGCTTAATTGATTTTGTGGAGAAAACACGAACGAAACGCTTTTACGAGCCTGCCGAGCGTTTTGAAATACTCATGTCCGCATGTATTTTAAGGCATCCAGCACCGTTTTGTCAAAATCGTCGCTTCCCTGATGATTATTGGGCTAATTTGTCTGTGGGAGCCGTGGCGGAGGCCTTTGACCGTCTTATAGCCTCGCTGGACATACCCAGCCCCCAGCTGTTATCTCAGATGAATGCCCAAGATTGGGATACCTGGAAAAAGAAATTCGATAATGCCATGTCTGATATAAGACGTCTGTCATATTGCACCGATTTGGACAAATTGGCTGATATTGGTATTTACAATCGTGTTACATTTGAGCAGCGTTTTAATATGCAATGGCGTGAGTAGGGCAGGGGGGAAACTAAGCAAGGGGGATGAAGGGCACGGGGAATAATCGAATATTATTTTTGTTGCTGTCCCATATGTGGGTCAAGTTTAAGAGATGACGGTGATATAGTAATAGATATAAAGAGAATGTTTATAATGGATTAAGAGTGAGAGAGTAAAACGGAAGTACGGACACATACTGCTCAATTACTTCAAGAGTGTCATAACTCAAAATTTTAAATTACTGAGGATATCTTGAAAAAGTACAGAATCCGCAAATTTCCATACACTAATCTCGGAGCCAAAATTTCTAAGGACAGTGTTACGTCTTTAAAAACATCAATTTTGAGATATGACACTCATGCAGTAAATAAGCGACATACGTATGTGGATTTCGTTTAATTGTATGAGTACTCTAAACTATGGTCATTAGTTTATTTTACTCTTCTACACACTCATGCATACGTATGTATGCACATACATACATACATGTTCATATTTCTTAAGGGCAATGGCTTTAACATTTGTTTGTTGACAATTTGCATTGGAAGAACATGTTGCCATAAGTTTTAAGCAAACACATAGTTTTTGGTTAACAAATAGATACATATATACGTGTGTATGTACGTTACTACATAGTTAAAAAAATAATAAATAAATACACAAAATTTAATATGTAATTGTTATGCCAGTAATAAATTTAAGTACTATAATTATTAAGAGAATATAATGTTCATATTAGAAACAATTAATTGATATGTATATCTATAAATCTAACTATTGCTGCAACCGGTGGGTCCAATAGTTTGTCTTTGGACACAGTTAAGTGGATTCCTTTCATAAAATGAAATGTAACAACATTTAGTTTTAAATTAAACAAAAATGGCTGCAATAACAAAATGTTAATAATGATAAATATACATATATATATATATACATATACATGTGTGAGTTTCTCTGGAAGTTCTAAATGATTTGGAAATATTTTTTTCAGAATATACTCGTATATAGTTGGATTAGGGAAATCGAATAATATCCGCTTGTATACTAGCATTTCTGAAAATTAATTAATTAATTAAGTAATATATCTTTTGTATCCTTGGGGAAGCTATTTTGTTTCAGGATCATCCTTATCTTTACCAGGTTTTCTGAGTAGAATTCTTTGTCACTGACTTACTCTGTTTAACAACTGGTTTCAAATAACAATACAGGTCGAATAAAAGAATATTATCCAAATATACTTATTTTATTTACATGATCTGTAACAGAATTTGCCTTAATTAAATCATAACGTATAAAAAAACATTCAGTTTTAAGTGTACAACGAAGCAAATATGTATATTAACTAAAACATAAAAAAGTAGTGAAAACAAAAAGCGGTAATGTGGAAAATGTACTTCTGCTAAGAATGGCATGCAAGACGTTCATCGAATTTGGAATGATGTTCACTTTTTAGAAACCGTTTCATGCCGCGTAACAGATACATCGAATTTGGTTTAGCCAATAAACGAAATAAAAGGTCCAATAGTGCATCTATGCTATCATCGCGTTTATAGGCAACTAATGCGGCAGTAAATGCGCTGAAATCTGGAGGTGCTAGAATACCGCGTAACTGTCGTACATATAAAAATGACATCAAGAACTCAGGTTGACTACTACGTTATGCAAGTGACACTTACCACTTTTAGAAATTCCAGTCTCTCTTCAGGGGCCTTTTTGTTATCTTCGTCGCTTGTGGAAATCTGCGCTTTATTGGCAAAAGAAAAAGTATTTAATTTCGCAGTTGTTGATGCTGACAGCTGTGGTGATGTTAATGAAGTATTATCTACAAGTCTGTATTTTTTCTTTCTGTTAAATTCCGCTAGTGTTGAATTGGCCGATGTTGAGGCCATTTGACTTGTTGGACTTCGTTCACGTTTGTGTATTTTAACCAGACTTCCACTTCCAGCAGAAGAATTGAAATCTATGGCAGACACATCGGAGTCTAGACGACTCATGAAATCCATAGCACTGGGCAATTTACCTGTATTTGACCGTCCAGCAGCCGCAGCATAATCATTGGGAGACCACGAAGCTATGGAATTAGTTTTCTCCACTTTACTGTAAGAAATAAATAAAATGGTTTTTTGGATATCGTATAAATAAAACTGACATTCATTGTTACATCGCTTGAGTATGGGCAGATTGAAATCGACTCTTGGCTGCTAACACTTCTTTAGGATCAGCAAAAAGTTTGCTACGCACCGTTTCATCAACAGGATCGCAACTGTTTTGAACTAATGTTTCAACACAACGGTCTTTTGGTTTCGGCATCTGTAATGAGTTAAACATTTATTTGTTTTCGTTTTATGTCAAAAGTATGCGGATATCTAGTTTTACTCATAATAGAAGATGGAACAAAATAATGGCACTTGCTACCAATGTAACTGTGTCTTCTTTAAAAGTTATTAAAAAGTGAGGAAATATCATTTTAACATCGAGTAGATTATTTCGCTTACATTCTGCAACAAAAGTAATATTTGGGGAAAATATCGAAAGTTATTAAATAACCTGATATAGGTTTCTCCCATAAATATTCTCTCTATATATAGGATCTTAGACTACTACTTATTCCGTGTGTAAGACTTTTTCCATAGCAAATGATAAAAAGCCTCTGCTGAGCTCGAAATAATGTTCTTCTAAATTATTTTTTATCCATAACCTTATTGCCAACTCAGTAATCTTAGATCTAATAACTTACATACCGTTTTATCAGCATTTCTAAAGAAATCTCTTAGCTCTTTTACAACCGGGCCAAATGCTGTGTTTTTTTGCTGATTTCCCAAAATATCTCGTATCCATTTTGATAATTGTTGTATCTGAGAAGACTGTTGGAAACGTACGTCGCACAATAGTATAGCACCGTAATCATTGCGATGACGTATAACACGTCCAATGGCTTGATTAACAGCTCGCGTGGCATCTAAAGAATACCAAGCTTGTCCAGAAAGTAACTGCAATATGAGATAGGAAAGTATCTGTGGCAATTAAACGTAGTCATGAAATTACAAAGGATTCCGAAAATGTTTATAGATTTAATATTTCACGGAATGGCAAGCATTTGTGGGCGAGGCACCATAAAGGCTTGGCCAATTTGGCCCATCATCCAATTTAACAAAGTTTGGAGTAAATATTACCACATGCAATATGTGAGGCCACTCTCTTCAACATCTGTAGTGTGTACCAGCCAAACAGACAAAAGGGCTAAGTTAGGACATATTGAAACAGATTTGTTTCAAACATACAAAATATCGTCGGTATTCTGACGAAAAATTCTGTGTTTTTTACTACATAGTTTCAGGAGAGTCAAAAATCCAGACAATTTCGTCAAATCGCGATATATATTTTATAACTCAGATTATTGAATTTATCTTTAAATTATTTACCACCAATATATGTATTATAACAAAAACCGTATATGTGAAAAAGTCATGACTTTAAATGGTTTTCAATAAAATCTGCACATAAGACACTTTGTTTAGAGCACTTTAAATATTAATAAAACAAAAAAGTATTCACAACGTGCCTCAAGCAATCGAAAGTTTCCCTAGAATGATGGCAAAAACGGCTAATGAGGTTTTGTTTAGAATCATCCCCTCTACTCAACTATGAATATGAAATCAAAATCGGATCTGCTTCCTTTAGCGAGTTATCGCGAAAAAAACATTTTTAAACAAAAAACCATACTTAATTACATTGAATGGCTGAAATTTAAAACTATAACATAATTTCCCATAAATATGAACATTTGTAAGTCGTTTTAGAAAGTACGCAATATTATTATATTGCGAATTTTTTCCAATCCATATATTCGACTTACACCGCCAAATTTTTACAAAAATATTACTCGTATAGCGAATTTAATAAGATTAATACGTTTGCATTCTATAATCTCTGAAGAATAGATTGGAAATTTTAAGAAAATAGCCCGAAAAACATAACGATAAACATTAAGTTCAGAACTATTTTAATATACCCGTAATGTATTACCCCGCGTTCGGCCAGTCCTAGGAAAAATATTCAAAGGAAGTTGGGGAGATAAGAGAGGCCTACACTCTTTGTTTAACCAAAAAAATTATAATAATTTGTTAAAGATTTACCCCCAATTTCACAACTTCCGGTTAGAGCTAACTCACAGTTGAAAAATAAATATTTCATACGATTTGACAGCTATAGCTGTAGGTTAGCTCTAACTCTAGATAACCGGAAATAGTGGTTTTTCCCTTTATATGAGGCATATTTTGATTTGACACATTGATAATCTTTACCAAAATTATTATACCAAATTATTATTATAATAACATTATTATATACTAAAATAATATTTAAGAAAGGAAGCATATTTAATTTTTGATCTCTTCATAGTCAAATAGAGGAGATTCTGAACAAAACCTCATTAGCCGTTTTTGGCGTGAATCTAAATCAACTTTCTATCCGTTCGGGAACAGTGTGCCTAAAACACGGAGAATTTCTATAGAGGGATATACATAGGAGTTTTAGGTAACTCCTCCATATACGGCCAATTGGTTCGGTTTTATTGAATATAATAAAATTGAATTAAATAACTTTGGAACCGGTGAAGATAGCGCAAAATTCTTTAACTCTAGGACTTTCTAATTCCACAATAAAAAAAAATTAAAAATTACACTTGATGAATAAGTTTCCTTGGTCATGATTCACACGAGGCAACGAGTTGCTTGACAATTCTGACTATTATAGGAGAGAGAGGCAGCAGGTATTGAAAGAGGAATTCCTCTCTCTCTCCTATGATGGGCAGAATCGTGAAGCAACTCGCTGCCTCGTGTGAATCACGACTTAGTATATGATATACACTCTCATCCCTGTAAGGTAGGGTATACAAATTCATCAAGTTTTATTTAAGTCCGAAAAAAGTTCTGTGATTACTTAACAAGTTATTGCTCATGTTCGATATACAATACAAACCTCATTTTCTTTTGTACGATTATCTTCCAAATATTTCTTTTTTAATATAACTTTTGGATCCTTCATAGGAGGGAATGGCAAACCAGTTATAATTACAGCCCGTCCGTTACGATCGGCGAAATCTAAACCTTCTGAAACTTTGCCACGACATACGGCCATAAAACAGGCACCCTTCGAATCTTTTATGCTTTGGTAAAACTGTTCCATGGTGTTGTTAAAGTCATCTTTACCCCGTGGCTCGATATAAATTGGTTTATGTCGAGATATATCGGACCACAGACCTGAAGCTTGCCATGAGTTTACACATTGATTTAGCATGGGGTATGAAGGAAAGAAAACCAATAAGCCATCCGGTACTAAGCGGGAGACATTTAAAATTGTCGATCCCAAAGAACTTATATATTTTGGATTGTCTCTAAAATCGAAGTGGCATTAATGGGTCCATAGTGAGCAAAAAACAATATTTATTCACCTATTTTGATAATTCGATATTAGCTGCTCCCGATCGGGCCCAAAACCTATAATTTTCACATATACCTGTGAAGAGGAAACTATATGGGGGTTTTCTAGACGTTCCGCTACAGGTATGGCCAATTCAGCTATGAGGGGTTTTAAAGGAGCAAGAGTGCCACTAGTCAAAATTACACTGCGCACATTTGTGTTCAGCAATTGTTCCATTCTAGAAAGAAAGAACAATGTACATATTGGATAGTTAATTTTCTTTTAATACGATCGTGTCTACTAACCCAAAACCGGGATTAAAACACCAGTAGTTTATTATTTTGCCCGCTTTAGTCGTACTGCTTGTGTTACCCTTGGAAAGCCAACCGGATTGATTAGCTGCACCGCCGCCCCTATTATTCTGCTTTACTTCTTCAATTTGTACGTGTACCTTAAAACTGCGATAAACCTTTTGTATTGCATCTTCCTTGTTAATGAAGACGATGATTAAAAGATCACTCAATTTCTGATAACTGCCTCCCTTGCGTGTCATATTGTTTTGAGACTCAAGAGCCATAAACTGAATAAGTTTATCTAAAAGAGCCACAATAGCTTTTGATGAATTGTAGTTAATCTGGAAAGTTTCCAAATTATATAAATTAGTGGTACACAAAAGGTGAACAATGATTTTCCAAAAATGTGAAAATCGCAACACCATGTCTTTGTTAATATGATTGTTTTAAAACATTTACTTGTGATGTACAGGCGACTTACATTCGCTTTTTCCAGCAAATCAAATATATATGAGGCCGGAAAAGTAGCACCTTCTTGTGAATTTTCCACCAGAATATCATCAATAGCTTGCTCCAACTCCAGCAACATTTCTTTAAGTAGCGCCAAGTCATCCAAAGTAAAATCTTTCGGCTCATCACCGCTATCAATCATGTCTCCACCACTCATAGCCTTCATAATATGTGTGGTATCTTCAATGGCCAAGGCTACATCCGACGACTTTATTTGCACGGAAGCAGACTCTTCACAAATCTTTTCAATATTATGAGCCTCATCCAAGATACAAATGGTATTGCTTAATTCAATTTTGTTTGCTTTACGAGCCGATGGATCCAAGAGATAGTTGTAGGGCATAAACACAATATCGGCATCATCTACCAACTCTTTGGAAGCGTAGTAGGGACACATTTTAAGTTTTTGTCCGACTTTTACTAAATCCTCAATGTCCATAACAGTGGGACCACGGAAATCGGGATCATCTTTACGGGATTCTACACGGGAATGGAATGAACATGTTCTTGTTTGCACTCGCAATTTACACATTTGTATTTTATTAGCATTGCCCTGCTCCCTCATAACTTCTGGATGTATACACAGTTGATCTCTGGAGCCCAAGACAACAGCCCTCATAAAGGAATATGAGGTTCTTTTCAATTCCTGCATAGCTTGTGTAAGTTGAGAATGGGTGCGTGAGGCATAAATAATTTTTGGAAGACCCCAGTTTCCACCCTTTCCTTTTGATCGGGCTATCATTTCAAAATGGTCTGCCATAGCCGCATTTTCTTTTAAATCGGCCGGCGAGGGAGTCACTCGTTGTATTTGGTTTTTCATTTCCTCCTTGCGGGATTGCAACCAAGCCAATGATGAACAAAGAAGACTCAGCGTTTTGCCCGTTCCAGTGGGTGATTCAAGTACTCCGTTTGTTCCGTCTCGTAAACATATAATGACTTTTTCCATATAAGCACGCTGCACTTCGTAAGGATCAAAAGGAAAATGTACCGGTATGCCGGCTATAATTGATTCTGGCATTTTATCCTATTTATGTTTTTGTTTTTCTAAATTAATTCGCGTTTTTGTTCTAAATAGAAAACTATTGACATATTTTTGCAAACCGCCAAATTTCTACTGTGAAATAAAAGCAATATCGGGGTACGTCTAAGGGCATCTCTTAAATACCGGTGAATTGCGTCCGACGTCTGTCAAAGTGTTGTTGTATGCACAGAAAACAATAGGATGAAATTTGAGTTTGACAGACGCCGTACGCATTCACCGGTATTTAAGAGATACCCTAAATACCAATGAAAGCGTCTGGCGTCTGTCAAAGTGTTGTTGTGTTCAGCGTTACCGTTGTGCGACTAAAGTGGCATATTTGCCCCTTTTTTCAGCAGTGCTACTTTTGCGCCCCTTTTATTTTTTGATACTAAATGTGCCCCTTTTCGCTTTTTTGTGCCACTTTTTGGCTTTTGTACAAAAATCAGCTTTTTATACTCTTATGACAACACTTTCGTACTAAGTCCGAATTTACACTAGGCAAGTTTTTTCAGCAGCTTATCATAAAATTCTCTTTTGAACTTGCACGAATAACTCAAAACGTTCAGGGAGAGTTTTCCCCCCCTCTTGCAGACTGCCTCTCTCTCTCCTACATAACGCCGATAATCTGCTGAACATTCAGCCAATGTAAATATTGACTAACGTACGGAAATGCCTAACGCGCTACGTTCTGAATTAGGTTATTTAATGGGATATACGCATATGTTAAAACGATTTACATTTATGTGTATGTCTGCATTTACATGATACTTTTTTTTTAAGTATTAAGCATACTTATCGGCGTTTTGTGGGCGAGAGAGGCAGTCGGAAACGGGGGGAAAAAAAGTATGCCGTACTCGTACTTATCGTACTCATCGTTTTGTGTTTTTCGTTCGCACTTGGAAACAACAACAATTCACACAGGAAAAGCCGAAACAAAACAAATGAAAATAAGTTAAGTATTGAAAAAAAAGTACGCGTGTGAACGTAAATACTTTTTCAAAAGAGAATAAGCCGATAAGTTACTTAAAAAAAAAGTACCATGTAAATGGGGACTAAGCATATGAGAATCTATTTCCACCGTTTCATCTTATTGGCGAAAATTCTGCGAATAGGTCGGCGTCTATGCAACAATACAATTAATTTGAGTGATTTCTTAATTGTAACAATATATGTGTTTATAAAAAAATCTAATTTATTTTTTATTTTTCATTAGGTTGATGTACATAAATATTATAAGCTTTTTTCTAAACAGATTTATTGTGAGATCAAAAAAACTCAATACAAAACACATCTGTCCCAAGCACAGATCTAATAAGAAAGTATAAAAAAAGAAGTTACAAAAAAGTAACTATAAATAAAGAAATGCATGTGATAAAATATATTTAGTATACATCATAAGAAGTTTTGTATAACATTGTATTTTTTGTTTAGTTTTAGTGTAAATGAATGAATTTTTTTAATGTTACCTACTTATTTTTTATGTTAAGCTTTGTTTTTTTATTGTTGTTTTTTTAAAATAAAAACCTTGCAATTGATCCCCCTTTTTAATGATCGGTTGCCCCTTTTTTCGAAAAAATCTCCTTTTTGAGCCCCTTTTTGAAATTTCCCAACGGTAACGCTGATTGCGTCGTCATGATTTTGGGACATGTTGCGGGCTACCGTACGTGCGGACGTCGTACTGCAGCTCTCTGATTTAAAGCCATTTTTTTGCCATACAGGTTCCCAGCTCTGGTTATGTCGTCTGTCGCTGATATATATAAACAGAAATCAGCTGACTACATTTTTGGCGCGAAATTACAACACAAATGATACACAAAAAAAGGAAAATTCGCATAGTTCCTACAGCAAGTTATTAGTAAGTAGTTTATTACTAAGTTCCATGCAAAAATAGAAAAACGTATAAAATGAGCAAATCTAATAAAATGTTTGCCGACAAGGCTTTTGAATTGATCAAGGAATTGGAAAGGTCCGCCCAAACTATACCGCCTTTCGATGTAAGCAACATGCAATATACAAATAAACGACTTTATATTAATATCTATTATCACCCACAATTACTATAACATGTACAAGGATGATGGCGTCCGTCAAGTTTTGGAAGAAATCAAGGCTATCTTCGAAGAAAATTGTGCTCAGGCGTAAGTACAAAACTATGTATTTACTTTTTAATGCTACAACCCAGTAGGCTTTTTGGCCTTTGATGACATTGTCGTCAATGATCAGGACCTAATTAACATACCGATGGCTTATATCCAAAAGTGGCTATATTAAAAATCCTAATTTTTCAGGAGAGCAATGTATGCCTTCAAATTCTTAATTCACATCATATTTTATTTATCCCGAAATAATAAAATTCAACAGTTTTTGCTCTCCTGAAAAATTGGGTTTTTTAACACAAGGGAAAACTTCATTCACGACCTTTTGCAAAGCAAGTTTCATGTCAAAATGGTGCTTGGAACATGTTGAAGACACAACACACTGCAAGACAAAGTTCAAGATTGTCTGGCATGACAATCCGTTGGAGACATTTTCGGTTCTGTTAATGAGAATGTAAGCGATAATGTTATGCCTAATTTAGACGTCAATAAGCGTACTGTTCCACCATTGCCACCGTCGCATAGTGGACATTTCCAAATTATAACAGCGTAAATTAAAAAACTGTAATAAACATATGAGAATTAGAAGTATTTTTTCAATATTTTCTTGTATGTATGTATATTTGATTGTCCATTAATTGATCGTCAATGCTTTGCTTTTGCTGCACGACAATGTCTTGCATGACATTTAAGGCACACGATTCTCTTTGCTTGTCCTCTACGTGTCTTCAACGATTTATAAAGGTCTTGCTTCGAGGATGTCTAAGATATTCCCTACTGGGAATTAAATATTTCGTAGCTTTATTTATTTATCAAGGCCCGTAATTAAAAGACAGATGAATATTTCCTAGTTAGACTTGCCCGTTTATACAATGTTTTACCTGATGAATTGAAAAATGTTGGAATTTCTGTGCTAACATACTTAAATAGGCTTCTTAATCATTTTTCAAATACATATTTGATATTCCTATAGTTCAGATTTTTGTTTTTTTTTACAAGCACTTAATGTTCGAAATGTCAAGATATATAATTTTTCCCTATATTGAACATTTTTAATTAATTATTTATTTATTTGGTACCAGCTGCCCATGCGGATACTGGTACTGTTATAGGAGTAGTTTAGCTTAGCTAAAATAAATATAACATTGCATAGGGTTTCTGCAAATATTAAGAATTTAAAAATGTATTTATTTATATTATTTATTTAGTACCAACTGCAATTGCAGGGACTGGTGCTGTCAATGGAGTAGTTTTGCTTAGATAAGATTTTTTATATCCAAATTTTTTTTATATTGTAATTTTTCCAGTCGTCTAGTCTGGAATACTCGTGTAGTTAGGATTACTAAACAAATTGTATTTACTTTTTGGTAATTAGATTTAAGCTATAGCGTCAATATTTATTTATTTATTTATTTATAATATATTTTACAAAATTAATTCATAAAATATAAAGAGAGGCGCCGGGTAACTATGACCATATGCGCTCGGTTTATAGCGTCAATATATATAAACAAATATGAACTTTTTTAATTTGAGTAGTTTTTAGTGCATCTAAAGATTTATGATATGCATATTGTAATTTAATTATAATTGGCCTGAAGGCTTAGAATTACGAGTTGTAATGAATAAATACAAAATTTTCGACTAACAAAGTGAAATATTAAAGTAAAATTTTAGTGTTAAAAAATATGATTTGTCTTTTAATCACTCTCTTTGAGCCGCATTAAGAAAAAAGAATACTAAGATTAACAAACAACATATTATATTTTGCAGAGCAAATTATTCTACTTCGGGAGACCGTACACTATGGCCTTTATTGAATTTTCGTCATGCTGCGCTCCAACGTAACAAACGATGTCTTCTCACATACTTGCATCAGCGATTGCAGCGTATAAAAGCATTACGCTGGGAATTTGGACCCATTATCCCTTCGGACATAAAAACTAATCTCTGCGAGCCGGAAGTTTCATTTTTCAACAAGTACTCAAAATCTCTAGCTTCGTATATGCGTTCCATTGGAGATGGACAAGGCATCGATTTGACAGGTGATCTTCGGCCTCCGAAATCATTGTACATAGAAGTACGCTGTGTTGAAGATTTCGGTAAATTTGAACTGGAAGATGGTGAAGTGATATATCTGAAAAAAAACAGTCAGCATTATTTGCCACGTTCGCAAGTTGAGACCTTAGTACGTCAAGGTATTTTGCAGCATATTGTTTAGCCATTTATTTAATCTCTAGTATAATTTTAATATTACAAATTATTATTTTTACCTATTAGAAGGTTGGCGTCCGGTTAGCTGTGTACAAATCAAAGTTACAAGTTGAAAGAAAATTAGTTTTTCTGTAAATTCTTGCGACTTGTTAAGTATGGGCAATTAATAAAAACTAGTTAACATGAATGTGAGAAACAACTATTTTTTCTCAAAATGTTACTTCCATATAATTATAAAATCTCGTACTCTCATTTAGTATGTCTTAAAATACACATTCCTTTCTGTTTTCATGATTGCTTCTTCAAAAAATGGTCAAACATGGAGGACCAAGTGTAAAGGTCTATAATTTCAAACTATTGCGCAAATGTTCTGGATCGGAACTAATTTGATCAGTGTGTAATAAATTAAAGTCAATAAAATCTGTCATTATTCAATCCCTGGCGCCAAATCAAATTACATGATCGTCCAAGTAATAAATCTTAATTATCGAAATGAGAATTTGTTAGTCCCCATTTACATGGTACTTTTTTTTTAAGTAACTTATCGGCTTATTCTCTTTTGAAACAGTATTTACGTTCACACGCGTACTTTTTTTTCAATACTTAACTTATTTTCATTTGTTTTGTTTCGGCTTTTCCTGTGTGAATTGTTGTTGTTTCCAAGTGCGAACGAAAAACACAAAACGATGAGTACGATAAGTACGAGTACGGCATACTTTTTTTCCCCCCGTTTCCGACTGCCTCTCTCGCCCACAAAACGCCGATAAGTATGCTTAATACTTAAAAAAAAAGTATCATGTAAATGCAGACTTAGTAGCGTTGTGCGAAAGCTCGATAGACATCCTGCATAAACGATTTGGGGTTGTGTGTAAATTGACAAATTTTCAATTTTTTTTTAAATTGCAGGCTTAACACAGTAATATAATAATAAGCCTTTCATTTCTCAAATTCATAGATCTAAGCGCATTGTTATTAAAGAGTTCGCTTATTGGACCCTTCATACAGAATGTATGTATACCTTATCGTTTATTTAATTATACAGTACAATAATTACTTCCAGCCAGATAAATTCCATCCTCAAAGCGTTGTGAAAGCACTGTGCTAGCGTCATCACACGGCCAAGCGTCAAAATGATAACACCGATATACGGTATGACGGCGGTATTTTACAACGCTTTAAAAACAAAATCCATGACGCTTTTCCGACGGTTTCAAGGTAATAATTCCAAAAAATAATCGTATTTAGAAATCAATAACTAAAATGAAATTATTGTTTTTAAAATATTCATTTAAATTGCAAACATTTTGGTTGAGGATTTTGGACTGATTTTTAGGCCATGGTGGCAACGCCGTTGAGTGGCAACGCCGCTTTGAAAATCTAAAGTATTTTGATTTTCATACTGCAACCAATGCATTCTCATGTTGTGTCAAATTCACCAATCTACACATATTGCCGTTCCTGCGGCAGTACGCGTCTATGGGGGCTTAAGGCGCCCATAGACGAGTACTGCCGCAGTTCATGCCGATGAACCCCTTGTGTACGTGTGTGATTAACATTTTCGATACACACATATCAGTCAAAATTTAATTTATCAATTTTTTCACTTTTCACACAAAACTATTTTAAATTTTCGTTGTTTACATACTTATAATAAAATTTCCAATAATCTGGCGTATAATGATGAACAAAATTCATTTTGAAAATCAAAAATCATTTTGAAAATCAATGAAAAAATCCCCAAACCCCAAAATGAATGAAATAAATCCCAAATTCATTTTATTATGGGTTATTATGGGTTTTATTTCATTTTGGTCTTAGTAACCGCTACTGGATCCACTTTTTGTAAATTTTTTTTCATATTAATGCTGTGTTCGACATTTCCTTTCGTTTAAGTCAAAATTTAATTTATCAATTTTTTCACTTTTCACACAAAACTATTTTAAACTAGCGGACCCGGCGAACTTCGCCTCGCCCCAATTTAACGCCTTCAGATAAACTCCAGAGTGATAATAAAACACAGATAGTTAAAATTTTAATGCGATTTGTTTAAAAGGAATCGAAATCAGTAGAGAGCGATGTGATAAACAACAAACAACGAAGACAGAAGACAGGCAACGTACAGATGACCGTGCGAAAAACAGGGAAATTCGAGATTAATTCCACAGACTTCCTACGATTTGTCTTGAGATTTATTGATTGTCATCGTAAAAGCCAATCGTACAGGGAACTGAATCCGCTTGAATTGGAATGAAAGATCAGTTGGAATAATCGGAATTCGTGGGATAAGGACTTCCTCTCCTTTGAATTTTCCCTTGATGATCGTCGCCTGAATCACATTGTCCATCAGTTTCATAATGGACAACCGCGAACTATGCACAATTTCGGATGATTCAGATTCCGCAACATGATTATGATCGATTTCACCTTCAGCTGTAAATTATGCGGCGGAGCTCCTGGCACATCAAGCGAGTTCGATTTTACTTTGAATAATAAAATTCATGCTATCGACGTCCTTATTCTTCGCTGCTAATATTGCCCGTTCACTAATCTAATCGAGATTTGGAAACACTTTGGTGATGAGTTCCTCGTTCGACGATGTGAACTCGCAAAAATTTGCCGGGAACAATATCAATGCAGTGGAAACATCAACAGTAATTTGGCCATTGCCAAGCGCCAACAGTTGTTTCGAGAATTCAAGAGCCGATGAGTCGTTCTGCAACGCGACTCTCATGTTCGTGGTCAATTTCAACTTCTTGACATGCCGCCACAAAGACCACGATTTCAGGCATGCATTAATTTCATCGGCAGTAGATTTCGGGATGACGGGAAGCGTTTGACGAAAATCTCCGGAGAGCAATATCATAGACTCACCAAATTGTCTCAAATCACGTCGTAAATCCTTCATCGTTCGGTCAACTGCCTCCAGAGCTCGTTTATGCGCCATCGTGCATTCATCCGAAATTATGATTTTGCAGTGCCCGCAATCCAATAAGATAACCTTACCTCTTATACTCAAACTTATTATCTGAAAAAATTTTCGAACTGATAAATATCGCGTTGAATTTTAATTGATCGTAATGCTTGTACCGTTTGTCGATGTGATACGCGAAATCAGTGTAACAATACGCAAAACTCGAATGAATTGCAGCAAGAAAAATAGCACATACTCGTACATATGTTTAATAGAAAACTTTTTTGTTTAATAGAAAATTAATAAAAAAAATTGGATTCAAAAAGAGAGTAGTAGATAGGAACAGTAGGAATCTCGCAAGAAATAGCAATTTTCGATTTTCCCAATTTTACGACTTTTCCGGAGGGTTTTCCCAAAATTTTCTTTCGTAACAACCTTCTCCAGGCAAATACGAAGAACTGAAAAAAAAAATCATCCAAATCGCTCCAGCCGTTCTGACGTGATGCCATTACACAGATGGACCGTTTCATTTATATATATATAGATTTTCGTTGTTTACATACTTATAATAAAATTTCCAATAATCTGGCGTATAATGATGAACAAAATTCATCTGATTGATATGTGTTCATTTTGAAAATCAAAAATCATTTTGAAAATCAATGAAAAAATCCCCAAACCCCAAAATGAATGAAATAAATCCCAAATTCATTTTATTATGGGTTTTATTTCATTTTGGTCTTAGTAACCGCTACTGGATCCACTTTTTGTAAATTTTTTTTCATATTAATGCTGTATTCGACATTTCCTTTCGTTTAAGTACAATATTGACTTTAGGGGCCCAAGTCGGCCAAAATATTGGACCCTAGGGGGCTACTGGATCCACTTTTCATATATATTTTTTTCATATTTAGGCTCTACATGCAATTACCTTTCGTTTGAGTATAATATTGGTTTTGGGGGCCAAGTCCCCCAAAATTTTGGACCCTAGGGGGCTACTGGATCCACTTTTTCAATTTGTTCATATTTAGGGTCTACGTGGCGTTACCTTTCGTTTGAGTATAATATTGACTATGTCGGGGACCGGGTCCATTTTTTGGGTCCTGAGGGCCCCATGGGTCCGAGCCCCAATTTTGAACATCATTTTCGTAACTTTTGGACCAAACTGAACGGGATAGGCTACTTTTTTTCAATTTTCGTGATGCCCCCGGTAAACTGCACTTTAGCCAAATCTACAAATTTTAAATTATAACAAATAGGAAAATTTAAGTTGTAGGGTCATGGATAGCAGACTACAGAAAACGTACCAGATGGTACGATCGCATTATATCATGAAATTAATAAGCTTTAAATGTTTGGAACATGAAGAAATAGTAATGCAGACGGAAAATAGGTAAAAAAAAATCGGGGAGATTTTTTAACCCATTTTTCGTTTGCATTAATTACTATTTCTTCATGTTCAAAAACTGTTGGAAGAGAACTGAAACTTCATATGTAAAATAGTTTGGAAGAGAATTCTCTTCCAAAAGTTTTCATGTGTTCTCATGTATTATATTCCAAATGTTTTCAAATGTCAAGAAATAGTAATGCATTACAAAAAATAGTTCAGAAAAACATGTTTTAAAATTTTTCGTCAGGATTACTATTTCTTTATGTTTTCTGTTCCAACATTCAATTGCAAAGCATAAAAACCGTTGCAAAGCAGTTGAAACGTTGTTTTTACGTCCATTATTAAATATCAATTTGCAGGTATTCCCATTAGTTTTTATTCTAATTTGTTTCGTCGGCCTATTGGGGATACCATACAAGCGTTTCTGTAAATACTACAAACAGTTTTTGGGAAAAGTTATGTATATTGCACAAAAATATATTTGTCTAGACGAATATTTTTAATTTGGACTTTATTTCATTTGTTTGGGGTTTTTTTCATTGGGGGTTATTTCACTTTTATTAGGGGAATTATTTTTTTTTAATTTAACTAATATTTTTTTGGGGTTGTTTCATTTATTATTTGACTATTTTTCATTTAATTTAGACTTTATTTCACATTTAATCTTTGGGCGTCATTTCATTTGGGGCATATTTCATTGGGGTTTATTTCATTTTCGGCTTGGGGGTTATTTCACTTGGGGGTTATTTCGTGGCGCCTGTCAATTTTTGGTAAAGCATAGTTTTTAGCAAGATTTTTTTGACAGAAAAAGAGTTAGTGAAAAAAAGGGATACATAGCACTAACAAACTAAAGTACACAGACCCTCTAAAATTGAATGGACAAAACTATAGCAACTCTAATTGTATTTGAATAAATGACTGCGCTACTGAAAATTTGCGGTACAAGGAGCGTAAATCGTCAGAAGAGAAATGATTTAGAAGAAAAATCAGTGTTTATTACTTTAATTTTTCAATACATGGTGTAGATAACAATGACAAGAAGCAAGTACTTAAATGAATTTTAAATTAAAATTATTAAATACTGGAGATTAGATTTATCGCGAAGCCAACTGAGTGAAAAATACTCAATTAACATTTCGATCATTTCCAGACTGATCAGATTTTTTTGCAACCCAATTTTTTTTTTCTTGTTCATATTGAGGCTTCCGTTTTAAAAAAATCGGGATTAGCGATTTTTAATCAATACACCCAGCGAAAAACGAAGCATACGTGCTTAATCTTTGCAAATTCGATTATGATAATGAACCAACCCCGTATGTTACGAATTCAAGCAAAGCGGTGCATGAATAAAGCATCAAAAATCAACAACGCTTCGTTGCAAAATGAATACCAACTGGGGATAATTTAAATCAAGTGTTGGGGACAACTATAGAACGTGCGGGGGACGACTAAAGCACTTGCTGAGGACGAATAAAGCACGCGCTAGGATAACTTTTCATTCTAAATCCCCCCTCTCCCTCCCATTTAAAACTATTTAAACAGCATTAGCGTTTCAATACATTTATTAATGTTATAAGTAAATACAACGTGAACACAACAAACATATAATTGCAAATTTGAATTTGATTTTGACACATTCGAATGTGCAGCAACACAGTATTACCTCTGTTTTTTCTCGGAATTCAGCTCGTAACCCTAATGGTGGCAGTCTCCTTCGTATCATTCGCCTTTATGTACTGCAACATTTAATTCCTGTGCTCTATAAAAAACATACACACTCATCATTAACTTTTAAAATTGAAATTTTTATAAGCTTAGGTTGTTAAATATTCGTAGGCCGACACCATTTCTATTGATTCTAGAAATTTCTGCAATAGGAAGATGTCACTGGATTTTGCAATCACCTTATCCTTCTCATTCCATAGCCCAGAGAATCATCCACAATATCAAACAGGTCATTAAATTCTATTTCTTCGTCATTAATTTTCATTTTTCACGTCTTTATGAATCCTCGTGGTTTCTTCTTCTAAGTCCGGATTTACACTAGTATATTTTTTTCAGCAGCTTATCCGCTAATTCTCTTTAAACTTGCCTCTGCGTTTAGACACATAATTTGGTTTCGGATATTTCTGTGTGAATTGTTGTTGTTTCAAAGGCCGAGTGAAAAACACAAAACGTTCAGACCGATAAGCCCGAGTACGGGAGAGTTTTTCCCCCGTCTTGCCGACTGCCTCTCTCTCCTACAAAACGCCGATAATCTGCTGAACATTCAGCCAATGTAATTCCCTATTTACATTAGCTGAATGTTCAGCAGATTATCGGCGTTTTGTAGGAGAGAGAGGCAGTCTGCAAGAGGGGGGAAAAACTCTCCCTGAACGTTTTGAGTTATTCGTGCAAGTTCAAAAGAGAATTTGATGATAAGCTGCTGAAAAAACTTGCCTAGTGTAAATTCGGACTTAATAGGGACTAAAAGAACAGACAACAACAAATCCAATGAACAACACAAAGCCGAACAAATAATCATCAATCATCAACCTAACGGCGACAATACATAACGCAACGCCGGTCAAAAAATCAACCCCGTTTCGTTGATAATTAATGAACCAATCGGTGGCGATTTTTCATGCTCTTTACGTTTATAAATTGGTGCCAAACGGTGTTTATTTTGCAACGTCTTTTTTCCCTCAGTGTAGGATCTTTTTGGTATATCATTATTTTTCGAAGGAGATTATCAGGTGTAAGGTGATGAGCCGGGTTGTCAATTGATTTGGGAGAAATACTTCTTGAGTTGTCTCCTTTATCGTTCGTTGACATGGAATATCTATTCCAATTGTACCTATATTAAGGAGAATTATTTGATGGAGACTGCTGCTAAACTTTTTTTTATATATTGGGTGGATATAGAATTAATGGGAACGACGAATTCTCGCGACATGCCTCGGTCTTCGGAACACCATTGCGGACGACGGCACGGTACGGCGACCTTCGAATCGGTCTCTCTACGGCGCACGTGTTTTTAACTAAAACAGCAATTCGGCATCTTGAGAGCTCTTGATAATGAGCTGATGAGAACATGCCTAAATCTAGACACCACTCTAGACAGGCTAACCGAGTTAAAATATCAGCCTCCTGTTGGTCTTTTAATTCTAAATAGAGACGGCGGGCTATACCGTGTCGACCAGCATCTATTATATCATCGTCGGATAGGTAGCTACGATTTGGACGACACTGTATATAGTACGCGCCAATAATCGGGATTGACTTTGCACTCCCCAACCCCATTTGTATATATTAATATTAGGTGTTAATTTTAAGAGCTTTTTCCGCCTTCCTCTCTCTCCCACAAACTTTGACACTTTGCTTGGAAAAAATTGAATTTTGTGAATCTCGACTTAGCCATTGTAATAAAGATTTTTCGAATTAATAAACCTGAATTGAAATTGACAATCTTGCAACGCTAGCAGAAAAGTCATTGCGAGATAAATTGTAGATTGTTAGATGTACGAAGTTTATGCATGTGACAACGGCGCCATTGTCAGAAAAACATTTTATACTGTCTATAAAATATTTTTGCATAAAAATATTTACAAAATATATTGTAAATATGTGAATTTATAAGGTTTTCTTGCAATCGTCTGAACTGTCAATTCGCCTTTGCCTTACAATCTGTCATTGTCCGTACATTTGCAGCACTTGAACAGGGTTGATAACATTGTCCGATCTGGACGATTTAGCCAGATTCGTCTATCTGTTGAAATACAGTCCGTAATAATAGAGCTAGGTTTTATTGTTAGCAGTAGCTGAATTCTCAGTTCAGACGATTGCAAGAAAACCTTATAATTTAATATATTTAAAATATATTTTGTAAATATTTATACGCAAGATTGGCAATACAAATATTTTATAGGCAGTGGTGCCAATAATATGTTTCTCTGACAATGGCTTCATTGTCAGATGTATAAACTTAGCACATCTTACAATATAATGACGATGACGTTTCTGCCAACGTCGCAAGACAAAAATTGTAAATTCACACAATTGAAAATTTAAATGGTTGCATTTTTTGACATTTTGCTGACAAT
Organism: Eudasyphora cyanicolor; assembly: GCA_963930755.1. Lineage (NCBI taxonomy): Eukaryota > Metazoa > Arthropoda > Insecta > Diptera > Muscidae > Eudasyphora > Eudasyphora cyanicolor. The sequence goes on from OZ005736.1 coordinate 142,989,741, forward strand.
ATTGTAAGATCTAACCACATACATAGCATTACTTGTTAATTATTATTATTGTGGTGACACAGTGCGAACCACAACACCACTGAAAATGAAATTGTAATAGACGTGTTTTCGTTACACCAGGCGTGTTTTCGTTACACAATAAGTGCTTAATTTGTATGGGGAGCTAAGCACATTTAAGCACTATTAGTTCCCGATGAAGTTTGGTGCTTGTGTTCCTGTCTTAATCGAGTATGATGTTGCCAGATTGGGCACCCTATATTTAGCAATATGGCATCACATTTTTTTGAGAGATTGTTATCAATTACTGTGAATTAACGGGAAGAAGAAGAACAAACATGGGAAATTATTTTAATATTTGCAAAAAGAGTGTAAACAATTGAACATAGAATAGTAAATATATGTTTTATAAATACTTTTCACGAATTTTTTGTCTGTTTCGCACTGTTCTTTCTTCGCAACTCATGACACCATTGCTACCAGATAGTGAAAATCCGCCACTTATTGCTTATGTGCCAGTTAGTGGAAGTCAGTTGTTTTCGTTGCAAAGTGCTAAACTAAAAGTGCTAGCTTGTAACGAAAACATGCCTACCATAATTGCTTAATTTGTATGGGGACATAAGCGAGTTTAAGCATCATTAGTGCGGCGTTGCCACAGAACCCAAAAAGGATACCAAAAGTAGTTGCACACAATTTCCGTCAGGCGTCAGCGTTACATGGGGACTCATTCTTTACTTTAGTCGATAAACACAAACACTAGGGACCTTATTTATAAAAAGTTATGGATGGAAGGTTTATTGAACTGATTTTCAACGTTAAAATGTATTTCAAACCTTCCATAACTTTTTATGAATAATCCCCTAGATATCGTTAGTTCAATGTTTTATACAAAAGTAGATGAACGACCCATTGACGCACTTTATTCTCTCCGAAAATTGGCATTACTCAGAAATTGAAGGAAAAGAATCAGTAGCATTAAAACTGATGAAAATTAATGGTGAAGGGCCAATGTACACGTCATGTTGCGCGGTGCAAATTCAGCATTGCCCGTACTTAAACAATGTGGATGTTTTCAATAAAAGCTGAACAAGAAATTGTGTCAGATTAAGAATAATTAATCTGGCATTGCCAAATCAAGCGGCGGCGCGGAGAAATTGAATAAAATTCAACTTTTCTGACACGCCGCACCGCATTCCGCTTGCATTGGCTCTTCACCATTAATTCGTATGTTACTAGAAATTAACACTACATATTATTCTATGCTCCATATATGCGGTGGGAAGTCCAGATTCACTCAAGGCATTTTTTCCCAAGTAAGTGTCAAAGTTTGTCGGAGAGAGCGGCAGGCGGAAAGAGCTCTATGCCTCTCTCCCCTACAAACTTTGACACTTGCTTGGAAACAATTGCCTCGTGTGCAGCGTTGCCGTATTGGTCATTATAATATTCAATATAATATTCCCACTCGATTTGACTTCTTTACGCCTTAAAAACCACATGTGCCAAACTATTTAGCTTAAATTAGGCGAATTTTACCCACAACCATTTAAACAAGCATTCCGTAGATTTTTACAACGTCAATAAGTCAAATCGGTAGTGACTTTCATATGGACCGATATCCGCACTGTCACTAGTGATGATTTAATAATATATAAAGTGTAAATGCTAAAATTTCAGTCAAATCGGTTTAAAATGTTTTCTCTAGAGCATCAAGAAGTGGTATCGGAGGGGTCCTTTATTTGGGGAATTAATTATAACTTGTACAGATATACCCCATTTTTAATATAGTCCTGCACTTCGGTTACAAAAATATATGAACATACAGACGGACATTTCTAAATCTAATCTAATAAACATATTTTTATAAATTTGGTTCTCAAACTAAAATTACCAGAAAATTAAATTTTAAAAAGTTGGTCGGCTACAACGGATTTTTGTCGGGTTCAGGGAAGATTTTGGTCGGAATAATATTTCTTCTTGGCAACACTGCTCGTGTGTAGCACGACAAATTACTCTACTTGTTTTTGCCTTGGTGAGTTGTGATTCACACGAGGCAATTTTTCCCAAGCAAGTGTAAAAGTTTGTTGGTGAGAGAAACAGAGAGCTTTTTCCGCCTGCGTCTCTCTCCTTGGAGAGAATTGCCTCGTGTGAAGCAGAACTTACCAATTAGTAGAAAAACGTCAGTTGGTAGAAATACGCCAGTTATTGGAAATAAAGGCTGGGCAAACGTAAGCGCAACGCCACGAAGCGTAACGAATCAGCTGATTCAATGTCTATATTCACACTTGCAATTTTCTCTGCAATTATCTTTTGAAGTTGCATTTGCGTTCAGACAACGTATTCTGTTTCGAAATTTTTTTTCATCGTTCATTAAAATTCATAAAAATGTATGTCGCACAAATTTACATTTGTTGAACCGAACACAAAACTACGAATATTAAATAAAAAAGAATGTGGAAATGTCAAAAAAACAAATAACCACTTACAGCGAAAGAAAACGCAAAAGGCATTGCAAAAAATTGCAAGTACGGAAGACTTTTTTCTCCCCCCTTACCGACTCTCCCACAAACACTGCAATTCTGCGGGGGAAATTGCAAGTGTGAATATGAACTAATCGTTTACACTGATTTCCATGTGTCGCAAAGACAATCGAAGGTAGACACCCCAGTATTCGCATTCGCATTTTTTTACCACAAGATGGGGGGAAAAGTCAATTTCGCGTACGTTTGTATGCGAGTGAGAAGAGTTTTAGGTAGCCATCTACAGAAAGCTTTGTTTTTAGTTTGAAAGTCAACTCCGATTAGGTGTATCAGGCAACGAAGCCGACCCAAAATTATCGGCGGCGGCTTGTGGATGAAATTATTGGCCGGCGGCGGCGGCTTGTCGGCTTAGCCGACTCAACTTTGACGTATCGGCGGCTCTATACATAATTAGAATTCCCACGAACAAAATTAAGCTGAATCAACAAATTCAAATTAAGTAAATGCTTTAAAAAAACTAATGAAACAATTTTACAAGTAAAAGAAAATATTTTCAAATTAAATGAAAATCTTTACAGATTAAATTTTTTCCAATTGAAAATAAAATTTTTATAATAAAAACGAAACGGCAATCCGTATTCGAAAAAAAGTTTTTAATTGATTTCTGCGTCATTTTCTTGCTTTGTTAAAAAATTTGCGTTTTCAATGAAAAATGTAAAAATAAAGGTACCACTTGTTGATGGACGCCGTATGCATAACTGCATTTGGTACTTTGTTTCTTTCGCATTTTTCATTGTTTAATTGAAGAAAAAAATCGCTTTTCGCAAAACATTTTTTCGGCGGCTGGGTTGTAGTCGACGAGAGTCACTCATTTCGGCGGCTGATTTTTAGCCGAGTTGAGCCGCTGAAATCGGCGGCGGCTCTAAGCCGAGCCGCGCCGCCTCGGCTTCGTAGTCTGAGGTGTATATACCTTCGATTGGCTTTGTGTGTCGATTGAATCAGCTGGTTCGTTACGCTACGGAGGCGTTACAGTTACGTTTGCCTAACTCAGCCTTGAATCGGTGCTAAGGTTACGTTGAAAGCAAATCGTTGGCGTAATGCGTTGCGACTAATCACGCCCATACCCAGAAGAAGAAGAATATTTTTGATGTCGACACTCAGATTTGCTACTGATTGCATTGGACTGCTTTTTGACAGTTCGTTTCTTACTTTTGGATGGAGAGGTCGATTGGAAATAATTAAAAGTGAAAAATAAAAAGAAAAGTTGCCGATGCAAAGCTAAAAGCACAGCGGAGAAACAAAGTGAATAAAAATTATTTTAAAAATAACAGAAGAGAAGTGTGTAATCAGCAACAACAACAACGACGTTTGCAGAGGCAGTAGAAGAAACACTTGAGGAACAAAAACAAAAAAGAGAAAATTCGGTGTGCTCCGCTGCTCCCGCTTGTGATAAATTTTTGTTGTAAGCACAAAAGAAAATACAAATATATTTCTTTTTGTTTCTTTAAAAAATATTTTTCCTGTGAGCGTATAATATGAGTGGTGTGTAGTGAGTGAGGAGTGATTGAGTGTTGTTTTTCAAAAAGTATATGACGACGTTGTGATGTTGGTTGTTCTTTGCGTTGTTGTTATTGTTGGACGGTTAGTTGATTGGTTTGTCGATTTAGTTAGATGGTGGCGATGCGATGGTGCGAAGAAGAATAAGCACAGCGCTGCTGCTTGATGAGACAAGCTGCTGTCAAACTGTTTGTGTGCCTGTGTGTGCTTTTGTGAGTAAATTGTGTAGAATTACTAAACTCAAAAGCAACAGCAGCAGAGACGCAACGAAAACGTTAAGTACACTGAGAGAGTGGAGCATGCAGTTTTATGAGAATTAAAGCAAAAGCACACCGAAGCGACCATATAAGAATAATAACAACAACAGCATCGATGAAAGACTCGCATTGCTGGTGAGCAAAACTTAATGTGTGTGTAAAAAAGAATTTAAGTGAATTTGCTTTTCATAATTACTGGTGCTACAACTCTTCTCAGGAACACCAACAAAAAACAATGCAAGCAGCAAAAATAAATACGTAGAGTTGACGACGACGACGTTCATTGAGGTGTAAATGGTTCGCTGGCTGTTTGGTTCTGATTATAATTTAAACGCACCCGTAGCGCCGTATAGACGAGCTCGAAATAAGATAATTGTCTAATTTGTTGTTGCCTGTTACTGTTTTTATATTGTTGTCATACAGTGTTTTTTTCATGCTGTTGTATATTGTTTCGGAACTCGAAGATTTCACCCCGGTGCTGTGCATTCGATGTTTCGCTAAAGTGCGTTCAGTGGGATGCATTTTGATAAAGATTCTTGTGCAGTGGGTCGCAGTGCGTCTTTACTACAATGAAAACATGACAGGTTTGCAACACATGTGATTTTTCTGATCAATGAGCGAATCTATTTAACGGCATGTTTTTCTTTGCAGTAAAATTGATCATAATTTTTAATAAAGTTGCACTTTGTTAATGACCTATAATATGAATAAGCCGCTTTAAGGTGACCTCCGAATCTCGTCTTAGCATCACACAATCCATTCCCGAAACGCCAAGGAATATTCACTACCAACCATCAGTCGATCGCCGTCAGCCACCCGCCACCCATCAACCCATTCCACCCACCACCTGATCACAAATTTAGTGATTTTTTTTTGTTATTTGTTTACGAATTTCAATTTCGCTTTTCAAAACTACGAGGATATTTCTGTTCTGAAAATAGTCTACGTTTTTCACTTTCGTCGTCGAAGTCTTGAGTATTATTGAGTAGCGATGTACGGCCCTCTCTTTCTGTAAATAAAATTGTATTCATTATAAAATATTCAAATTTATTTGTTATTCATTGAATTTTTTGCTGTGTTTGTGCTCTGTTATTCGAAGCATACTATAAATTTGAGTGCGTGTTTTTTTGCTTTTCCCACAGCAGCAAATTTGTTAACCTTGCCAGAGTTGCCGCAACACTATTTCTTTCTGTGGGAATATATGGTGCCGAAAAAAACATTACCTGCTTTTATTCAAGAAGTTATTCAAAACGGAGGCAATTGTATGCTCCTCGAAATGTAACAACCGATATGTCGATAACTAATCGCTTATTCAACTCCAACGTGTAAAGTCAGTCTTACTCTATGGATGCAAAACATGGAATACGTCTGTCCCTATAGACATGAGCTTTAGATAGCTCCACAAAAAATAATCTACACGATATATCGCACGGCCCAAACGTGAAATAAGTCGTTCACCCGAACTCGCCTTTCAATTTGGCCATAGTTGATGGCATGTGGCACCATCTTGAAGAAACCACATGTCAACCATTTCCATCTCTTCCCTTTTTGGTCAAAAAAAAGTTGGTAACCATCTCGCCATTCAAAGTAAGGTAGCTAGCTGCCTTCGTCGTCTTTGAAAAAGAAAGGTCCAATGATGCCACCGGCCCATAATCCACACCAAACAGTGAATTTTCAGGATGCTTTGGCAGTCCTTGCAATGCTTCTGGCTGCTCTTCACACCAAATGCGACAATTCTGTTTGTTCACAAGATTCCGAATAGCCGCCTCAGAAGGTCGCCCAAACTGACCATAAAATGGAAGAAGTGCACTATGCACTTTCTTAGCCGTGCATGCATTTTGATAACAAAATTAAATTCTCTATAGGCGTTGTTCGTTTGTTTGACAGTAACATGTTACTGCCAGCAGAGCTGCCAAAATACTGTCATCCATTATATGAAAAGATGCAACCTAATATCAATAAAATCGGTTCATATTTAGATATATCTCCAAAATATACATATATATGTTCATTCTGATTTGACATCTAAGCTATACACAAGCTGTATTTGGAATCCGATAATTACGATATTTAGCAGAGAAGAGCTTCATGATCCAAGTATGAACACCACCGAATGTATAGAAAATCAGTACAGTATTAGATATTGTTCCTATATCTATATATATAAATTAATTTGCGTTTGTTAGATCCGTATAGACGTCTAAACCGCTAAACCGCTGAACCGGTCTTAACGAAATTTTCACAGAATGTAGTATTTGGACTGGAAGGAAAAATAGGCTACTTGAATTTTTGATATCCCAGTTTTGAAAACTCAGTATCTAGGGAACGGCTCTCTATACGATGCTGAAATTTTGTGTGTATGGTTTTGTAAGCAAAAAACTTGATCGTTCCATATAAGCCAAATTTTGAAATAGAGATATATTGCACAATTTGTTTGCGAGAGTGATGTACGTTTATGTATATGTATCTGGTGGCAGTGTACGTGATTTGTCCAAAAATGGGCGGGATCGGACCAATGGTCATGGCCCCGCCCATGTAATCCAAATTTTGAAATTGAGATATCTTGCACAATTTGTTAGCGAGAGTGCTGCAATTTTGTGTATATGTGTCTGATGACAGTATAGGTGTTTGGTCTAAAAATGGGCGGGATCGGACCAATGGGCGTGGCCACGGCCATATAAGCCAAATTTTGAAATTGAGATATATTGCACAATTTGTTAGCGAGAGTGCTGTAAGTTTATGCGAGATCGGACCAAAAGGCGTGTCCCCGACCATATGAAAAAATGTTTGAAATTGTGATATCTTGAACAATTTGTTAGCGAGATTGTTCGAGAACACAGTGTTCGTGACTCAACACAAAGTGGGACATATGCGAATACATTATTGAAAACGAAATATCTGAAAAACCATTACACCAATTGTCTTAGATTTGTACACGAGAATAATTCACTGCACTGGATAAGTGGGCGTGGCCCTCTCCACATGACTCCATTATTGAAAACGGAATATTTTCAGAACCGCTTGGTTTGGACAGAAATATTCACAACCAAACAATAAATGGGCAATAGTATAACATTGGCCGTGGTTCCGTCTAGTATACCAGATATACCGATATTGCATCTAAATGCTATAACCGCATTTCTCGACACATCGTTACACATATTAGCAGATAAAATTATCATGTGCCACGAACATTTCCCAAAAAATCCGTTTGAGCCAGAAACAATCCTTGTCAAATTTGAAGAAAATCGGTTCAGACTTAGATATAACCCCCGTATATATCTAAATCCCGATTTTTAATCTACGCGCTATAAAATACATTTTTTGAACAAGCAAACAACATTGATAATTATGTATTTGACAATATTTCTTCGTATTCTGCTCTGAGGGGGTGGTGCAGGGTATCATATAAAGCTCCAACTATTTTATTTGTCAAAAAATAATTAATTATTTCATTTTTCTCTGAAATGAATAATAAATCATATTTTTAAAATTTAATACTAAATATATATAAAAATGGAAAAATGTTTGTATGTATGTATGTGTTTTATAGAAGCTTAAACCACTGGACCGATTTTAAAATTTTTTCTTTTGTTTGAAAGCTATTTGGTCTGAGATGGTTTTGGAGAAAAAAATTGCAAATAGTGGACCAACAAAGTGGACCGGGTCCAGCTAGTACTAAATTAAAATTAAATTGTTTTTGGGAAATATTTTGGTGTTTTTCTGAGGTAACAATATAATATTTCATTTAATTTATTTCGTACAAACTTGCAATTCAAAGCCGTCTGGCTAATTAAACATAAATTACAATATGCATATAACTAAGCTTTTTAACCAAGGGTAAAAAACTATTCATTATTATATAATGGTTTGTTTAAACCTAAGTTTTTATACAAGGAATAAATAATAAAAATACACATTGGGTATACATAAAAGTATTTAGGATAACTAAATAACTACTCAGTATTATATATATTAGGAATAAGTTCAATATTAGGAACTTAAAAAAATTAGGAATAAGTTCAATATTAGGAACTTAAAAAAATTAGGAATAAGTTCAATATTAGGAACTTAAAACAATTAGGAATAAGTTCAATATTAGGAACTTAAAAAACTTATTTGTGGAAGAAAAAACTTAAAAGGGTTATTCTCCATTTGAAAAAACTTAAAAAATAAGGTAAAACTATCATATGGTAACGATGTCTGGTACTGACCTCACCTGACGAATAACGAGGTGTCCAGCTACTGAAAAGTGAAGTGGCTGTCTGTCGAACTTCTGCTTAAATAATGCGAAACATGTGATTTGCCTGTCAATCCATACGGTTTTCAGACGTGATAGCGACATGTAGAGCACCTCTATCTTGAGACATTTCACGTGATGCTCCAAGAGAGCGCCAGAACAAAACTCGATGCTGTGTGAATATTTATGTTCGTCGGTGTATTTAGAAACCTATTCTACCAAAGTAAAAAAATAACTTTTTGAAATGTAACATGTGTGCCATCTCTCATTTATTTATTTTACAGATGAACACACATTGATATTATCTTGTTGCAGTTTACCTCAGCGCTGCCAGTTTAGGGGATTTATCCCCAATTTGGGGATTTTTCTTCGCGAATGGGGATATATTTTTTGGTTTGGGTATCCGGGGATTTGGCGGGGATTGCAATTTCTTATAATTACATGTCTTTTTTATGTTAAAATTTGTATTTTCTGTTAAATCTTTTTTTTTAGAAAATACGTCCGTAAAAATTATGTCAAAAGTTCCTACAAAAAGTGGCTTGACTCAGTGTATTAGAGTACGACTTAAATAGACAACCTGTAGTAATTGCCAATACGTTTTTCTATAGATATTTATAAATCTTAATTGAAGCCAAATGCGCTTTATAAAATTCTTCCGAGATGACATTACGAACAATTTAAGCTAATTTTGGAGTAAAGTTAACTAGTAATAGGATTCTCTAAAAAAATTCAGTGTATTATCAATTATTTAGTCAATTGACAGAAATAATCAAACTTTTAACAACAAAAACGTGTACAAAAAAATTAGATAGTAGTCTTAGTTTAAAAACAGAATGGCGTTTACGCCACTTTCAAAATAAACAGTTCATATAAGTTAAAATATTTTCTGGGGATGAGAAATCTTTTTTGGGGGATTTAGGGGATAAAAAATAAAAATTTGGGGATTCGGCACTAAAAAAAACTGGCAAGCCTGGTTTACCTTTCTAAGAGCAAATCAAACTCTCACACATGTTGTTGCCTCTCCTCGATTTTGCCACGAATGACAGAAACAACCACAGCAAGTTTGAATGAGAAGATATTGAGGTATCGTTCGCTCAACCGTATGTCAGGGTTGCCTACTTTGGTTTTTTCTTTTGGGGGTGTTCTGAGGTAGATTTTCCACTTAGTACTACGAATATTTAAGACATTTCCCAAGAATATGAAAACATAACACATTCGAAAAGTGTTATCATAAACAAAAAACATTTAGGTATAGTAAATATGATGAGGTGATTTCCGACATAACAAACCATTCTGATTTCCTTGCAAACCTTGTGGTCGACTATAGCGAAAACAACAGTTAGCATATAAAAACGGCTAGCACTACTGAATTCAGCAATGACGGTATAGGTATATTCATAGGGTCTACTTTCTGTTACATTTTTAAAGTGTCAAATTCGAGCACATTGTTACTTAAAGACTGCGATGAAAAGATGCATGATTTTAGCTATATAACTTTTTTCCGATTCCATTTTTAAAGGCGCAATTTTTCGTTTTCGGTACGTCAATGTCATCAAAAACCACGTGGGAAAAATTAGCTCAATTGACCAGTTACATATTTAAATATGGATAGCCAATAAAAAGTACTTGAGTGGATTTTTAAAAATTTCAAAGAAAATTAATGTTGTTCACAGAAAAATAATTGCTACGAAGACGGTGAGGTCCCGCATTAAGGGCCTGTTTCTGTAACTTTTTTTCGTTCGTCTACTGCGAACGATCAAAAATCACTCAATCATTCCGAGAAATCTATAAATCGCAGAAGTTTATAATTCGTAAAAAGCTTGTTCCTAAAATATTTCTAACCTGCGTTTTATAGAATTCAAGTAATAGCTGAGAGAATTTTGATCGTTCGCCGTAGACGAACGAAAATAAGTTACAGAAACAGACCCTAAGTTTATAGGGTCACAAGAAGACTTAAGGAACTCTTAACCATTAATAGGAAACCTGGCAGTGGCAGAAAAGGGGTGTTTCGGACCCCAGAAAGGTTAAAAAAATTATAAACATTTTGAAAGAAAACCTAACGTTTCGGAAAGAAATAATGCATATATGACAAATTGTTCCAAGACTTTTGTAAAAATTTAAAAAATAAGTCTCATCAGAAGACACGTACAAGTGCAAATGGAGCAAGGTAGAAATTCAAAAAAGAGTTATGAAGCAACACTTAGAGTTCGAAAATTGCAAAGTAATTTTCTGTCAACGTATGATTGCTGAATCATGGAATACAAATACAATGGCAGGAGTTTTATATTGCTGATAGTAGGGGAACATTGCAGAAGAGTGTTCCGTGTACAGAAGTCAACGATTCCCAAAAAGTATTTAGTATAGCTAGTTATTTGCACATGTGGAGAAAGAAGCAGCATATTCCTAGACACGGGAGCCATGAATGGTATCTCAAAGAATGCCTACCAAAGGGGTTACTTCTATTTATAAGAAATAAGATGTCTCTAATTTTTTCCGGACCGATCTCTTGTCTTGTCTTTACTAGAGTTGGGCACTTTAGTTCTTTTAAGTGATCGCTCTTTTTAGTTCAGTTGAATTAAGTGAACTATTTCGTTTATTTAGCTTACCAGCTCATAAGTTCTTTAGCTCTCCAGCTCACATTTCTTAAAACAGCTCTTTAGTTCAGCAGTTCATTTCATTTAAAGGAATCTGATTGGAACATGAATGGAATGAATTGAATATATATATAGGTACAAACGCGTTTGTATTGGAAGAATCCTACATTCATGATGACATAAAATTGGAAACAACCCAGCGGTAAAAATACCCATTATTTAATCGCTGATGTAAGCAATATTTAGTAGCAATCAGTGATGATTCTATCGCTTATACTTCTGCTTACATTTATACATGAGTATCGTAGGCTGCTTAATCGGTGCTTTCTCGCTTAAAAACAAAGAAGAGATGTCATTAAGCGTCATTTCAATTGCACTTACGGTTTAAGTGGAGTTCAAAGTAAGCCTGATGGAACGTCAATAAATGCAGTGAAATTAGAATGTAATGCAAGTCGATTACAGTCCGATTTGCACTGGTAAGGCAATGTTACGATGTGGTACCACTACTCCTGATGATTTTGTAATTAAAAGTCTAATAAAAATGCATTTAAATGCATCATTTGTTTATTATGTAAATGTGTAAACTAACCTTACTGAAATTAAACTTATTATTAATTTATAAGGATTATTTTATTTACCAAGTTTTCATAAATTTGCAGTTGCACGATCAACTTTGAACTAGCATCAATATTAGCGATACGTACTTCTTTTTTCCAAAGCCACTATAATGGTATTTTTTATTTCTTTTAATTTTTTGGGCATATACACACTGTCTAAATCTCCGTTTACATCGTAATGGGAGTTATAATACTACGCAACAAAAAACATTTTTTTTTGTCTCCTAGACCTAAAAATTATTTTTTTATAGGCATACTGTTATAAAAAATTAAAAACAAAAATGTTTTTATGGATAAATTTTTTTTAAAAAAAAATTTTTTATTAAAAATGCTGTTATCGTCGAAGGTACCCTTAGTATTTGCACTATAATTTTTGGAGTATATGCCCGATCAGGTCGACTATGCGTTAAATTGGAGCTATTATTATGGGCTACCAATGTTGGAAATATCTCTTTCATTTAGAAACAGTGGTTTAGTAACAGTCACTAAACAAATTAGAAAAAGCAGATTTTTAAAAAAAATCCTGGGACAAAAAAAAACATAAAAAATAAAAAAAATGGAAAAAAAATATTATAATTCTATGGATAAAAATAAAATAATTCTATGGATAAATGTAGAAATTATAGCCCTTTTGGTAGAGGCAAGAGAATTTCAAAAAATCTTTTTCTTTTAATTTCTGTTTAAATAGCGATTTTATTTATTACTTTTATTTATATTATGCACATTTGAGATTATTTACATGAACGAGTTTCATTAGAAGTAATTGTGAGTTCTTTGTTGACGTTTGAATCGGTTTCTCTAATGAGGAACCAAATATAATCTCTCATCATTCTTTTATCCCAGTGCCCTTGGTAACACCGCTCGATGGATTTCAATTCTTGGTGAAACCACTTACGTCGCCAAGATTCTCGGGGAAAAAGTTGGAAGAATACATATGTGTTATACACATAAATATAAACAAATATATTTCTAACCAATTTTTTCATAATTTTTTAACAAATCACTTATCATTTTCATATTGCGGGCTTTTATTGGGTCCAAGGAAATTTGAAACTACAAGCTTAAAGACCTCCATGCTTCATCAGACTTCAAATATGATTCGAAATTCACATCTTTCATCAGTTTCCTTATTTTAGGCCCACCAAAAATTCCTTCTTCGACTTTTAAATGCAATTTTTAAATATGAGAGTGAACTGCCATCTTTCCTTAAGGCTTTTACAAAATTTTTAAAGAGTCCCAGCTTAATATGCAGTTGTGGCAAAATATCGGATATCCCAGAGGCATAACATACCAACTACTTTTAAATCGCAACAAATTTTCCAGTCATGTTCATTTTTTATGTATTTTTTCAATTTAGCCATTGTTTCGTATGATTCCTTAATGTTGACAGCATGAGCAATGGGAATCGACGGTTTCTGATTTCCGTTGTGTAAAAGTACTGCTTTCAAACTTTTTTTACTGCTGTCAACAAGTAACCGCCATTCCTTTGAATTGTATGTTTGATTAAGTTCCTCGAACAATCCGGGAATGTCCTTGCAAAAGCATCTGTTATCCACAGTTGTATAAAATTGTTTGTAAGGTATATCGCGGACTCTATAATATGATATGTTAACATCTGGGGCCAAAATATTGTACTGTTTCATTATGCCTTATATTTGGTCATTTCCAAATTTCTCACTAGATCAATGAGTTGAAACTGAGTTAAAAGCGATGACTTCTGACTCAAACTTGAATCGCTCAGAGTTGAGTACTCAGTTGAACTTGATGATGTTTCCGTTATTAGGCTGTTAGCTATACTTGGACACTTCCTACTCCAATCTATTAACTTAGACAAAAATAGCAGTCCGTATCGAGTATGAATGGTTGTCTCCAAATCATTGGCATTCCAAATTCCACGTGAAGTCTAAAATTAAAACGTTTTATTCCTCAAAACATTTTAATGCATTAATTGTAAAGTACTTACCGCATGCTTCCACAACTCCATCGAGTAAGATTTACATGACACGAATTACACAAAATACTAGGTATCCACGGTTCGTTCATATTTTTAACTCGTATACCAAAATATTGACCACATATATTTCTTCTATTATTTTACTAAACGCACGTCGATTTTTTTAATAACATATTTTCAACAGATGTAGCAGAAATTGTCGGGAACATTTACACATTGAAAAGTTCTTTGCCGTTTACTCATACTTCGAAATATAACTTTATAATATTTTTCAGAAAATCGACTTATCTCTTTAAGGCGCTGAATTACACTGACATTGCATATCATGTTCTATGGATGGTTACGAACGTCCTCTCTATAATTTTATGATGTGTGACATCAATCCTCATAAAATAAAATGCAAGTGCAATCTCTCTTATATGTCTCTCTCACATATGGCGAATTCAATATACGCAAAAACATCATTTAAAAACGAAAAAATATAAAACAAGATTTTTTTGAATTTATCTATATTCCCTATATACGCACAACAGGCCGAACCACTGGCTTAAGTGTATGTCCATGGACATGAGACGTTTAAACGTCTCCTCTCTTCAACCTAACCTAACCTAACCTATATATACAGTGTTCTCTTCTTTAGCATGCTGGCTTTCTAAAAATGTAATAAAATAATTTTTTCGATTTTTTTTCTATTTTTTATGGTTTTTTTTTGTACCAGGAAAAAGGTGTTTTTAAAAAAAAATAATTTTTTCTCATATTTTTGACGACTGTTACTAAAACAAAAATTCTACGTGAAAGCGATATTTGCAGCATATGTAGCCCTCATAATTCCCTTTAATTTGAGGCTTAAAAAATTGACAATAACATTTTTTTTTAATATTTTTTTCGTGTTTGTTACACCTAGTTGCACCAGAAACTGTTATCCACTTCCCTCGGACAAAAATTTTGTTGCATAGTGTAATTAGTGGACGATATGTATTACACAGAATGTAATACACGAACTTAGTAACATTAGTATGTTACTAAGTTCGTTCACGAACTACACTACTCTAGTATTTACAGCAAAAGGCCTATTGAGTGGTACCAGTCGAATAACATTTTATTTGTACGAAAGGAGGCTAATCCACCTAACAGTCCGGAAGTACAACCAAACGAAAGATATTCGGCCTTAGTTAAAAGGACGTTAAAGGCCACAAAAAACGAGCAAATTATATGACTTAGTTGAAAAGATTGTGAGCCACATTCTCCAATAAGGGCATCTCTTAAATACCGCACCGGACGCATTCACTGGTATTTAAGAGATACCCTAAAGTACCAAACAACACTATTAAAGTCCTGATGACAGGGATTTCTGAAAATTTTTCTAAAAATACTTAATAAATGTAACTCAATATTTATATTAAAAATGAAGATTGTTCTATTTATAAGAGCGTAATTTCTGGATTAATCAGCCCGCCCAAAAAAATTATATTGGAAAAAGTGTGTAACATTTTTTTTCGTGCGCAGTCCTTATATCAAATTTTTCATTGTAGGATGATTTCTTTAGCAATCTGGGTGAAAAGCTTAAATAAAAACCAAATAAAAGTGCTGTGGGATAATAAAATAACTCTGGGAAACTAATATGAAATAATATGATTAATGACCAGCCTATGTTGCAAAAATCATAATTTAGAGTGATCGAAATGGTGCTAAGTATGGAAATTTACTATTTGTACAAGTGGGCCACAATATTTGTTTTTATCTCTTTTTTTATACGTATGTATATGGTGATCCATTTCGAGGTTGCCTACTTTTTTAAAGAAAAAAACACAGAAAATTCAAAAGTGTGATATCACACGATCTTAGTGGCCAATCGACCGGCCCAAAACGTGAAATTAACTGCTCTCAATATATCCATTGATTGATGCGATGTGTGGGAAGTGGCGCCGTCTTGTTGAAACCAAATGTCGCCGAGATCACGAGCTTCAATTTCAGGCATCAAATAGTCGGTTATCATGGCACTATAACGGTCTCCATTGACGGTTACGTTCTCACCGGCATCATTTTTGAAGAAATATGGACCGATGATCGGGAATCGGCCAATGGCAAAAAGATAGCTCTTAACGAGAGCTAAAATATTGCTCATGGGTGTCAAGGTCGTGGGTCGACTGGAAAGAGTTTTTTTGGATTTAAAAAAAAAGGACTTAGCGCAATTGGTGAACGATTTTGATAATAAAACCGAATAACTTGTAAACGTTGTTCAGACGTAAGTCTTTCCATGATGAAATGCCAAACAATACTTAACAAAAATAACATGACAGCATGACACGACTCACACGTGATCTGATCTGGCTATTGAAAAAAGTATCTCTACTTAGATCACCCATTATTATGAATTTATATACACACATACATACACAAACAAACATACGTACGTTTGCATAAAAACGTTGTCTTTTCGAAGCCTCATAATGAACGGCTGTTGTACATTTTAAACGTTTGTCTGCTGTAAACATGAAGTTCCTCCAATACAACTTTCGACGTATATTTAAACTCCACTCTTCAAATTTGGAGAGTAACCTGACGAAAAATACTGCATATAAATATATACCCTTAGATTCTCAATTTGATCTGATTATGCAAGATAGAGCATTGCGTACAGTTTCTTACAGTCTGTTTCACGATGACGTTGTGCGCATGACTTCTATGCGAAAAACGGCTGATTTGTCGAAAAACAGAGGTCGATAGCTAAACCAGATAAATCATATTTTGAACGGATCAGACTATATGACAACTTACACCATGTGGTTAAAGTGGAATAGTAATAGTAATTGATCTAAATCTGAAGAGTTTAAGCAAGCAGTATGCGAAAGTACTTTATTTTATAAAGATTATTGTAAAATGGGTTTTTATAAATCTTAGATGTGAAAGTGAGAGATATGTGTACATATATGTATTTTGTATATGGGGTCAATATCTGAATGGGAACCGTTTAAATGTCAGCATATCACGAGAACTACGACTATTATTATGTATTTTTAGTTATATTTTTCATTTTATGTTGTTGCTTGACGGGGGAGTAATTTTAGTTGCAAAACGTGATAATTTTTTGCAAAGACTATGATGCGATTGAAATAATTTTCGATGATATTTCTGCAAAGCGCAGAGTTATTACGCTTTCAGACTACAAGACACATTAACCCCCCGTCAAACACATATTCTGAAACCTTCGAACAAACACATACGTTTTCATGCATTTGTATGGCAAAAAGGGTACAGTAACTTTGAGTTTCTAAGTATGTACGTATATTATTTTGGTCTTTAGTAGGGTAATCAAAAACCGCACCGGTTAACCGGTTAATCGGTTTCTCTTTAAAAACCGCCTATCGGTTTCTGGTTTTTCTGCTTTTTCGAATAACTCGAACCGTCGGTTTTTTCAACTCGGTTTATTCGACTTTTCGGTTTTTTGAAACTATTATAAAATGATAAAGAAAATATTATTTTTGAAACAGGAACCTACCTAAAATTTTGAAAACATCAATATAAAAACCGTTGACATCATTTGTGCATATCCATCGATTTCAAAATTCAGTTTTATATGTATTTATACTGTTTACATTGCTAGCTTCTCTATTGACTTCGTCTGCATATTTTATCAAGGGTCTTATTGTGGTATTAAATTAATTAACAATCCTTTCTAATTGAAATGTAGGTACAGTATAACCTCTCTAATCCGGACAGATATGGTTTCGACCTTTGTCCGGATTACTGAATTGTCCGGACTACAGTACAAAACTCGAAAGTGGGTCATATTTTCTTATTTTATTAGGAAGCGCGTTTCGTAAAAAAGGAAAAAGATAAATAATAAATACAATTAAAACATGTACACTTATCTCTGTTTTTAAATTATCTTATGGTGTTTTCTTTTCTAAAAAAAGATGTTGCCCTGTCAGAGAGCAGCATAGTAATAATGTCGCCTACTCCCTCCTGTACTGCTGCATTTTTTATAGTCAGAATCGATAACAAAAATGCGAAAAACCAGCCTCCTAACCAGGGATGGAAAATTCGATTTCTCAAAATGTACTAAAATGGTACTTTTTAAATTGAAAAGGTATTTTTCTTTTATAATATTAATTTATTGCAAATATAATTAAATTGATGACTAATGGAAAATATTTAAACACTCTTCCAAGAAAAATGGAAATTATGCTTTAATGGATTTCGGTACACTGCATCAAAATACACATCCTGACAATTTTAAGTGGCTATCAAATATGCCGAATTTATAAACGAAATTCAAAAGGGCCTAAAAACATATTATTTCCTTTTTTTATAGTTAAAAATTGCAATTTCAGGTAATTTTCACAAACGAGTTCAAAATCATGTTTGTGTGAATTTATATATATGTACATCATTATGTTTAGGTGTTATCCTAAAAACCCCGTTTTTCTAAAATTTTTTATTTTATTTAGTTTTTTTGCTTCTCCTGTAAAATTTTCAAATAGGATGATAGGCCCTTTCTCGTTTTATAATGACGATATATGAAATGATTTTACTCCATAAATATAAAAATAATGAAATAATAATGAATAATGAAATTGTCAAATGCTCTTCTATTCTGAAAGAAAACTTCAAATGGATGCAAGCGGTTCGCAAAATTTCTAATAACTTTTTTAAAATGCATATTCTCCTGATTTAAACAAAACCCATTTTCAGAAAATAAATGAATGAAAAATATATAACCTACACCTACCAAATAAAAAAGGGATTATGTAAGGACTCACTTCTGCAGAATAAATAGATAGAATAAAATGGTACTGAAATGGAGGTGGGGGTACTTCGGTACTTTTGGAAGTGGAAAAGTACTGAAAAAAGTACTAAAGTACTGACTTTTCCATCCCTGCTTCTAACTCACTAAAAGTAAACTAAAAACAAAGAATACTCCACGTCGCCGCCTAAATAAAGCATCTGACCAAACTTCATTATAAAAAAGCACGCACAGACACACGCGGGTATTTAGGCTATTCGCTCGACGCCGAAAAAACGCCTGTTTTGTAGGGCAGCGTCCACCCCTTCGATTAAATACATGGCTGAAATGTTGCATTTCTGCCCTGTGCAAGTGCGACATTTTTCACAAAAGAAAACAAAATCCTTTCACAGTGCAGCATTTATTTTACAATCGAAGACAAAAAGGCATTTTTGGGGCGAAAGGCATAAAACACCATTAGAAATATTATTACTATCTCGGCCTATAAAATAGCACTTGCAATCTATTCGTCTGCTTTCTTATTTGTCTACAAAAAATAGTGAATTTCCTCAAGACTACAATTGGAGACTATATTCTCTTCAATATTTTCGTTTGACATAACTGACGGAACTATAACTCCATCAGTGGTGAACAAGTAATGTAATATTTTTATGGTCCCATATTCTTTCCTCCGTATTGATTTCATTGATTTTCTTGTGTTGAAGCCTTACCCAATAACTGAAGTGCTATCAGTGGCTTCTTAGCATTTATCAGAAATTTCTTCAATCTTCAAAAACGGAAGTCGATATCCAGTCTTTTATGGTAGACTTATATACAAAAGGAAGTTAAAATTTTTTAAACGCTCATAGATTTTCATGCTTACCTATTAAAAGGAGAGGCAACGTATCCATGAAGTAGAGGCAACGGATCTCGGCTCGTTACCATGAAAGAAAATCTGTCTGCTGAATTTGTTCTGCCTCGAGCTGAATTAAAAACATGTTGTTGTTGGAAGAGCCCTCAAAAATAGAGCAGAGTCATCTGCATTGTAAAATCTTGGTACTCATCAAGTTCCACTTCATCGACGGTTTTCAAGCATCGCCTCATTTTGAAATTTGGCAACCACCGGTTACTTTGAAAAAAATGTATCATTTCCCAGAACCACTACATGTTTATGTTTTTAGGCTAAAAGTATAATAACGATCAAAAACTTAAAAACAAACACAAAAACATATTGATGTCCGGACTACAGAGGTAAATTTTCGAAATTGTCCGAATCATTGAGCTGTCCGGATTACTGGATAGTCCGGAGTATCGAGTGTCCGGATTAGAGAGATTATACTGTATATAATCGGTTTGCCATTTATATGATGCTAAAAGCTAAGATTTTGCCGATCTTCACTATTAGTCAAGTTTTATAAAAATCATAATCAATTTTTTTGAAAGAAATCTCTTTAAAAATTGAACATAAATATTACAAATATTGCAGAGATTATAATATTATATCATAAATGAAATTGGAACAATTACCTATTATAAATAAAACAAGTAAGAAAGTTTCAGTCGGGTAAACCGACTAAGGTATACCCCCACTTTGTGAGTAATGTAATATTGAGTATTACTCGAATTATTCTGTCAATTTGTGTGGGAGGTACCAGAAGGGGTTTTCCAAATACACATATTTTACGGTAAACAGTACCTTCTTAAATACATTGCATTGTGCTGAACTATAAGCGTTTGTGTGCACTGGTATATTAAAGTTACGAGCTATGTAATTTTGGTATGATTTGGTCATTTTGTGTGGGAGGTACAAAAAGGGGCGGGGTGATAACGCCCACTTTTTATAGGCACTACCACAGCATTACACTGTACAAAATTTCAAGTATTTGTATGCACTGGTATTAAAGTTACAAGCCGTTTACTTTGGTACGAAACGGGCCATTTGTGTGGGCGGTACCAAAAGGGGCTGTACAATGATGCCCATTTTTTACCGGACTATAGGCGCTACAAAAACATTATACTGTAGGAAATTTCAAGCATTTTTATGCACTTGTAATAAAGTTATAAGCAGTTAAATTTTGATGCAAAATGGTCCATTTGTGTGGGAGGTACCAAAAGGGGCATGCCAACTTCACCCATTTTTCTCGAGTTAATAGCGACTAATATACTAATATTATGTGCAGAATTTCAAAAGATTCGAATAAGTAGTATAGAAGTTATTAAAGAATTAATATTTCACTAAATTTTAACCCTTTGTGTGGGAGGTACCAGAAGAAGTAGACCAATATGGCCCATCTTCGAACTCGTCCGGAGATAGATCAAAATATTACCACATGCCAAATTTGAAGTCAATCGGTTACTCCTTTCGAGAGTTATCGTGCGCACCAGCCAGCAGACACACAGACAGACAGACAGACAGACAGACGGACGGACATTGCTCATTCGACTTAAAATGACCCAAAACGGATTTACTCCGAACATACTTAGGGTCTTAGATCACTCCTTCGATGTGTTACACTTTTTTCCGTAGCAAATGATATATACCTTCGTGAGGGTATAAATATGAAGTGTTTAAAATAAAATTTTCAAATAAATCTTAATTTAATTGGAATATGGTTACATATTGAATTTGCACTACGCTTATTTTACGTCATCTAACGAAATGTTGAGCATTATTTATGCATTTTTATTAAAAAAGAAAAACCGAAAACAACCGGTTCACCGGTTTTTTATTTTCGGTTAAACCGAAAACCGGTTTTAGAGTTAACTTAATTTTCGAAGAAACCGAAAACCGTATTTTCAAAATAACCGGTTTTTTGATCACCCTAGTCTTTAGACTAACCCCCAATTTCAGAATCTCCAGTTAGAGCTAACTTCCAGTTAAAAAATAAAAATTTCATACAATTTGACAGCTATAACTGAAGGTTAGCTGTAACTGCAGGGTAACTATAGATTGTGGAATTGGCCGTAAATGTTAATTTTTTATTATTATTTTTTATTCATTTTGTGAAATGCATGAAAAACACGTATAGTCAACTTTAGAATGTTGTACAGGATTAGTGCATTTGGTGCAGTAAAAACGTGTCTTCCTACGCAGTTTTTCGTCTTGCGTGAAACAAATTCTGCAATCTTTTCAGGAACTCAGTGTACTAGGGCCGCTTTGTTGGTTAGGCAGCTTTGTTGTTAGGTCGCATGATGTTATGCTATCGGAATCTCACTGTAGCGGGTTCAGCTGTACTCCACTTGGTACCATCTTTTCCAAGCAAAAAACCGTCTGCAGCTTGAGTTGGTGCATTCTCACTTTCTGCTTCGGATTATTCATAGCTGTCGAATATTTAATTTGCTTCAATTTCCAATTCATATTCAATGTCCGAGGCGTCATCTTCGGGCACAAAATCTGTGTTTTCACCGCATTGGTCTTCAAATAAATCTAGTTCTTCGTCTGCTTCTGTGTGAAGTGCGAAATCACGCTGTAACGCTGATGATAGTTGTTGTTGGAAATTATCAGTAAGGCTGCCTGTACGCAAGCGCGTATTGTACACAAATTCTAAATTCTCTGCCATAATAATAAAGGGTCTTCCAACAAGAGGTGTTATTTTGGCATTCAAAGAAAAATGCCATTTTTGAGATAAATGATGCCGTTAGGTATGCCGTTAATAATGAAAAATAACATCAGCCAAATGGCCACCACGACCACGCATACAGGACCATATCCTTTTCATGAAATTTTCCATAACCAAATCGCAAAGTGGCTGCCCTATGTCCTCGATAGCCTCACGAATTCTATCTTTGAGGTCTTGAATTGACGCTGGGCTGTTGGCGTAGACCTTATCTTTCACGTGGCCCCAAAGGAAGAAGTCACAAGGTGTTAAATCACAAGATCTCGGTGGCCAATTGTGATCACCTCTTCGAGAGATAACACGGTCCGAAAACTTTTCCCGTAACAGAGCAATGGTTTCGTTGCTTGTGTGGCACGTATCCCCGTCTTGTTGAAAGTAAACGTTGTCCAGATCAATACCGTCCAACTCCGACCATAAAAAATCATTAATCATCTCTCGATAGCGCAATCCATTCATCGTAACTATTGATCCAACCTAATTTGCGAAAAAGTAAGGTTCAATGACCCCGCCGGACCATAAACCGCACCAAACAGTCACACGTTGAGGATGGAGAGGCTTCTCAACAATAACTCTTGGGTCATCCGAGCCCCAGATGCGACAATTTTGCTTGTTGACGTAGCCACCGAGGTGGAAATGGGCCTCATCAGTCAAGATGATTTTTCGATGGAATTCCGGATCATTTTCATGCATTTCAAGGACCCAATCAGCAAAGACACGACGTTGTTGATGATCGGCCGGCTTGAGTTCTTGTTTTAACTGAACTTTATAAGCCTTAACACCCAAGTCTTTATGCAAGATACGGCCAAAGAACGACGAGGAATGGACAAACCTGGGTTTTCTTCAACACTTTGGGCTACAGCAGCAATATTCTCAGTTGTTCTTGAACGACGTGCACGGTTTTTATTCTTCACATCACTAACTTGTCCCAACAGCTCGAATTTTTCCACCAATTTCTGTAGTGCGTTCACGACGACCCAAAAATGCTTTAGTTTTGCGAACTGTGACTGCAAGATTTTCACTATTTTGTAGTGAATTTTAATAACTTCAGTGCATTGTTGAATCGTGTATCGTTCCATTTTTAGTAATGGCGTAGTTTCTACTTGTCAAATGTCAAAGATTAAAAGCTTCAAAAGTGACAGCTACTGAAATACCGGGTGATTCAAAATAACACCTCTTGTTGGAAAACCCGATGGCATATATCCAAAAGCTGCCATATTAAAAAAAACATTTTTTAGGAGAGCAAAAAAACTGCTGAAGATTATTATTTCGGGATAATTTTAGAACGATATGAATTAGAACTTCGAAGGTATATATTATATACGTTCGTATATATATAGGGTGATCCAAGTAGAGATACTTTTTCCAATAGCCTTTTTTGACAGATCACGTGTGAGTCGTGTCATGCTGTCATGTAATTTTTGTTAAGTATTGTTTGGCATTTCATCATGAAAAAAAAACCTGAGACGTTGTTCAGGCGTAAGTCTTTCCATGATGAAATGCCAAACAATACTTAACAAAAATAACAGGACAGCATGACACGACTCACACGTGATCTGTCAAAAAAAGGCTATTGAAAAAAGTATATGGACTTGGATCACCCTTTATTTCATATCATATAAAAATTATCGTGAAATAATACAAAAATTATCGTGAAATAATACAATTTAATAGTGTTTTTGCTCTCCTGAAAAATTGGGTCTTATAATATAGAAGCTGTTGGATATAAGCCACTGATATATATCGGGTGATTCAAAACACACGCTACAAAAGTTTTTTTTTTAAATAAAACAAAAACGGTTTTGGATATCAATGAAATTCTTTATTCTTGTGAAAGTACGTTCGCTGCCATTATGTATGGAACTCGATTTTTTTTGCATGGCCACCACGGGCACGCTTGCAGAAGTCCAGACGCTGAACCCAATTTTCGACGGTTTTCAAGCATAAATCGGCCGATACTGCTGCAATTTCACGTTCGATATTCGTACGAAGTTCATCAATCGTCGCTGGCTTGTTGGCATAGACCATCGACTTGACCTAGCCCCACAGGAAATAGTCTAACGGCGTCAAATCGCACGACCGAGGCGGCCAATCGACTGGACCATTTCGTGTCCTCCAAGCCCATATCATCCAATTGGGGCCAGAAATATTCGGTTATCATTGAACGGTAGCGATTCCCATTTACAGTAACGTGCCGGTCTTGATCATCACGGAAGAAGTACGGCCCAATGACGCCGCCGGCCCAATGACGCCGCCGGCCCATAAACCGCACCAAACCGTAATTTTTTCGGGATGCAATGATGACTCATGGAGTAAGTGTGGTTTGCTGTCTGACCAATAACGCATATTTTGTTTATTGACGAAGCCATTCAGCCAGATGATCGCTGAAGATGATTTTTCGATGAAAATCCTAATCATTTTAAAGCTGTTGCTCAGCCCACTGACTCCGAATTTCGGTAGTAAATTTTAATAATTTCGACTCGTTGTTGGCTCGTATATCTTTCCATCATGAAATGGCAAACCTTACTGAAGAGAAATGTCAAAAGAGCGGCAAAAAATATGGCGTCGTTTGCTGTCCCTGTCGGTCTACTTTTGTAGCGTCCCTATTGAAAAACCCGTTACATACGTACGAATATTTCATTTTATTTATGTGTATTTCTGATGTATTCGTATATATTTGTGACGTGTGAGTTTTATTCTTCCAAATCAAATAATGTGTACTTATCTCCAGCTTTCAATAATTATGAAATTTTAATTACGTTTACATGCAATATTGATATTTCAAAACACTATCCCAAGCCACAGTACGTATAAATTATTAAGTAAGCTTTGAATTACATTTACTTAAAGATAACATATTACAAATATCTTTCATATTTTTTGATAATATTGTGTTTTAAGTAGCATGTAATTTAAATGAGCATTACAACAGAATACGAAAGAAATTAAGAAATGTTTGTTAAAAATCTTTCTTCACACTTTAAAAGTGTAAAGAACTGCTGTGAAAGCACTAACGTCCTTACCCACAAACCAATTTTCCAACCCAATCAACAAAAATGTTGTCAAAGGGATGTGCATGACATTTTCTGGTGCAATTTGTTATACTAACCCTGCGTTTACACATGACAATTGGCAGAAGACAGTTGAGAATATTCTCAAAAATGGGGAAAATTGTTTGTGTGACGTAGGCGTCCACCAACAAGTGTGCTAGTGAGCAGTTGTTTAATGCTGCTGGGCAGCTGTATTCAAATAAAAGAAACGGTACATTAGGATTTTTAATTTTATGTACTAATAAACTGATTGAAAAACATTTTTTTTGTACAAAGTAAACAATTCTTTAAGAAATATCAAAACATTCGGCTACGGCATCAGCCGAAGGTTGTAAATTTTGCCGGCTACGGCTTCGGCCTTAAAATCTGACTTCGGTCGGGCACTAAAGATAATACAATTTTTAACGTACTACCGAATAATATTTCAATAATATTATCTTTTGTTATTTCTTCGCCAATCACTTGTCGAATTTACTTTCATCAAAAAAATTAGACAATGACGAAAGCAATGAGAGTCGTGTTGCTATTGTCTTCGCATATTTCATATACATATATATTTAAATAATAAGTCCCAAACATTTTTTAATTTGCGACTTATTTCAAATTTTTCTTTGGGAGTTATTTCATAATGAAAACTCCCAAATGAAATAAATCCCAATAAGATTTTATTGGGAGTTATTTTATTCAGGATTAGAGATTTTCTCCCCTGCGGTATGGCCAAAGACTTTGGTCCGCGTAACCTTTTTGGACATACCCCAGAAGAGAACTTCTTTAATCTCAGCCGAAACCCGGTCACGCACGAAGATCGGTGGTTAATCTATCGTTGTTGGGACTTATTTCATTGGGAGTTTTTCACTTTTTCAGATTCAGTATGAAATAACTTCCAAATATAGGGACTTATTTCATTTGTCCTTTGGGAGTTATTTCACTTTTTCAATTTTGGAATTATTTCATTTTTGTTGGGACTTATTTCATTGGGATTTATTTCAGTGGGACTTATTTTATTTGGGAGTTACTTCACCGTACCTAACTGTCTCGTGTAAACCCCAGGCAAACACGAAAAAATATTTCAAAAATGTGTAGCCAATGTTATATGCCATTAAGTTTTTGTGCAAAATTGCAATATTTTATAATTTAGTCATTTTATTTATTTAGATATTTAAGATTTTTGAGTAGTCTACATATTGTTGTTTTTTGTAACTGTAAAAGGCCATATAGGCTCGGTTACTATGATGGAAAATAAATTAAATTAAAAATTAAATTAAATTAAATTAAAAATGGTCCCTTTCTGTGGAAATTACCAAAAAGGTGATAGCGACTTATAAACGAATACAGTGTGTTGAAATAAATGTTAACGCTTTGTGGGAGAGTTACTCGAAGGAATAGATCAATGTTGACAATCTTCGAACTTAGCTTGGGATAGAAAAAAAAAAAATTGCACATACCAATTTGAAGTCAATCAGCCAGGCAAACAGATGGTCGGACATTGCATTGAATGGTTCAAAATGCATTTCCGCCAAATATACTCTTAGTTCATTCACATGGAAAGAGTGTCTTCGTATTCAATCATTTTTGGAAGATAATCTTCCGGCCACAATGTCAAAATCCGCCAGTTACGAAGGAATATGAATTAATTGTCACACGCGAAAACCCCAAACATATCTTGAATTATTTCTTTGCACTTATCGTTTAATAAAAAATTTTTAATTATAACAATTACATATTTACAAAAAATTCGGGAAAATATGTCCGAAAATCTGCGAAGTCTCACTCGTTAAAATCAAATTATTATTATTATTCGTTCGTAACTGACACTTAATCGCTATGGGAAGGAATGTCGTCTTTAATTCAATTGTTTTTTGTTTTACATTATTAAGAGAACAACATATTTTTCTAAAAATTGCAAAGAATCTATAGTCTAAATAATTTCATCTCTAGCATTTTGACTATATATTATATAACAGAACAAGAGGAATAGCTATTAAATATTAATTGCGATTGTCTTAACGTTGTATTAGTAACGACATATTTATTAAGGTATATTTTGTTGAGAACAAAAATGGCCTACCACGACTTCCAAAAGAATTTTCCAGATTTTGAACCCAATTCGTTTAATCGAGTATTCAAATGCCTTTCCCATTTTACCTAAACCTTCGTTGCGAGTTTTATTTTATTATACCCTCCACCATATGATGGTAAGGGTATATTCATTTTGTCACTCCGTTTGTAGCACCTCTAATTATTGATCTGAGACACCATAAAGTATATATATTCATAATCTAAAATTCTAAGACGATTTAGACATGTCCGCCTGTTGTAATCAGATTTTGTCGCGATTCTGTATAAAAACCTTATATATGTTGAAAAGAACGCGATTGTTCCTAGATAAAGGAAGAATAAGAAAAATGTATGACGGTATCAACGATTTTTGTATATTTGCAAATAAAATAGTACACGTAATTCAATTGTTTATATAGTTTATTTTATGATAAAAGAAATGATAACACTGTGCAACAGTGAAAAAAATACACGGACTTGGCAGTATAGGTTCGATTCTACTATCAAAGGGTAGTATATCCCTATACTCGGTTTGGCAAAATTGGTGACTAATTTTTTTTATGGGCCTCCAAAGTTTCTAAAAATCAGTGGGCCCCTCGAAAAAGGTGTAATCAGCTTTTGTTCAACAACGAATTCAGACTTGGTGATACCGCTTAAGTATATTTGCTGCGCAGTTAACTTTCTTAATAGGTTATGGGCCCAGTCACCATCAGCATATCTCTTAAGATCTAAAGATGTCTTTGAACCAATACACAACTTCAAATCTTTGCTTCCCTTGAGGTATCTACAGATCCACTTGGCTTCCGGCCAATCCTTTTGACTATGTTTACCAGCTTTTCGGGAAGGTATTGATACAGCACCAGATATATCAGGACGAGTATTGTTTAGAAGGTACAGAAGGGATACGATTGCTTTCCTATACAAATGATTATATTCCAACAATTTTTCATCTTGGATGTCTTTCAAATATCCCGGATCCATTGGAATTGAAGATGTTTTTAGTTCGGACATTTTAAATTCATTTAAAATCTTATTGATGTAACTCTCTTGACTTAACTTAAAAATACCGTTTTCATCACGAATAATTTCAATTCCTACGAGGGATGCTATACATATATATATATCTGGCCTATCTCACATTTCCATTGGAAAGTTTGACATTTTAAGCATAAACGTACTAAGAACGTTGTGACGTACAACCATCATTTGTGTTGTTTACAGTGACTTGAAAAAATCAATTTGGCAAAAAAAGGAATTAACTCGCGAACATTTTCGTGCGATAATTTTTCACAACTTCGACGTGAATTATCACCACAAGAGTGCATCGATGAACTTAAATCTTTGTATGGCGATGAAGCACCATCCTATAGCACTGTGAAAAACTGGTTTAATGACTTCAATCGAGGCCGACGCTCGCTCAAAGACGAAGGTCGTCCAAAAACGGCCGTTGTGCCACAGAACATTGATGCCGTGCGTGAACTGATAATGCAAGATCGTCATGTGACATACCGTGAGATAGAGGCATCCTTGGGCATTTCTTCCACCAGCATACATTCGATATTGCATGAACACCTGGCCGTAAAAAAGGTTTGTTCTCGTTGGATCCACACAATTTGACAATCGCTCAAAAAAGGCTCGTGTCGATTGGTGCTAAGAAATTTTGAAAAAATACGGTCGCGGTGCTTCAAAAGACTTTTATAAGATCGTCACAGGTGACGAATATTGGATCTATCTATGCGTATGAGCTAAACAGCAATCGACCGTGTGGGTTTTCGAAGACGAGCCAAATCCAACGAAAGTTGTTCGTGGAAGAAGCAAATGGTCGCCTGTTTCTTCGGCAAAACTGATCATGTGGCGACTGTTCTGCTTGAGCAACGTAGGACGGTCAATTCTGAGTGGTAAACCACAATTTGTTTGCCTGAAGTCTTCGGAGAAATTCGACAAACGAACAAGAGAAGACGAATCATTGTGCACCATGACAATGCGAGTTCTCACACATCGGCTCAAACCAGCGCCGTTTTGACCGGCCAAAACGTCGAATTGTACAGCCCTGACTTGGCACCCAATGACTTCTTTTTATTCCCGCACATCAAAAAAAATGCGTGGCCAGAATATGCCGCTGAAGCGTTCAAAAACCATGTTTTGGAGGTGTCTCAATTGGAGTGGAAAAATGCTTCGACAATTGGTTTGAGCGCATGCAAAAGTGTATAATCATGCTGGAGAATACTTTGAAAAACAATAAAACCATTTTTGATGATAAATATTCGCATTTTCGTTATTAGGCCAGTAATACAGCAGCCCTCGTAAATATAATTTCAGATCGCCCAATTCTGTTTTGCTTACATCTTTAATTGCATCATTGTTTGTGCTCGCTATTTTTATATCGTCCACATAAATTAGCACATAATCGATATGATCGTCTTGTCCTTTTACGTTAAGACATGGCTCTGCTTTTTCCCTTCAGAATCCAGAATTAATTTACACATCATATATTCGTAGATTCCAGCAGCGAGCCGACTGCTTTAATACATAGATGCTTCGTGTCAACTTACATACCCAATTATCTTTGCCCTTGTCTACAAAGCCCTCAGATTGCCGTATGCTAATTTCAGTATCTAATTCGAAGACGTCATCATAATATTGTCCATATTTTTGCGAGAAACCTTTTGCTACAAATCTTGCTTTGTATATTTTACCGCTGTCTGCGGTAAAAAAAAAAACTTAAATCAACTTACAGCCTATCAACTTACGTTCTTTTTGGTATTTGCACAAGCTCGCAGGTTTGGTTATCATGCATCGACTTAATCTCATCATGCATAGCTTTCAACCATTCTTTGCTATCAGGGTTTGAAATAGCTTCTTTGTAAGTTACAGGATCTTCTGGAAAACTAACCCTAACACTGCCGTTTAGGAGGGACACATTTATTAATTCTTGTTGATACTCTTCTTTCGGCAGTTTGAGCTGATGTTACATTTTGTTTTCCCTTAGGTTCACTTGAAGACGATGTTGATTGTTCCTCTTCAGCTGACTCAAAATCTTCCGATAGTACTTTATCTTCCTTTAAAATTGCTTCGATTCTTCACAATAACCAACCAAATTACATTTGGTCGCAACATCATCTAATTTCCTTCTCTTTTGTTAATTGATGTGTGCACATGCAATTGAACCAAAAATGCGAACATGGTATTTTGTTGAACCACAAATCATAGTGTGTAACATCGGAAGAAGAGATTTGGTGCCTATTTTAATTTGCTGTATTTACCGCATCAGCCCAAAACTTTATGTGAATTCCAGCATTGTTCAACATACATCGAGCCATCTCCATCAAACTTCGATTTTTTCTTTCAGCGATTCAGTTTTGTTCAGGGGTGTAAGGAGCAGTTAGTTAATGATGTGTACCCTTTGATTTTAGGTATCTTTCCATTTTCGCATTACAAAATTCTCCACCCCAATCAGATCTTATACTTTTCAGGCGCTTTCCGAATTGATTTTCTTTCATTTAAATGTACTCCTTTATTTTATCCTTTGTTTTTATAAAATAAATATGACAATAACGACTGTATAGTCTATCATAGTAAAAAAATATCGGTTACCATTCGGAGTTGTGTTCTGCATTGGACCGCAAAAATCAGAGCAGCTTTCGATCTGGACTTCGAAACTTTAGGAAATGGTTTCCTCGTTAATTTTGATTGTAAGCATACTTCGCACTCGGATGAAAAGGAATATTTCTTGATGTTAATTCCAGTAGCCATAACTTCATTAGCACTTGTCTTGATCGAATGGATATTTCTGTGTCCTAATCGACGATGCCAAATATGAATAAATTCTCCTTTGCTATCACAAACTTTATTTGCAATTTGGCATTGAATAACAACATATAATTTATTTCCCAAATTAGCTGTGGCATGAACGTGCCCTTTCTTCAAAACTGAACAACAATTTGAATCGAAGTGCACTTTAAAACCTTCTTGAGTTATTTTCCTACTGATAATAAACTTCCATCTATTTCCGGAACATACAAGACCACTCGAACTTGAATCCCTTTATTCTGACAAAGCAAAATACATTCGCCAGTCCCACTTGCCTTTAATTAGGTACCATCTGCCAAATAAATAGTCCCATTCGGCTTCTTATTTAATTTCTTAAAAGAATTTTCTTTGCAGCACATATGGCATGTTGCATCTGAATCAATGAACCATCTATTGTTTATTCTTTTATCTTTTTGAGGTAACACCGAAACAAATATTTTGATTCCCATTATTCTTCGCTATTTTCGCACGATTTTCATACGATTTCTTCATCGGACAGTTTTTTTCCTGTAGCCCATCTTACCACAGGAAAAACATTTCGGGTTGACCTTCATTTGTGTTTTGAACGCCACTTCAGATGTTTGATCCGCACCAGATTTTCTTTTAAATTCTGGAAGTAACTTTTCTTTCATCAGATCTTTTATCAAATCTGTTTCTGGGCGTATTTCCAATGAAGAAACCAACGAATTGTAATCCTCTGGCAAACTTTCAAGCAAAAATGCAACCGTTTTGTTGAAAGTAAACGAAGAAGACTTTTCATTCCAATAATCCTTTGCAGTCTTTAGCTTTTTGATATGGATCTTTTAAGATTCTTCCACTGCTAATCTGATTGTTGCCCTTGCCTTTCCATCACAAATTAACGATTTTCCTTCTGGGGCACTTGGTGCTTCTTTAATAATGATTTCCCATAGTTATCGTTCCAGCAATAGCAGCTCTATATTGGATTTCCAATTATGGTAGTTTGAATTCGAGAGTTTTGGGAATTGCACATTGGTACCATTCATTTTTAGAAAACGTTAAAAACACAAATTTAAATTTTACGCAATACGAATTAAACCACACGAAATGCAGGCTCATAACCTATTAAGAAAGTTAATTGCGCAGCGGTTTTATATGTAGCAAAAAACGTGCTCGTTTTTTAACTTTAATAAATAAATACGTTCTTTTTGAAACATATAAAACCGCTGCGCAATAATCTTTCTTAATAGGTTACGTGGACCAAAGTTTCATAGCGTGGACGGCCTTGGTCCGGGATTACAAATTTTCTCCTCTGGGATATGCCCGAAGACGGCTACGCTGACCACAGTTCCTTTACGTGGCCGGGATTCGGCCGGAATTACAGATTTTCTCCTCTGCGGAATGTCAATAGACGGCTACGCGGACCAAAGATTCTTTGCGTGGCATAGAAACCAAAGGAGACAATCGTTAATTCCGGCCGAAGGCCAGCCACGCAAAAAGCCTGTGGTCCGTGTACCCATCTTTGGACATACCCCAGAGGAGAAACTCTTTAATAACGGCCGAAGGCCGGCCACCTACAAAAACTATGGTCCGCGTAGACGTCTTCGGCCTTATCGCATAGGAGATCTTTAATTCCGACCTGCCACGTAAAGAAAACTTTTGTCCGCGTAATAGGTTGTTGACTGAGATATCCAGAATCAGCTAACGTTGAGCTCTTTAAACCACCTGGACCAGACGGCATTACTCCAGCAGAATGCAGAAAATGTTGTAGTACAAATTGAGAAAGTACAAATGGAGAAATTGTATGAAGCTGTATCAGGTTCTCATATATCGATGAATGAACAACAAAGTGGTATTCATACCCACTAGGCCAAAGGACTTCAGGCCAATTAGCATATCCTCCTTCCTACTGAAAGGTCTGGAAAGACATTTAGACCTGCCACGTAAAGAAAACTTTTGTCCGCGTTATAAGTTGTTGACTGAGATATCCAGAATCAGCTAACTTTGAGCTCTTTAAACCACCTGGACCAGACGGCATTACTCCAGCAGAATGCAGAAAATGTTGAAGTACAAATTGAGAAAGTACAAATGGAGAAATTGTATGAAGCTGTATCAGGTTCTCATATATAGATGAATGAACAACAAAGTGGTATTCATACCCACTAGGCCAAAGGACTTCAGGCCAATTAGCATATCCTCCTTCCTACTGAAAGGTCTGGAAAGACATTTAGATTATTTCATTAGAGAAAACCTAAGTGCTAAACTCCTGTCGGGGAACCAGCATGCTTACAACAAGGTTAAGTCTGCAGAATCTGCCCTGCACGAACTTGTGAGCACTGTCGAATCGTCCCTACATTTCAAGCAATTCACTACGGTAATCTTTCTTGACATAGAAGGGGCTGCTAAAACTATAACCAATATTGCTCGACCGAAGTCGGATTTTAAGGCTGTAGCCGAACTTCGGCTAAATTTACAACCTTCGGCCGAAGCCGAATGTTTTGATATTTGCTTACTGCTTACGTATTTATGTACTTAGCACATAAAATTAAAAACCTTAATGTTTTTTTGATGCCTTATATACCATTTCTTTTATTTGAATACAGCTGACCAGCATCATTAAATAATTGCTCTCTGGCACACTTGGGTACAAGTACTTTTCTGGCAACACTTGGAACTTTTTGAAACGTCCCGAGTTACCGTATTAAAAAATATTTATGATTCTTGGACTTAATTTCTCATTACTACTTTTTTCTCTTACTACTTGTACTAGAATGCTTGCACTAGTTCGAGAGCATTTAGGTGAGGACATCATATTATTATATTTTTTGTACTTTTTGAACAAAAATTCGGACTTCGGCCAAATACGACTGATTTTGTGGCCGAATGTCGCGTTTCGGCCAAAGCCGTAGCCGAAACCGAACATTCTGTCGGGCTCTTATTACCAACCAATTATCAAAGGTTCAGAGAACTACCTGCCTATGCATAAGCAGAGTATCTACAAGTCCTACTGCATGTAGTGCCCATTGATATTGTGGCGAAAGAATTTGCCA
Source organism: Eudasyphora cyanicolor (assembly GCA_963930755.1). NCBI lineage: Eukaryota > Metazoa > Arthropoda > Insecta > Diptera > Muscidae > Eudasyphora > Eudasyphora cyanicolor. The sequence goes on from OZ005736.1 coordinate 143,023,700, forward strand.
CCAGAGCGTCATTACGATTGAACTGTCTATCAATGTGGACGTATAAGACAGAGATGTAATGAAAGTGGCTTTAGCGAAAGCGAATATTGAAATATATTTCTTGCGATTGCGATAGCGAATATTGAAAATTGCATTTTTGCCAAAGCGAATAATATTTTTTTTTTGGTTTTTTGCGATACGAAACGAATATCAAAGACTGATTTACGGAAGCGAATAATTTATGTAGATTTATTATTACATAACTGTAAATTCAGTCTTACATCAACTGTATTGAAGTTGATTTATTAAATATAAAAAAAATATTTATTTAATCCTATAACAAAAATAAACATATAAATAGTAAAAAAATAGTATTAATTTACTTTCGAAAAATTTAGTATTCAAAGTTTAGTAGAGCCATGTTATATTTAACAAAAAGTAGCTTCACTGTTTTTTCAATATTCCATTTACGTAGAGGATCATAAATTAGTTCGGTTCCGTCTAAACATTCATACATTTTTTGATTGAAGAAGCGAATACTGAAATATATTTTTTCGAAAGCGAATATTCCAAATTTGGTTTTTGCGAATGCGAAAGCAAATGTTCAAAATGAAGCATATGAGTATGCGAATTTCGTTACATCCCTGGTATAAGAAATACGGCCATGTGAGGATATCACAATGTAGTGTTATAGTTACCAACCGAATGGACTACGTGTACACCTCCTAGAGGAACTCAGTCTTGATATTGCTCACAGACTGCCATATACCTGCAGTGTCCATTAAGCCGAGATAATTGGAATAAAGGGAAGTCGCCAAGTGGCTGAGTCGCAACATAGTGAGCAACACTGGCGTTGTCATTTACTCGTACAGTCAGGCTGCCATCAATTCTCTGGAGGCCACATCCCTAAATTCACAAACAACCCTCGACTACCATAGACCTCTTCACGAGGTGGCTGAGAAATGAACATGCACCTCATAGGGCATAGGGATATCCCGGGAACTGTAAAGCTGGTGAACTTGCTAGTAACGGGACGACATTACAAATTCTCGAAGAATTTGCATATATTGATGCGCCACTGTCCACATGCATGCTTTGGCTTAGGCAATTAGGCAGTCCAATTAAAGATGGTCAGAAATCGGCACTTGTAGTGTAGCTAGACAAATCTGGCCAAGTTAAGCATGTACTGAAAAACTCAAAATGTCTCCTCGCATTACAGAGGAAAAAACTTTCTACGTTATTGTCAGTTCTGACTGGACACTGCCTGATCGGCGAACAGCCCCCAGAAGGATAGGTATTAAGTCCAATGACTTCTGCAGGAGCTGTGGTGATGGGGAAGAAGTAGAAAGCATTGAGCACTTGCTTTGCTACTGTTTCTCAATAAGTAAACAGCATCTGGATATACTGGGGTCGGCATTTCTAGGAAATCTGACAGATCTTTCCAGTACCGATACTCGTACTGTTGATAACTGGTTGTTTTCGATGAGGGGCATCTGAGCCCGAGGTATCACTACGGACATACATTGGTCTATGAAAGCTGGAAAGTTGGCTGCCACCCGATCAAATGTACTATATAAAACAATACCATAATTTCAAAGTATGCTAAGTCGACCTAGCAGAGACAGTGCATAATGGTGTTATTCTGTCAATACAATCAAAAGTTATGCTCAAAATAGAAGAGGTTATTCGACTTGTATTACTACGGAATTGCACAAAAATTTAAAAGTTTTATAAAACTTCAATTGCTTCTCCTTAAAAACTACCAGTTTCGACTTGGACATACTTGGTGGTAGCGATAAAAAACCCACTTGAAAATCCCGTATGTGTTAACTAGTTAATGCATCGTTGCGTTCTCTTTCGACTTAGCATACTTTGGAATGGTGGTATCGATGTAAAACTAAATTAAATAAGGATCGTTGCTTTCGTATGATATCTTAACAATCAATCACACCTTTTAATAGTCTTTTTTATGAGCCTTTTGCATTTCAGATGACGATAAACGTACAACATCAACTATCAAACTTTGCGTATCTTAAAGTATTTTTACCGTAAAGGTTGTTCTTCAATTAACTTTGGGTCGAAAGCCGATTTGGGAATTCCTTGCAATTTACAATACGCGAAATAAAAACCATATTTATTGAATTCTGTTAAATGTGTAAATATGTAGTAGAATTCAAAATCAGTTTTTATTGGATCCATATATGTAAACAATTGAAGAATATACCGGTGAAGAATAACTATTAGAAAGAAAAAAATATACAAAACAAAAATGTTCATTAATTATCTTTCCTTTTCTCCATTTTTTTTCTCTTGCATTTTTCAGATTAATTTGAATTTATTTTATATTTGAGAAAAAGAAATGTTTTCCAAACGGCGGAATGAGAAGAAATAAAATGGGCGTTCCAAACGCTCATTTTTAGAACAAAACTATCTTGGAGATGATAACACAAATAGTACCACAAACAATAAGTCATTCGTTTTAACAGTCGTTGATTTTCAAATTCCTGCACTAGCATTCTACGATTAAATATACGACCAAAGACACAACAAAGTAGGTGGGTGATAAGACCAGAACCAGAAAAAACGTGCAATATATATAGAGATAAATATTGCGAGTGCGCGCGCGCCCCTCCCTGTGTCTGTGCGTGTGTGTGTTTTTGTGGGAGAGAAAAATAGTTGAAAAGTGTGAAAAATGACAATTATACTATTCTTGGTCGACACTTCGTCGTCTATGTGCCAAAAAGCCTATGTGAATGGCGTCCAAAAAACCTATCTGGATATAGCCAAAGGTGCCGTGGAAACATTTCTCAAATATCGCCAGCGCACACAAGACTGTCTGGGTGATCGGTATATGTTGTTGACATTCGAAGAGCCACCTGCCAATGTTAAAGCCGGCTGGAAGGAGAATCATGCCACCTTCATGAATGAACTGAAAAATCTGCAAAGCACCGGCCTTACGTCGATGGGCGAATCGCTGAAAAATGCCTTTGATTTGTTAAACTTGAATCGTATGCAATCTGGCATTGATACATACGGTCAGGGTAGGTGTCCCTTCTATCTAGAGCCATCGGTGATAATAGTCATAACGGATGGCGGCCGCTATTCAAATCGCAATGTGGTACATCAGGACATCATTCTGCCGCTGAATACACAAATACCGGGCACGAAGTTCACCAAGGAACCGTTTCGTTGGGACCAACGTTTGTTTTCTCTGGTGCTACGCATGTCGGGCAATAGAATGGACGAACGCGTCGAAGGAAAGGTGCCACACGATGATTCGCCCATTGAGCGCATGTGTGAGGTGACGGGTGGACGTTCGTATCGTGTGAGATCTCATTATGTGCTGAATCAGTGCATCGAGAGTTTAGTGCAAAAAGTACAACCAGGCGTGGTTTTGCAGTTTGAACCCCTCATACCCAAAGATCCCAATAATATGCCACCCAATGAAGCTCTACAGGATTTGATTTTTCAGCCATTAAAGAAGATGATCTATGTACAGAAGCACATAAGTCAGAAGACTTTTCCCATTGGCTATTGGCCGCTGCCCGAACCGTACTGGCCGGATCCCAAGGCGCCTACACTACCACCCCGTGATGCTCACCCCAAATTGAAGATAGTAACACCGGCCGTCGAAGAGCCTCAGACGGTGCATAATTTCCCTGTAGATAAATACGAAATTGAAGCCAGTCCCTTGACTCTGCAAATTCTCCAAAAACGTGAAATGAAAAAATGTTGGCAGGTCATCATATCGAATGGCATGCATGGCTTTGAATTGCCCTTTGGTTATCTGAAGCCTTCCTCGACCACGTCACAAGTTCATCTATATGTCTTGGCTTACAATTACCCGGCCCTGCTGCCATTGTTGCATGACTTGATACACAAATACAATATGAGTCCCCCGAACGATTTGATGTACAAATTCAATGCGTACGTGAGATCTATACCTCCCTACTACTGTCCGTTTCTGCGCAAGGCGTTACTCAATATCTCAGTACCATACCCGCTGCTGCAGTTCCTTTTACCGGATAATGTGGATAACTATCTATCGCCGAATATAGCCAACCAATTGAAACATATTAAGAATACCGCCAAACAGGATCAGGAGAATCTTTGCATGAAAGTGTACAAACAACTGAAGCAACCTAAACCCCCCTATCGGCAAGTGGAAACGGCCAAGTTGAATACGGGAGTTCCACTACGAAGGGATCTGGTGAGACATCCTTTGTTACGTGATACCTTTGCCAAATTGCATTCGGAAATAGAGCCCTTGGAGAATTACACTGTGGTAGTGCCACAGCTATCCAGGCAACAATCGGCTAAGTCATATCGCAATCCCTTCGATATACCGCGAAGGGATATCATTGAGGAAATTGGACGCATGCGTGAAGCATTTATGAGACCTCAACCCGCTAGTCTAGTAGCAAAAGATTCCGGTCACTGCTTGCCTATAGCCGAAATGGGCAACTACCAGGAGTATTTGAAGAATAAGGATAATCCCTTGCGCGAAATAGAGCCCACCAACGTCAGGCAACATATGTTTGGTAATCCCTATAAAAAGGATAAACATATGGTTATGGTTGATGAAGCAGACTTGAGTGATGTGGCTCCCATGAAAGGGGGAAATGGAGCAGGTCCTTCGGGCGGACCGGGTGTTAGTGGCGTGGGTGGTCCTCCGGGTAAAAAGGTGGATTCATCGAGAGCACGAAAACGCAAGGCTGGTCCCATACGCATGGATTTTGTTTTCAGACGCACCTCCACCGATTCCCGACCCCGAACCCCATCGACGTCTTCGATGTCGTCCTCCTCCAGTATGTCTGGTGCATCATCAGTATCTTCCCTATCGGACTTAGACTCAATGGATTCGGATTCCGATACCTCTTCTATATCATCGAGTATGTCAGACGATGGAGATTCCGATCGTTTGGTGGTAGCATTTCCCGACTTTCCCGACGAAGAAGCCACCGAACCGGAATATTTCAACGGTTTTGTCCGCGATTTCATCAACGGCGTCGGTCCTGAAAATAGCTGTGATAATCCCAATAGTGATGTAATAAATCCTTCAGGCTCTAACCTTAATCCAAGTGGTATACCTTCAAACATGCCAATGGTTAACGGACAAATAACACCACCAATGAGTCCACATCCAGCAATGACAACGCCACATCAATCACCTGCCTCGTCGCCACACCCAACGTATATAACAAATTATGCAGCCTTGGGACCACATGAACCCAGTACACCACCACCGCCCACGTTGCTAGGTCAACCTTCCCACTTAGCCCTAAATACCATGCACCACACACCGACGATGCCCTTAAATGGCAATATTTACGGTACACCAACTAATTTACCCATGTCCACCAATGGCGTAGGTCTCTTAAATAGTCCAGCCACAGTATCAGCAGTAACAATCCCCGCTAGCCCTTATCAGCTCCAAACACCCACGCCCTTGCAACAGCAGCAGTTACAAACCACGACGCATCATACTGCTGCAGCCACAACGCCTCCACCTGTTCACCATTTGCACGATATCAATGATGCTCAAGAAATTTCCAGAATCTTACAGCAGTGTCATAATGGTAGTATATCGTCATCAACGACATCTTCATCATCAATATCGTCGTCGTCTCCCACGACGACATCCGAGTCCTCAACGACCACAGATAGTTCAAAAATCGATGCTGAGACTGCACTCATGCCACCACCTTCAACGCCCTTAAGCTCTTTGGGACTAAACAATAATTTTGATGCCCTGAAAAGGGACGGTGGGAACAACAACAGCTCCACCACTTCTCATACATTCTCCAATCATGTCAATCACAGTTCGGCGACTACGACGACGACGTCGTTGTTGCCACTCCCACTAACCGATGAACAAAAGGAACAAGCGCGTAAACATAATTTAGATTTACGTGCGCAAGTATTTCGTGATATCCGTAAACCGGGACGAAACTATGCCCAATTATTGGAACACTTGAATCTTATTAAGGGCGACGAAGATATGAAATCAAATTTCATACAAATGTGCATTACCGAATCATTGCGATTTCGACGCAAACAAATGGTCAATAGCATACAGGAGTGGTGGGATAAGAAGCAAGAATTGCAGGCCACAAGTTAACAATTACTGTAATATATAACGGATGATATTGATTAAAAACAAAAACAAAAGACGTTGTAAAATCGGAATCAAACGAATTGTAATTTAATTATTATAGGTTTTATTTTCCTTTCCTTTACATGCATATTATTTTTTGAGTTGGTTATCTTCGTTATTATTTCAAATGAGGACCAGCATTCCTCCCACACGCCCTGTAAAAGGAGAATTGTGTTGGAAAAAAGTCAATGGTACATTTGTTATAGCTTGGATATGCCGTCATTCTATTCTATTTATTATTGGAAACTAAGGCAATTATTAAAGAAAAAACAAAAAAAACGATCTTGTTATTTTCGTTATTTTAAAATAATAATAAAAAATTATATTTTGCGTTTTTTGAGAAAACCCTGGTTCATATTTGATTGCATTGGATTATTTATATTTGTGCTAATAGCGAAAAGCGATTTTTAAAACTTCAGTATCTTTATTATAGCCTACTTTAAGGCGCTGTCTGTGATTTGCAAATGACTCATAACATACAAGTGTTTTTAAAAAGTATTAAAAGCAAGAATGATAATGAAATTAATATATTACGGATATAATTTTATATCAATAATAAAAAAACATGAGATTGAAAACATGAATTGTTGTCCAAATTTTACGAATTCAATTTCAGAGCTGTTTAAGACAATATTACAAAATAACTCCATGCAAAAAATAAAAAAATAAAATTGACGGCAAACTGCATAAATTGACCAATTCCATTTTCGAAACACTTTGTTATCGAAATTTAACGATGAATCTAGTATATCAGTACAGCGTTATCTATAAATATATAGTGGAGAAATTCTTCTTTAAATTAGTAAAGAAAAAAACACTTATATCGTACACTAGATATATTTCTTGTGTTTATTACGACCTCATAAATTCGAAATCAATTATAAAAAAACCTTTTTGCATTTGTTTGTATGTAACGCTCGATCGAAATTGAAACCTAGTTCGGATCAAGCTCATCTGTTTTTTAGAACTATATAGCTGGTAATGGGGGATGTTCAAGTTGTTTACAAAGTTCTTATTTTCGGCGCCATTTGACTGTAGTTGAGTTATTTCTAATAGTCCCGATTTATACTGCCTAAATGTTCAGCTGATTATTGGCGTTTTGTAGGAGAGAGAGGCAATTTGATGATAAGCTGCTGAAAAAACTTGCCTAGTGTAAATCTGGACATATGTATATATTAGGGCGGGTTGTTTTTTTTTTTTAATTGTGTAGCAAAAACCAAAACTACATAAAATTCTCCGAAGAAACCATATATCTTAATTAAAATCCTAATCCGCGCCTCTCGACTTGAAAAAGTATATGCCCGCCTTTGCCAAAAAAATAAATGTTAGATAAAATAGCCTTTTCCAAAAAGAAATCGAATTTTCTTTTGCACTTTAATTCTTTTCTACACTCAAAAATTGTTTTCATTAAAAAAAAATATTCACTCTAGTAAAAAAGTTTGTACATAATTTTATATTTAATATTTTTATAAGGAACATAGATAAAAAAATTTTCTTTTATAATTTAATAAAAAAGATTGGAAATACAAAAAAAATTGCACTCAAAAAATTGTTTTCAGTATTTATAAAATAACCTTCTTTTGTTTCGATAAACAATTCTTATTTTATAATGCAAATAAAAACGTATTCTAACTATTTTTTGTATAGATAAACAATTCTTATTTTATAATGCAAATAAAAACGTATTCTAACTATTTTTTGTATAGAACGCAAACCAGAGGAGATGCAAATTGGAGTTCAACTGCTTTTTTGATAATTGAATATTTTGATTAGTCTCAAGACAAAACCTGTATTGCATAAACTATAATATAACAAGTAATGGTAGTTTCAGTCGTGTAAACCGACTAAGGTATACCCTCACTTTGTGAGTACTGTAATATGAAATACGCGAATTAATCTGTCAATTTTCGCTAAACAGCAAACTTCGAATATATTGCACTGTATCGAATCGTAAGCGTTTATATGCACTGGTATATTAAAGTTATGATCTATTCAATTTTGGTATGATTTGGCCATTTTGTGTGGGAGGTACCAAAAGGGGCGTGGCAACTTTGCCCATTTTTCACTGGATTGTAGGTACTAAGAAACCATTACACTGTACAAAATTACAAGTCTTTTTGTACATAGGTATTCAAGTTATAAGCCGTTAACTTTTGGAGCAAAATGGTCCGTTTGTGTGGAAGGTACCAAAAAAGCGCGGTAACTTCGCCCATTTTTCTTGAGGTGATAGTGACTAATAAAGTAATATGTGTAGAATTTCAGAGGATTCAAATAAGTAGTATAGAAGTTATTATATAATCAATAATTCACTTAATATTAACACTTTGTGGGGGCGGTACTAGAAGGGGTGGACCAATATGGCCCATCTTCGAACTTAGCCGGAGATAGAAAAAAATATTAACACATACCAAATTTGAAGTCAATCGGTTACTCCTTTCGAGAGTTATCGTGCGCACCAGATAGCAGACAGACAGACGGACGGACATTGCTCATTCGACTTAAAACGACCTAAAACGGATATCCGCCAAACATACTTAGGGTCGTAACTTTTGGCCCGTAGCAAATGATATATACCCTCGTATCACTAAAGTGAGTGTATAATAAAACATAATATATTTCAAAAAAGAAAATAATTTAAGCTAAAGAAGAGGAAAAACATTTTCAGGTCGAGTGGCGCGGATTAGGTTTTGATCTTAGACCCATGGTTTCTTCGGAGAATTTTCTTAGAATTCAATGTAGATTACGTTTTTGCTATACGATTTTTAATTTTTTTTCATCCATACAAATCAACCCGCCCTAGTATATATATTAGAAATAACTCGACTATAACTATATTTGTGGACCGTTATTTCTTAAAAGAGAAATATATTACAAACCCATGAGGAATCCAACTCTCTTCGTCACAAACTAAGAGAGAGCCAGGACAACGTCTGCAGGAACCGTCTGGCGTTAGAAAAACAAGATTTTAGGATAGTACCCAAGCATAATAATACACATATTAATTCACAAAACCCCAATTATAACATGTCTTTGTGTGAACTATGTATTTTTAACTATGAAGAAATAAAAAAAAATTGTTAAGCCCGTTGATGGTAGGGCGCTTAAAATATGTCAGGATGTGTATTTTGAAGGAATGAATTGCCTGTCAATAACTAAATTTTGATTTTTTCTTGTTTAATTCATCTCTTTCTGTTTCTGATGACGATATATAACTCTTGTGAGCAATTTTTGTTCGGCGATGATTTCCAAAACTTCTAAACCGATTGATTTCATAATCGCTAATTTCCTCCAGGTTCATAGCTATTCTAAGGTCAAATCATTGGAGTCGAACCAAATTCTCCGGTTATGGTCGAATATACATATACATACAATATAAGTTGGAATTCTGTCAAGGGAAAAGATAAGAAAACTAGGATATGTCCGGCGGCATTGCTTTAGAGTTGTTTAGAAATTTTAGAATTATACACAAAAAAGTATCCAGCCGATTCGAAAAATATGACATAATACAGTTTTTAGGTAAAAGTAGTTTCTTTGGATTAGCTCTAGTTTCCGCGATAAATCGCGATTTGTATACAGAGGATGAGCATAAAGCATAACTCGAGAACCATTTATCCGTGTTAGTTCAGGGAAGTTTTAGAGATTCCAAAATTAAGTAGCCTTCAACTTCTTCTAACACCACTTTTTCATCCTTTAGCGATTTCGACGATATCTTACAAGATAATAAAAATCCTATTTTTTGAGAAAATTTTAGTAATTTTGAAACAAACGCATAAAAAACATCGATAAATTCTCAATTATTTATTTTTATATAGGATGGGGGTATATTCGTAAAATTCTAAGACGATTTAGCCATGTCCGTCTGTCCGTCCGTCTGTTGTAATCACGCTACAGTCCGTAATAATAGAGCCAGGTGGCTGAAATTTGGTATAGAAACTTCTTATAGCTGCAGGTAACTTGGGATTGGGCGATATCGGTCCATATTTAGATATAGCTTCCATATATAGCATCTAACTTGTTCCTACTTTTCTCATCTACTATATTTTTTTGGTGTTTTCGGTGTTATTTTCTTTAGGTTTGAGTTATTTTGTGTGGTCACATGCTATCCATGGTGGAGGGTATATAAGATACGGCATGGTTGAACTTAACGCTTTTACTTGTTAAGTTATGCATTGATTTCCTCTAGAGTGTTTTCATTTTATTCGTGACCGATCATGCTTTAATAATTAAAATTTAATAATTGAATTTTTAAAATTTTCTCCAGTAATATATCATCGAAACCGCTGAAAGGATGAAGAAATGGTGTAGAAGAAGTTGAAGGCTACTTAATTTTGGTTCTAGAGTTATGCTATAATATGTGGCTCAATGTACTACATTTTTTAAAATCGCGAGAATTGAGCTAATTTATAGAAACTACCTTTTAGGCTATGAACTGTATTATCTCATATGTATGCATATCCGTCTCTGTACGGACGAAGAGGAACTTGAAACGATCGAGCACCTTCTTTGCCAATGCCCTTTTCTTTCTAGAAGAAGACACTGCTACCTATGTGACTTTATGATCGAAGATCTCGAAGCTCTATCATCGCAAAATATCGTCAACATCCTCAATTATATTAGCTGCCTGAAGTGGCTGGGGATGACAACCGCTCATCCATCTGTCTAAACGGCATTGTTTACTGCAGGAACTTCTCTATCCTCTCCTCTTTTAATTCAACATTTCTTTTTTCCGCTCTTCTCACTTATTATTGGGGTCCCCCTCCACCCCCTCTCATTTTTCAATCTAACATTTTTTCTGCTGTTTTCTCCAAATCTTCAATTCTTTACAGGACTAACACAATGGATCTTTAGGTCTCCGAGTGGAGTGGTGCACGCCAAATTGATAATCCAAATCGGCTGCGAAATTCTGTGCCGCAGCAAAAAAAGATTATTTTGTTGAGCTGTGTTATTTTTTCTGGGTTCATTGGGAGAAGCTGAAAGTTATGTATCATGTGGAACTTATGTGTCGACAAACAATATATGTTGGAGCTTCCACGATTTCAAAGAATTTCACAGTAGAAATGCACAATATTCGTCAAGGAATTATCTTAAGCCTATTTCGACATTCAAAATGTAACTCTTCTTCTGTTTAAAGAAAAATTTGAGACCTCAAACGGTAGTGAAGTAAATTTTTGAATATCCAATTAAATAGAAAATAGTTAAATTTTAGGGCGTATTATTACAAGTTATGAGAGGTTTACAGAATTGAACCGCAAATGTTTAGAAGATTTATTGGAGACTTTTATTTCCCCTTCCTATTTTAAAGAAAAATAATATGAAACCTGATTTGTATTGGAGTTCAAATTTTAGACAACAAAAATGCTATTACCATAAGTATACCACGATTAACCTTCTATCGCTCTGATCCATTGTTATGAACGAATTTAGAGGTTATGCAATATCGTTCTAGCTCACTTGCGGCACAAGATATAGGTCAAATATTTTTAGAATATTTAGTAAAGAAAACAAGCGTTCATTTGAGATTGAAGAAAATGCCTTCGAAAACACTGAACAAAACGTTCTAAATACAATACATAATTATTTATATGGATGGCGAAAAAGGTCCGTTTGAACTTCCATCTAGGACAGTAGTTAACTCTCTTTGAAATTTTGTGGCATAACTACTATCCAATAGCACTACACTTGGTACAAGTTTCATCCCGATCGGGAGACATTGGTTTTAAAATTCACTCGCATGACATACCCCCATATCGTCATCTGAAATCCAAAATAAGGTAACATCAAAAAATCAAAATTAAATTTATGATTGATTGTAGTCTATTACACTAAACTACACATTTCTACAAAATTTTAGAGTTCAATATCTAAAATTGACCATTTTATGAGTGAAATTCAAATAGACGTCACAGCAAACAAGGTCACTAAAAAGGCGGAAGGATTCATAAAATTTTATTTTTTACTCAAAATTTACGCCACAATTAATTGCACTACATTTGTTACTTGATTTCGCCTTAATAGCCAGCCAGGAAATCCATAAATCTGGTCAAAAGATTAAAATTACTTTAATTTGTTTTTGGCTTCTCCTGAAAAAGCATGAACATTTGGGTTACGTTATTTTGGATTTCAGGTGACGATATACATACATATGTGTATAATTAAGTGTGTAAGTTTTTTGCAATTTCTAAAAAGTAAAATCGCAGATTTTTTATTTTTACATACGCTAAAGGCTAACATAAGGTTCAATTTAATATAATTGTACAAAATAAACTATCCCAAAAGCTAAGTACATGCGATTGCCACATCGGACAACGTTATCAACCCTGTTAAAATGCTGCAAATGTACGGACAATGACAGATTGTTAGGCAAAGATGAATTGACAGTTCAGACGATTGCAAGAAAACCTTACAATTTCATATATTTACAATATATTTTGTAAATATTTATATGCAGGACTGCCAATAAAAATATTTTATAGACAGTCTTGCCAAACATTTCAGTTTTTCTGACAATGGCGCCTTTGTCGCACGCATAAAATTTGCACATCTAACAAACTGGAAATTATCTCGCAAAGACTTTTCTTCTAACGTTGCAAGAAAAAATTTGTATGTTCACACGGTTGAAATTCACAGGGTTTCATTTTTCTGGCAATATTGTCCGATCTGCAAATCGTGCGTACTTAGCTTAATACACATTTATACTTTCGAAATTTTGTAGAAAGTACCAAAGATGTGAATGTCAGGAAGTCTCACATTTCACAGATATTTGAAAATATCATAAGAATCCTAATCCAGCCAAAACAACATTAATTTAAATTAACCGGACGTGCCAAGCTACTCCAAATCTTGAATGAAATAGTGCCTCATTTATGTTTGCTTTTTGATTATACGTATGTCATTATTATTCACCATACAACAATTTAAGAAAAAACAACTTGTAATATATTCCGAATGAAAGTAAAGGAAAGCATCTTTCATTTCAATTTATTTTTTTTTCATTTTCGATTTTTTTTAGTATTGTTTTATTTGTAATACATATATACACATATTTTTTCAGAGTCCAAACCCCCTTTATTGTTATCTCTTTAGATTTCTTTAGTTTGTTTTAAATAAAATACACAATGAAAAATAATAATGGAAAAATGCTATTGTTTATACTAGAAATAATGTTTAAAATATTTAAGTAAATAAAAAATACTTGAAGTAATAGAATAATATTAATAAAAAACTTAATTCTTTAGTACATACATATATTTTTAAAATAATTTTAATAATTTAAGATTTGAAATATAAAGTATAAAAACATAAACCATTTGCTAATTTAGTCAAACTATTTAAAAGTAAAGTAAAAAAGAAATCTATTTGTTACAAAAAAAAATGATATACATGGAAATTTGTTGTTTTTTATTTTTTATGGATACAAATTACACAAGAAATTAGATTTCATGTTTAACCGCTACATACATTTGTACAAAAAGTATTGAGAGCAAGACCAACAATTGAGATGTATATAACAAAAGTATTTTGCGAATCTAAAATTTTGTTGTTTCGGTTTAAGCAATTTATGTGGAGTTTGCGATTTTAACTCGCGTGAAGATGCAATTGCGAATTAATGAACTAAAAATCAGGTGGCAACATCGTACCGTTTACGAAAACTAAGCAAAAAAAGTTTTGCCATTCACACAAACTGAATACTGGAACAGATTCGATTTTATTGCCCAGTCACTCTTCAAAAAAGCAAAATTTTAATTGTAAAATAACATTTTTTATAAATTTTTATCTTTAAATTAATGTTTTTAACTTGACATGTGAACGATTTGTCCTATTTTTTTGGCAAAAATTATACAAAATATAAAAACAAAAATTATACTATCTAATTTTTTCTGAAACATTTCCGTATCCTTTCAATATTTTCGAAGATATCAGAAATGTGTGGCAAATAATACGCTTTTGTATTTTGTCGTAAACAAATAAACAACAAAATATTCCCAGAATCAAAAGTTTCCCCTTAATGAAATTTCATTGTAAATTTAGAATAGTATTAAATAAAAAAGTCGAAGAAAATCTCTGGGAAAAATTAAAAATGTATAGCAACATTCGCCGATTCGATTCTTAGTCGACACTGTTTAGATTGACGACTTCATAAATTTTCAATTTTTTTAAATATTAAGGTTTTTGTTAGTTCATGGATAGCAAAAAGCTAGAACTTCATAGATATGACGAAAATGATGTGACGACGACGCCAACTGGAATAAGGGCGATTAGCAAATCTTCTCGAATTAAATATTTGCAAAATTTTCGTTTTTAAAATTCTGGGTGTGACATTTTGCAAGTTCCATTTTTTTGGGGAGTTTTGGGGGATTTCATCTCAGGTGAGTGAATTTTTAAAACCGATGTCTTCTGATCGGAATGAAACATACACCAAGTTTAGTCCTATAGGATAGTATTTATGACACAAAATATCAACGAGTTCGGTTACGGACTGTCCGAGTTGGAGGGTGTTGAATTTTGAAAGTCATACGGCCATTTTTCCCCCGTCCATATACATAATTAATTAACTATTGTATTTAGAAAGTTTTGCCCAAAGTGTTTTCAATAGCTTTCTGTTCAATCTTTTTCAGAATATAAAAAATTGCAAAAATATTTTTTGACTTTTTTTTGTAAAAGAAAAGAAAGATTATGTCATTTCCTTTAAGAGCTTTATGGTCTACATATTAGAGGGATGGGACCTGTTTATCTATTAAAATAAAGATAAACACATAAAAAAATTAAGGTTCATCTATATATTTTAGCATAACTGGAGAACCGTTTATCGTAATTGGTTCAGAAAATTACGATAAGTAGTTCTCCAATTATACTAAAATATATGGTTGAACATAAATTTTTTTTGTAGTAAGTTCCATCCCGATCAGATGACATCGCCTTTAAAAATTGACTCACTTGGCACGAAACCCCCCATATGTATTTTTTATTTCGTTGCATAGGGTAATTTAAAATGTTTGGGAAATATGTACACTGTGGCAGCATAAAACCTCAATCTGCAAAAATATAATTAAAGATTTGTCAATACTTACAATTCACATATATGTATCTATTCAACAGTCTTGCCTTCAACGCTTCATATGGATATTTGAATTCTGAAATCTAAGTTTTAAATAACATTTTCAATTTCTACGTTATATTTGTAAGTAAGTTAACCCTACGAAATGTCTTTAGGAACGAAGTACAACTTTGTATATACCTATTTAATTTTCTTCTTTCCCCTTTCAGTTTTGGAATGCGACAACAACATGTATGATGTTTATGTTTTCTATTTTTTATTACAGTTCGTTGACAGTGAATCGAAAAGGTAAAATTTAAATAATATTCAATTTTATCTGCGGTTGATCAACATTTTTGGCTGGACTGTGGGTATATAAAAGCATTATTACACTGCACAAAAATTTTTGTACACACTAAAAAAGTTATAAGCCTCCCATTTGTGTGGGAGGTACCAAAAGGGGAGCGGTAATAACACGGCACTGTAGGTACAATAAAAGCATTACACCGTACAAAATTTCAAGTATTTGCATGCATTCATATCAAAGTTATAAGCCGTTAATTTTTTGTGCAAAATGATTAATGGGAGGTACCAAAGGAGGTGAGGTACCTTCGCCAATTTGTCTTAGGTGATATCGACTAATAAATACTATGTGTGAAATTGCGGAAGATTCCGATAAGTAGTATAGATGTTATTAAAGAATCTATATATCACTATATTTTAACGTTAATTCGTATACAAGCAGGATATAGCTCCCACTGCGGAAGGCGAGTCGTCGAGTCGCTTTCTGGAAGTGCGGAGGTCCACACCATTATTTCTGGTGACTCTAACTCTTACAGAAGATCTGTAACGTCATTCTCTGAGGATGAAATCACTACTTCGGATACTGATGGGCTGAGGGTAGTCTCCGGACTCTTTGACGCATCTGGGGGGGACATGCTCCCCGATGATACGGACGAAGAGTTCGATAACACCCTTGTCGGGGTGGATGTCAATCTGTCGATTACCAATGATGGTAAGAATTCTACAGATTAACCTCCATCACGCTAAAGCAGCCTCAGCGGCTCTATTGCTGCGCCTGTCCACAGGTGCAGTAGACATCGTCCCGATCCAGGAGCCCTATGTAGTAGGAGGACGGGTGTGCGGTATCAAGACACCAAACTTTAAACTGCTTGTGGCCAACTGTGAAGGTACTCCAAGAACCTGCATTTTGGCCAGAAACGATCTAAGTATTTTTCTCCTGACTATTTTAAGTGGTAAAGACCAAACAGCTGCTAGTCTGGAGATTGGTAATCGCATATACTGGGTGGTCTCCAGTTACTTTCCTTATGAAGCTGCAATACCGACAGCTCTCTTCAGGGTAGTAGTAGAAGAAGCAACGTCGGACGAGCTCGAGCTGATTATTGGCGCAGACGCGAACGCTCATCATACTATCTGGGGTAGTACGGATATAAACAATAGGGGTGATTCGCTTCTTGACTTTATTGTAACTACCAACCTAACTATTTGTAACATTGGCAATAAACCGACCTTTACAATTAAAGACAGACAAGAAGTACTAGACGTAACGTTTGCTACTGACCGGGTGTCAGACAAAATTATTAACTCACCGAAAAAGCGCCTAAACCTGCTGTCCACAGAAATGTGAGGAAGGCAAAGTGGCACCTGTATGAGAAGAATTTTAAAAAGGTCCTCAACTCTAAACTTCTTTATGAACCGAATGACAAAGCCGGTCTGGATAATCTAGTCGAGCATATCACCACATCATTTAATAGTTCCCTTGAAGAAGCCTGTCCAAAAACAAGGTACAAGGGTAAAACTAAACCTCAATGGTGGACTTCTGAGCTAACGGCAAGGAAAAAGACCTGCAACAAGCTATTCAACAAGGCGAAATCTACTGGAGCCTTTAATGATTGGGATGCATGTAAAGGGCAACTAAAGATCTATAAGAAGGAGCTTAGGAAGGCGCAAAGACGCTCTTGGTATTCCTTCTGTGGCGAAGTGGAAAAGGTCTCCGACGCCACAAGGCTGAGGAAGGTACTATCCGCGTCTCCTTGTACAGTGGGGTATTTGCAGGATGAGGCAAATAACTGGACAAAAAACAGCAAGTAGTCGCTGAATCGTCCCTGCATTTCAAGGAATTCACCATGGTGGCATTTCTTGGCATAGAAGGAGCTTTTAACAACATTTACTCAGATGCAGTAATTGCGGCACTGTCACATCTAAAAGTTAACTCTAGTTTGATTAGACTAATTCAAAGTATGCTCAACAGAAGCCGCATAACAGCATGTCTTGGGTCCACAACTCTAACAAGGTTTGTAAACAGGGGGACTCCACGAGGAGGAGCAGTACTGCCTCCACTAATTTGTAACCCAGCGGTGAATGAAATCCTGCTAGATCTAGAACGCCGTGGGCTACAAGGTCGTGGCATATGCGGACGACTTAGCAATCGCAGTGAGTGGCAAATTCGTAAGCGTCCTCCGAGACATTCTACAGGTGGCTCTGAACAAATTGGCTAGATGGGCCAGAAGCAGCGGTTTGGGTGTTAACCCAAACAAGACAGAATTGGTTATCTTTACTAGGATGAATAATGTCCCTCATGTGGACCCTCCTCCTCGGATAAATGGAACAGATCTAGTCTTTTCAGAAAGTGCAAAATTTTTAGGAATAATTTTAGATATGAAACTTTTATTCAGACTAAACGTACTGGAACGTGTAAAGAAGGCCAACATCGCCCTATATTCCTGCAGGAAGGCTGTAGGGTCGCGGTGGGGCCTCTCTCCTAAAATTGTCCATTGGATATATATAGCAGTGGTTCGTCCAATACTGTTATACGGCATTGTGGTATGGTGGACGGCAACTGACAAACTAACCATCACAAACCTGCTGTCAAGGGTTCAGAGAACTGCCTGCCTGTGCATAAGCGGAGCGTTAAGGACTACAGCGACTGAGTCTCTACAAGCCCTTCTCCATATACTGCCGATTAATGTTGTGGCGAGAGAAGTTGCAACCAAAGCGGCACTAAGATTAAACTGCCTATCAATGTGGAGGTACAAGAACTACGGTCACATGAGGATATCAAAGTGAAGTGCTATGGTAACCGACCGAGTGGACTATATATCAATGGTGCGCACTACATCAGGAGGAACTACATCACTATGATACCAGCCAGGGATGAATGGGATGGCAGAATACCCGGAAATAGAAACCATCTCCACTTCTATACGGATGGTTCGAAGCTTGATGAAAAGGTTGGCTTCGGAGTACACTGTGAAGAACTTAATTTGGATATAGCTCACAGACTACCAGATACCTGTAGTGTCTATCAACCGGAATAATGGCAATATGGAAAGTCGCCAAGTGGCTGAGTCGGAACAAAGTAACCACATCCCTAAATTCACAAATAGCCCTCGACTGCCGCAGATCTCTTAACGAGATGGCTGAGCAGTTTAATATACACCTCATATGGGTGCCTGGGCATAGGGATATCCCGGGGAACTGCAAAGCCGATGAACTTGCTAGGAAAGTGACGACTTTACCAATTCTCGAAGAATTTGCATATATTGGTGCGCCACTATCCACCTGCAAGCTTTGGCTTAGGCTGACCTGATAAGGTCAAAATATCTCCTCGCACTGGAAAGGAAAAGATTATCTACGTTAGTATCAGTTCTGACGGGACACTGCCTGATCGGCGAACACGCCAGAAGATTGGGTATTAACTCCAATGACTTCTGCAGAAGCTGTGGAGATGAGGAAGAAGAGCATTGAGCACTTGCTATGCGACTGTCCCGCTTTGAGTAAACGATGACTGGACCTACTGGGGTCGGCCTTTCTAGGCAGCCTAACAGATATTTCCAGTACCAATATTCGTGCTATCGATACATTTGTATATCAAACAGGTTGGTTTCGATGAAGGGCATTTTAGCCCGTGGTACCACTAGGGACCTAAACTGGTCTATGTGAGCTGAAGAAATAAAAAAGAAAACGGCTGCCACCCTAACCTAAACCTAAACCTAAAAACGTTAATTCGTGCAAAAAATTTTACAATTTTGTGACGAGACCGTTAAAATCTTTTGATTAAAACCAACGGTATATTATAACGGGTGATCCAAGTAGAGATACTTTTTTCAATAACCTTATTTTTACAGATCACGTGTGAGTCGTGTCATGCTGTCATGTTATTTTTGTTAAGTATTGTTTGGCATTTCATCATGGAAAGACTTACGCCTCAACAACGTTTATAAATCGTTCAACTTTATTACGAAAATTCACGTTCTGTGAGGAATGTGTTTCGTGCACTTCGCTCAACATATGGTCAACATAATCGGTCTACTGAGCGTACTATTCGCAACACCATCACCCATTTTGAGACCCAGCATTAATTATTGGATAATATTCGACCGAATAGACCACGTCCAGCACGCAGTGAAGAAAATGTACCGGCCGTAGCTGACAGTGTACACGAAGACCGTGGAGAATCGATTCGGCGCCGTTCGCAGCAACTCGGACTGACGTATGGAACGACTTGGTGCATTTTACGTCGAGATCATAAATTGAAAGCATACAAAATTCAGCTTGTGCAAGAACTGAAGCCGCCCGACATTCCCAAGCGACATCGCTTCGCTCTATGGGCTCTTGAAAAGTTCCAAGAAGATCCGACATTTTCGAGCCATTTTCAAGAGCTGCCACTTCATCCAGAAAAAACAACGGTTTGGTGTGGTTTGTGGGCCGGTGGAATCATCGGTCCATATTTCTTCAAAAATGATGCCGGTGAGTACGTAACCGTCAATGGCGACCGTTATCGTGCCATGATAACCGACTATTTGATGCCTGAAATTGAAGCTCGTGATCTCGGCGACATTTGGTTTCAAAAAGAGTAAGTAAGTCGGACAAAACCGCTTCGATCCAGGCCTTGGAGCAAAACATCACGCGTGTCATTCGCCAGTTACCAGTCGAAATGCTCGAACGAGTCATCGAAAATTGGACTCAACGGATGGACCATCTGAGACGTAGCCGCGGCCAACATTTGATAGACATAACCTTCAAAAACTAAATGCCAAAAAATTTTCTTTCAAATGATAATAAACATTCCCCATTCAATTTGAATTTTCTGTGTTTTTTTCTTTAAAAAAGTAGGGAACCTCGAAATGGATCACCGTATATGGCAATGCCAGCAATTATTCAATAGCGTCTCGGAACAAGTTGAATTGCGGTGTCCATCATAACTCGGTGATGGATTATCTAAAATTAAAAAATCAAAATTATTTCGTTAGGTAATCGTTTTCCCTTGAAATTTCTTTTTTTAAAAAACTGGAGCAAATCATGAAACTATCCTTTTTGTTTAAGTAAATTATTAAAAAAACGAACGCTGAAATTTTTAGGCCGCAAATATTTTAGTCAAACTCTTCGCCTGAAAAATGTGGTATTTATGGTTTAAAATAGCTTTTTTGAGAGCTACAACTACAATTTTAAATTTTATTGAGATAAATTCTTGTCAAAATAGAATATAAACTGCAAAGTTTCAGCTAAATTTCTTAGAAAATGTGGTGTTTATGGCTTAAATATGCCTTTTTGGGAGCGACATATATAGGTGGACTATAACAAAATATGAACTGATTTAAACCGATTTGTAAAATTTTTGCTGTGATGAATTCTTGTCAAAATAGAATACAAACTGCAAAGTTTCTGCTAAATTTGCTTTAAAAATTGGGTATCTATGGCTCAAAAAACGTATTTTGGAGCGGCCTCTATATCAAAGCATTGACCGATATGGCCAATTGGCAATCCCAAACAACCTGCAACTATAAGAAATATTTCTACAAATTTGATCAACCTAGCTCTATTATTACGGACTGTAGCGTGATTACAGCAGACGGACGGACGGACATGACTAAATCGTCTTAGAATTTTACGACAATTAAGAATATATGTACTTTATGGGGTCTCAGATCAATATTTAGAGGTGTTATAAACGGAGTGACAAAATGAATATACTAGGGATGTAACGAAAGTGACTTTAGCGAAAGCGAATATTGAAATATATTTCTTGCGAATTCGAATGCGAATAGTGAAATATGCATTTTTGCGAAAGCGAATTGTGAAATATGCGCTTTTGCGAAAGCGAATGCGAAAACGAGTAATAGTTTGACCCTTTAGTATAAACAAAATTAAGGACCAGAAATAATACTTTTCCAGGATAATCAAGTATATTATAGGACGTTTTATATATGTTGACCTCTTGTTACCACAAGGACAGACATACTTTTTTTTAACTGTTTCGAAGAGAAGTAGCAGAGGTTTTCATTGGTATTAATATGTTAAAAATGTGTGGAGCGGTTAAGATATGAATGGAAGCGAATACTGAAATATATTTTTGCGAAGGCGAATGCGAATATTCCAAAGACGACTTTTGCGAATGCGAATTTAAAAATGATGCGAATAATTCGCCTTCGCATATAGGAATGCGAATATTCGTTACATCCCTGGAATATACCCCCATCCTATGGTGGAGGGCATAAAAATATTAATAAATTTGAAAAAATCTCTCCAGCGGTTCCTAGTAAATTTTGTACAGAAATAGTGTTCAACATTTCAAAACGATCGGTGTAGTAGTTTTTAAGTTATGATGGACACCGTCTTTGAAAACGTGGGGTGTGGGAAAAACGCTTTAAAGTTTTTCTGATGTACTGAGTCACGTATGAGGCGCGGTTGTTGTAGCAGCTTGGAGACGCTGAGTTGATAATCCTTAAGTCTATTTCTATTACAGACTTCGTTCCGACATATATCCGATTATCGCGGGAACCTTATTTTGTTTTTTCATCTACTCAATGTTGCCCGCATGTAAATTAACCTTCGTCTATTAATTTCAGGGAATGGATGTTATTTGAGTGTTATCGTGTCTATTCTCCACTAGAAGCGCTGCATTTCTGTTAATAGTGTATATTTTTAGCTTCCCTGTTGACTTATGTGTTGCTGTAGTGGTAGTGCGACCGGTGAGTTATTTTTAGCTGCAGAAACTCGAATTATGATGAAAACATGAAATTTTAATGTTAAATTTTTCCAGTGTCCTGACTGGGTATTGAACCCAGCACATTCGGGATCCAAGTCTAATGCACTAACTACTGAGCTACCGAAGACCACATGAGGCGCGGTTGTTTAGACTGCTGTATCTTCCTTATTTTTCCTACGATTAATCTCAAGTTTTCACACAATATTTTGAAGAGGTTCTCCATAAATAAAATAAAAAAATAAAAAAAAAATACAAACGTTACCCACTCTTAAAAAAAGCCAATATATCAAAATAATTCATGCCAACATATATGGTTCAACCTCTCTTTTTCTTAGCCTTAAGGTTGGTTTCTTTGAAATGACCTTAGTTCTTGCGACAGACCGTGATATTGGAAAATAGAGAGGTTAAGCCACATCTTTTGGCATAACTCGAGAACCATCTACTGGAATTGGTTCAGTAAATTTTTTAAAATAATTAAAAATTAAGTAGCCTTTAACCTCATACAGTACTATTTTTCCATCTGCCCAACTGAAAGCAAACAGTATACTTAAAGACGAAATTAAACTTGAAGAAATTGCAGAAAGGCTCTTCGCCTGACCCACGATGTCGAACGTTAACGTTCGCATGACTTCCATGCGAAAAACAGCCGATTTTCGACCAACTAACAATTATGAGGCTGTATGTTTTCATTCGCTTTGTCGTTCTGATGCCTTTTGTATGTCACAAATCAGCTGTTTTTCGCATAGAAGTAATGCGAACGTTAACGTTTGACATCGTCGGTCAGGCGGTTTTTTTTCGTAATCATATTGGGTGTACCCCAAGTGGCCTATGGCCGAAGACCGATAACTATAGAAATCTTAAATATGGACCTTGGGCTTGGACATACAAATATTTTTTTAAAGAAGGTACCACACCTTCATGTTTCAAATGCTACTAATATGAAAAAGTACAGATTACACTCATTGAGTCTTAAGTATGCTTCTGGACTGGCCATTTCGAGGGAAAAAAGTTATGACCACCCCAACCAAACACAACCATTGAACTCAAAAATATTATTTAAACAATTCGGCCTGGCCGAATCTTACATACCCTCCACCATGGATCGCTTTCCACAGAATAATAACACAAATAGAAATTATTCAAATTCAAATAATGGAGGATCTTTGTATGCGAGCTGTATCCAGGGCTGTGGAGTCGGAGTCTGGGAAATTTGCCCGGAGTCGGAGTCGAAAAATTACGGTCGACTCCGACATGTATTGTGCAAAATGTACCAATTATGTGATAGAACTTTTTCACTCAAAAAATGTTGGTAAAAAAGAATAGCTATAAAGTTAAATATATCTATAAAGTTAACCAAACTATCGAGTTTTTGTGTAAACAGTTTTAGGAAAACTCTGAATATATTTAGCTAACAAAATAAGTATTTTTGCAAGACTATACACTGTTCCAAAGCGAGTACAAAACAAGTAAAAGCGTTAAGTTCGGCCATGCCTGCATGCATGTGACCACACAAAATAACTCAAACCTAAAGAAAATATCACCGAAAAACACACACAAAAGATGAGAACAGTAGGAACAACAAGTTAGATGCTATATATGGGAGCTATATCTATATATGGACCGATATCGCCTATTGAAGAAATAAAAAAGAAAACGGCTGCCACCCTAACCTAAACCTAAACCTAAAAACGTTAATTCGTGCAAAAAATTTTACAATTTTGTGACGAGACCGTTAAAATCTTTTGATTAAAACCAACGGTATATTATAACGGGTGATCCAAGTAGAGATACTTTTTTCAATAACCTTATTTTTACAGATCACGTGTGAGTCGTGTCATGCTGTCATGTTATTTTTGTTAAGTATTGTTTGGCATTTCATCATGGAAAGACTTACGCCTCAACAACGTTTATAAATCGTTCAACTTTATTACGAAAATTCACGTTCTGTGAGGAATGTGTTTCGTGCACTTCGCTCAACATATGGTCAACATAATCGGTCTACTGAGCGTACTATTCGCAACACCATCACCCATTTTGAGACCCAGCATTAATTATTGGATAATATTCGACCGAATAGACCACGTCCAGCACGCAGTGAAGAAAATGTACCGGCCGTAGCTGACAGTGTACACGAAGACCGTGGAGAATCGATTCGGCGCCGTTCGCAGCAACTCGGACTGACGTATGGAACGACTTGGCGCATTTTACGTCGAGATCATAAATTGAAAGCATACAAAATTCAGCTTGTGCAAGAACTGAAGCCGCCCGACCTTCCCAAGCGACATCGCTTCGCTCTATGGGCTCTTGAAAAGTTCCAAGAAGATCCGACATTTTCGAGCCATTTTCAAGAGCTGCCACTTCATCCAGAAAAAACAACGGTTTGGTGTGGTTTGTGGGCCGGTGGAATCATCGGTCCATATTTCTTCAAAAATGATGCCGGTGAGTACGTAACCGTCAATGGCGACCGTTATCGTGCCATGATAACCGACTATTTGATGCCTGAAATTGAAGCTCGTGATCTCGGCGACATTTGGTTTCAAAAAGAGTAAGTAAGTCGGACAAAACCGCTTCGATCCAGGCCTTGGAGCAAAACATCACGCGTGTCATTCGCCAGTTACCAGTCGAAATGCTCGAACGAGTCATCGAAAATTGGACTCAACGGATGGACCATCTGAGACGTAGCCGCGGCCAACATTTGATAGACATAACCTTCAAAAACTAAATGCCAAAAAATTTTCTTTCAAATGATAATAAACATTCCCCATTCAATTTGAATTTTCTGTGTTTTTTTCTTTAAAAAAGTAGGGAACCTCGAAATGGATCACCGTATATGGCAATGCCAGCAATTATTCAATAGCGTCTCGGAACAAGTTGAATTGCGGTGTCCATCATAACTCGGTGATGGATTATCTAAAATTAAAAAATCAAAATTATTTCGTTAGGTAATCGTTTTCCCTTGAAATTTCTTTTTTTAAAAAACTGGAGCAAATCATGAAACTATCCTTTTTGTTTAAGTAAATTATTAAAAAAACGAACGCTGAAATTTTTAGGCCGCAAATATTTTAGTCAAACTCTTCGCCTGAAAAATGTGGTATTTATGGTTTAAAATAGCTTTTTTGAGAGCTACAACTACAATTTTAAATTTTATTGAGATAAATTCTTGTCAAAATAGAATATAAACTGCAAAGTTTCAGCTAAATTTCTTAGAAAATGTGGTGTTTATGGCTTAAATATGCCTTTTTGGGAGCGACATATATAGGTGGACTATAACAAAATATGAACTGATTTAAACCGATTTGTAAAATTTTTGCTGTGATGAATTCTTGTCAAAATAGAATACAAACTGCAAAGTTTCTGCTAAATTTGCTTTAAAAATTGGGTATCTATGGCTCAAAAAACGTATTTTGGAGCGGCCTCTATATCAAAGCATTGACCGATATGGCCAATTGGCAATCCCAAACAACCTGCAACTATAAGAAATATTTCTACAAATTTGATCAACCTAGCTCTATTATTACGGACTGTAGCGTGATTACAGCAGACGGACGGACGGACATGACTAAATCGTCTTAGAATTTTACGACAATTAAGAATATATGTACTTTATGGGGTCTCAGATCAATATTTAGAGGTGTTATAAACGGAGTGACAAAATGAATATACTAGGGATGTAACGAAAGTGACTTTAGCGAAAGCGAATATTGAAATATATTTCTTGCGAATTCGAATGCGAAAGCGAATAGTGAAATATGCATTTTTGCGAAAGCGAATTGTGAAATATGCGCTTTTGCGAAAGCGAATGCGAAAACGAGTAATAGTTTGACCCTTTAGTATAAACAAAATTAAGGACCAGAAATAATACTTTTCCAGGATAATCAAGTATATTATAGGACGTTTTATATATGTTGACCTCTTGTTACCACAAGGACAGACATACTTTTTTTTAACTGTTTCGAAGAGAAGTAGCAGAGGTTTTCATTGGTATTAATATGTTAAAAATGTGTGGAGCGGTTAAGATATGAATGGAAGCGAATACTGAAATATATTTTTGCGAAGGCGAATGCGAATATTCCAAAGACGACTTTTGCGAATGCGAATTTAAAAATGATGCGAATAATTCGCCTTCGCATATAGGAATGCGAATATTCGTTACATCCCTGGAATATACCCCCATCCTATGGTGGAGGGCATAAAAATATTAATAAATTTGAAAAAATCTCTCCAGCGGTTCCTAGTAAATTTTGTACAGAAATAGTGTTCAACATTTCAAAACGATCGGTGTAGTAGTTTTTAAGTTATGATGGACACCGTCTTTGAAAACGTGGGGTGTGGGAAAAACGCTTTAAAGTTTTTCTGATGTACTGAGTCACGTATGAGGCGCGGTTGTTGTAGCAGCTTGGAGACGCTGAGTTGATAATCCTTAAGTCTATTTCTATTACAGACTTCGTTCCGACATATATCCGATTATCGCGGGAACCTTATTTTGTTTTTTCATCTACTCAATGTTGCCCGCATGTAAATTAACCTTCGTCTATTAATTTCAGGGAATGGATGTTATTTGAGTGTTATCGTGTCTATTCTCCACTAGAAGCGCTGCATTTCTGTTAATAGTGTATATTTTTAGCTTCCCTGTTGACTTATGTGTTGCTGTAGTGGTAGTGCGACCGGTGAGTTATTTTTAGCTGCAGAAACTCGAATTATGATGAAAACATGAAATTTTAATGTTAAATTTTTCCAGTGTCCTGACTGGGTATTGAACCCAGCACATTCGGGATCCAAGTCTAATGCACTAACTACTGAGCTACCGAAGACCACATGAGGCGCGGTTGTTTAGACTGCTGTATCTTCCTTATTTTTCCTACGATTAATCTCAAGTTTTCACACAATATTTTGAAGAGGTTCTCCATAAATAAAATAAAAAAATAAAAAAAAAATACAAACGTTACCCCCTCTTAAAAAAAGCCAATATATCAAAATAATTCATGCCAACATATATGGTTCAACCTCTCTTTTTCTTAGCCTTAAGGTTGGTTTCTTTGAAATGACCTTAGTTCTTGCGACAGACCGTGATATTGGAAAATAGAGAGGTTAAGCCACATCTTTTGGCATAACTCGAGAACCATCTACTGGAATTGGTTCAGTACATTTTTTAAAATAATTAAAAATTAAGTAGCCTTTAACCTCATACAGTACTATTTTTCCATCTGCCCAACTGAAAGCAAACAGTATACTTAAAGACGAAATTAAACTTGAAGAAATTGCAGAAAGGCTCTTCGCCTGACCCACGATGTCGAACGTTAACGTTCGCATGACTTCCATGCGAAAAACAGCCGATTTTCGACCAACTAACAATTATGAGGCTGTATGTTTTCATTCGCTTTGTCGTTCTGATGCCTTTTGTATGTCACAAATCAGCTGTTTTTCGCATAGAAGTAATGCGAACGTTAACGTTTGACATCGTCGGTCAGGCGGTTTTTTTTCGTAATCATATTGGGTGTACCCCAAGTGGCCTATGGCCGAAGACCGATAACTATAGAAATCTTAAATATGGACCTTGGGCTTGGACATACAAATATTTTTTTAAAGAAGGTACCACACCTTCATGTTTCAAATGCTACTAATATGAAAAAGTACAGATTACACTCATTAAGTCTTAAGTATGCTTCTGGACTGGCCATTTCGAGGGAAAAAAGTTATGACCACCCCAACCAAACACAACCATTGAACTCAAAAATATTATTTAAACAATTCGGCCTGGCCGAATCTTACATACCCTCCACCATGGATCGCTTTCCACAGAATAATAACACAAATAGAAATTATTCAAATTCAAATAATGGAGGATCTTTGTATGCGAGCTGTATCCAGGGCTGTGGAGTCGGAGTCTGGGAAATTTGCCCGGAGTCGGAGTCGAAAAATTACGGTCGACTCCGACATGTATTGTGCAAAATGTACCAATTATGTGATAGAACTTTTTCACTCAAAAAATGTTGGTAAAAAAGAATAGCTATAAAGTTAAATATATCTATAAAGTTAACCAAACTATCGAGTTTTTGTGTAAACAGTTTTAGGAAAACTCTGAATATATTTAGCTAACAAAATAAGTATTTTTGCAAGACTATACACTGTTCCAAAGCGAGTACAAAACAAGTAAAAGCGTTAAGTTCGGCCATGCCTGCATGCATGTGACCACACAAAATAACTCAAACCTAAAGAAAATATCACCGAAAAACACACACAAAAGATGAGAACAGTAGGAACAACAAGTTAGATGCTATATATGGGAGCTATATCTATATATGGACCGATATCGCCCATTTTCAATCCCAAGTTACCTGCAGCTATAAGAAGTATCTATACCAAATTTCAGCCACCTAGCTCAAGTATTATAGATTGTAGCGTGATTACAACAGACGGACGGACAGACGGACATGACTAAATCGTCTTAGAATTTTAAGACGATTAAAAAATATATATACTTTATGGGGTCTCAGATCAATATTTAGAGTTGTGGCAAAATGAATCCTATGGTGGAGGGTATACAAATTATTGAATGTGAAATACAGCTTCCATAGCGTTACAAGGCCAAATCAAAAGAAACATTTATATCTGGGGGCAATATCGACATGAACCGATTTCTTATTGCCAAATTTTAATACTGGTACAATTTAATATGGTACAAATACTTAACGAACAACCTAAGATGGGTAGACGGACAGCTAGTGATTCTGAGTAGAACGGTATATTTTAAGGTGTGTTTTGCTGTAGTATTTTTTTACAAATCTGTCAAAAAACAAATTTGTAACCTCCTGTACCATAGTGTGGTGTAGGGTATAATAACTAACGAAGAAACTGCTTGCCAGAAGCGAACATAATTTCCAAAAATTGCGGTATATTAAAACAGATGCCGTGATTGATGACAATTTTATGATGAGTCCTTGTTGAAAGAATTGTCATAAAGGGTTTTCCAACAAGAGGTGTTATTTTGGCATTCAAAGAAAAATTCCATTTTTTGAGATAAATGATCGGATGTTTATTTCATAATAAAGAGGAAGGTATGCCGTTAATAATGAAAAACAACACCAGCCAAATGGCCACCACGACCACGCTTACAGGATCATATCCTTTTCATGAAATTTTCCATAACCAAATCGCAAAGTGGCTGCCCTATGTCCTCGATAGCCTCTCGAATTCTATCTCTGAGGTCTTGAATCGACGCTGGGCTGTTGGCGTAGACCTTATCTTTCACGTGGCCCCAAGGAAGAAGTCACAAGGTGTTAAATCACAAGATCTCGGTGGCCAATTGTGATCACCTCTTCGAGAGATAACACGGTCCGAAAACTTTTCCCGTAACAGAGCAATGGTTTCGTTGATTGTGTGGCACGTAAAGTAAACGTTGTCCAGATCAATGCCGTCCATCTCCGACCATAAAAAATCATAAATCATCTCTCTCATAGCGCAATCCATCCATCGTAACTATTGATCCAACCTAATTTTCGAAAAAGTAAGGTTCAATGACCCCGCCGGACCATAAACCGCACCAAACAGTCAGTTGAGGATGGAGAGGCTTCTCAACAATAACTCTTGGGTCTTCCGAGCCCCAGATGCGACAATTTTGCTTGTTGACGTAGCCGCCGAGGTGGAAATGGGCCTCATCAGTCAAGATGATTTTCGAATTTTAATAATTTCAATGCGTTGTTGAATCGTGTATCGTTCCATTTTTAGTAATGGCGTAGTTTCTACTTGTCAAACGTCAAAGAATAAAAGCTTCAAAAGTGACAGCTACCGAAAACCGGGTGATTCAAAATAACACCTCTTGTTGGAAACCCCGTTATTAGTTGCAACTTGCAGGTAAAGCGTCGATAAATAAATAATACAACTTTATTTACTGGTATTGAAAACTTACTTATATGTGTTTTTTTAACAAAGCTATATCTTATTTTCAATAACATGAACTCACGTTTAGTAGAAATATAATTTCAGAAATTTATGCTATTTAACTGCCGGAGCTGGAGTCGGAGTCGAATGATTTTAAAATTCGACTCCGGGAGTCGGAGTCGAGTAGTTTTTGCTCGACTCCACAGCCCTGGCTGTATCAAAACATGATTCTACATAACGTTTTTATTGCATAATGGAGCAAAAAGTCTTTCTCTTTTTATGAGAGCTATAACATGGACCTATGGTGACCGTTGTTCATGTGAATGGTTCCGGGTATAAATAAACTTAAATTGCATATTTTTATCTGGATCAATTAACAAGTCAAATCGAGGATGTGCTTTGTGTGGGGGTTAAATTAAAAATTATCCGATATTGCCCACTTCAAATCCCAAGGTACCTGCAGTTATAAGAAGTATTTGTACCAAATTTCAGTCATCTATGTAACGTAGTGACAAAATGTGTATACCCCCATCCAACCGTTGAGAAAAACTAGAGGAAGAAGTAAAATTTCTGATATTTTTTGCTCTAAGAGGCATAACCAAATTTAAATGATTATGGGATGGTAAATGTCCTGCTCTAGAAGTATTTGAGCGATATTATTATCACTTGTCTCGGTTTCCACGAAAATGCAAAGCATTAGATACAAATGAACATACATATGTACGTACATCCATCCATGAGATTCTTTTGCGGGCGATTTTGTTGACGCCTAAAAATATGCAACAAATTAGTTTTGTTATGTTATGTTATGTTTATTATGTCAATATTTAATTTAAGTAGGCTGAATTTAAATTGTGTTTTTAAAATTATTATTTGAGATATCATTTCTGGGAATACCATTCTCAGTTCCAAGCGAAGAATTTTAAAATAGCTATTTTTAAACCGGAGTAAAAGTGTAGAAAGAGTGGTAGGCGGTAATTAGAGAATTTTTAAAAAAAATCTAACAATTTCATGGATCCACGCAATATTGTTCTCACAGAAAATAAGGCACTAATCTAGTGCACTTCAGAAATATAGTGCACTAATGTTATCTGTTGTTTCCATATAGGATTATGCGATTTTTTACAATATTTTTTTGTATTTTTAATGTCTGTAAGATTTCTAAATAAAAGGTGATCCAAATATAAGTTTCTTTTTAAAAATTAACTAAAATCTATTTTTTCGGCATATTACACTATGCAACAAACTTTTTTTTGTGTCCAAAGCCTAAAAACTATTTTTAGTGTAGATTGAGGGATATAATTCCATAAAATCAAAACCAAAAATTTTTTATGGTGTTTTTTTTTTAAATTAAAATTTTCGTGGATGGTGGTACCTTTAGTATTTTGACTATATTTTGAAGTATTCGCTTGATAGAGCCGGGATACGCGTTAAATTTGAGGTAATTATAAGTAATAAAATTACTGCAACTGGTTTCGTTACAAATTAGAAAAAGTTTTTTTTCAATAGCATTCCAGCATCCTAACGAAGAAATTAATGCCTACTTGGAAAAATTTACGGAAACATGTAGAAATTATAACAATTTTGGTAGAAGTAAGAGAATTTTAACAAAATCACTATTGTGAACGAAACTAGCCTAAAGTGTAACACATTGAAGAAGTGACCTTAGACCTCAAGTATATTTGGCGGAAATCCGTTGTGGCCCATTTTAAGTCATTTGAGCAATGTCCGTCCATCCATCCGTCTGTCTATCGGCCACTCCCATTGATAACTCTCGATGGGAGTAGCCGATCACTTTTTTTGTGTCCGAGACCTAAAAACTTTTTTTGTATAGATTGAGGCTTACTATTTTATTTGAGATGTCAAACGGGATTGGTTTTCAGAAAGGGATTTTTTTCAGGGATTCGGGATTTTTAAATTGCAAATCCCAGGATTTTTCGGGATCTCGAAAATTTTCGATATTCCGGTATTTTCGGGATAAATCGGGATTTTTTTTTTCATTTTTTATAGTGTGATATTTCGAAATGGAATACAAACATTTCAGTTCTGTTTTAATTCAATTTGAATAAGGATAAAAACAGCTAAAGCAAAAATGAACTTTTGTTAAAAAATGTTAACTTTTATTAAAATATTTCACAACGTCTTTGCTATGGAATGATATTGGTCTAATTTCAGTTCGTCGTTTGAATTATTGATGATGTCATAATTTTCTATCATTAAACCACGAGAAATATGTTGTTCAACTTGAGAAATCAGTTTGACTAATTCCGTTGTTATGAGAACCACATCAATGTGTCGATCCAAATTTTGTACACCCAAAAAAAAAAAAATAGTTAATAACAAACAACGTATGCTAATTGTTAGCAAACATTTTTTCTGCTAATACAGCACATTTTCTGATGTAATAGCAAAAAGTTTGCAGTTTTGCATTAGCAAACGCACTGCTGAAAAATTTGCAGTTTGCTGAAAATTTTTGCTGTTAATCAAAATATGTGACAATAAGACAAAAGTTGCAATAATTTACATCATAAAGTTCAACTACCATTGAAAATCAAAAAGGTTAAGGTCATTCGTGCGATGAGAAAAGTATATTTAAAAAAAATTAAATAATTATTCGGCGATATCTATTTTCCGAGTTACGGTTCTCAATATCTTTTTTTTTCATTGGATTTTAAAAATATTGGAAATAGGAGTCGATTAAAACTGCAAAAAGTAAAACACAAATCGATAACGAATATGATTTGACGATTTCAAATTTCTTAGTTCCGGACACAATTAAAATCAATCTATTGTGTTTAGATTTTAGTTTCTATTTTTTTATATTTTAATGAAACCAAAGCTAAACATTAATATTTTATGTGCGATTTTTACAAATCAAATGTTTATAAAGTCTGATTCACACAAGGCAATTTTATTTCAAGCAAGTGTCAAAGTTTGTAGGACAGATACAGAGTGTTGGAATATGCGAAGCGGTTCGATATGGCAGCTTTGTTTATGTTCCTATTTTGACTTTTCCTATTTTGACGTTTACTCTTTTGTATTCCTTTTCTAAGTTCTTCCTTATTATTTTTGTATAACACACTTAAGTCTGAATTGAAACTTACAATAAAAAGCACGCACTTAATTTGATCCAAGGAGTCTTTTGTATTTTCACACGCAAATTCCAACAGGTTATGGGCCCAGAATGCCCTACGCGAATTAATTAAAAGGAAAAGCGTCTTTTAAATCGTCGAGTGTCTTAAATAGATATTAAACATTTCCATTGCCGAGAGGAACACAAGTACAGTATGTCTGGGGTCACGGTGCGCATACAGCCGCTAAGCGCAGAGAATTACGATACCTGGAAACTGCAAATGAAGGCTATTCTCATCAAGAATGATCTTTGGGGCTATGTCAGTGGAACAAAGCCGATCCCTCCGACGACGCAAGCAGAAGAACGTGAAAAGTGGATGGAATTTGACCAGAAAGCATGTGCAGACATAACATTGTCAGTGACGCCGTCGGAGCTGGGGCACAGAGTGCACAACATCATTGGACATGTGGAACAAGTTGGAGTCAAGGTTCCAATCAAAAGGTCCGGCGCGGAAAGCAACACTTTTGAAAAGGGTTGCATTGGCACGTATGAAAGACGGGGAAAATGTCCGAGAACATTTGAACGATTTCTTTGATGCCGTTGCAAAATTGAAGGAGATAAAAGTCACCGTTGGCGACGATTTATTGGCAATTTTGCTATTGTACAGTTTGCCGGAATCCTATGAAACATTTCGATGTGCCTTGGAGACGAGAGACGAATTGCCGAGTCCGTCAGTACTTCGTGTGAAAATACTAGAAGAAGACCAGGCAAGAAAGGCAAAGGAAAACAGAAACGAGCAAGACGCAATGTTCGTTAGAAATGCAAGTCATGCTGGTCGCAACAAGAAACACGAAGATATGAGAAAGAAAAACAACGCAAATGAGAAGAAGAAGTTTGTTTGTTTTAAGTGTGGCAAAGCCGGTCATTTCGCAAGGAATTGCAAATCAAAGCAGAAAAGCGAACACCTAGAGGGAGAAAGGGCGATGCATAACACGATCGAATCTGCGTTGTTGTCTTCGGATAATATTGGTTATTGGTGTCTTGATAGTGGTAGTACAGCACACATGAGTGCAGACAAATGCAAATTTTCGAATTTTAAGGCGACTGCGAAGACGTTGAATTTGGCGAATAAGAATACAACGCAAATAACTGGCATTGGGAATGTGAAAATTTGTGCGAACAGTGGAGGCAAAGAAGAGCGTATAAACGTCGAGGAAGTATTTTATGTAGAAGATTTGAGAGCGAATTTACTCTCTATCTCGAAGGTGACAGACAAGGGCTACGACGTATGTTTTTACAAGAACAAGGCAGAAATACGTGAAAAAGGCAAAGTTTTGTATACAGCCAATCGCATTGGGAATTTGTATTACTTAAAGGATTACTTACATATTGCTGGAGCCGCAAATGCTGAAAAATCTAATAAGTTAGATGAATGGCATTTTAAAATGGGACATTTGAACGAAC
Organism: Eudasyphora cyanicolor; assembly: GCA_963930755.1. Lineage (NCBI taxonomy): Eukaryota > Metazoa > Arthropoda > Insecta > Diptera > Muscidae > Eudasyphora > Eudasyphora cyanicolor. The sequence continues at coordinate 143,058,294 of OZ005736.1, forward strand.
AAGATCTAAAGAGTATGGCCAGAAATAAGTTGGTGCAAGGCATGGACATTGGCAAAGCGGAAAAATTATCACCATGCGAAATTTGTTTGGGCGAAAAGCAAACTCGGAAGCCGTTCCCTAAAAGCAGTCGTGAATCATCTGAAGATGTGTTGGAAATAGTCCACAGTGATGTTTGTGGGCCGATGAGGATCGCCTCCCACTCCGGTGCAAAATATTTCGTGACATTTACGGATGATTACTCACGTTACTGCGAAATTTTTGTAGTCAAACAAAAATCGGAGGTTTGGACAAATTTAAGATGTTCAAGAATGTAGCGGAGACATTCACTGGAAAGAAAATAAAGGCGCTACAATCCGACAATGGCCGTGAGTATTGTAATCGCGATTTTGACAGATATTTGCAGGAGTGCGGAATTCGTAGAAGATTAAGTGCTCCTTATACGCCACAACAGAATGGCGTATCTGAGCGCAAAAATAGGACGCTTTTGGAGATGGCGCGGTGCATGATGAAACAGGCCGGTGTTCCACCTATATTCTGGGCAGAAGCAATTAACACTGCTTGCTACATTAGGAACAGATGCCCGACGAAATCGTTGAATGGAGATATACCCTATAAATTATGGTCCGGTAGCAAACCTACACTGAAACACATTCGAATTTTTGGTTCTACGGTGTATGTGTTGGTGAAAGGTAATTCCAAAGGGAAATTCGAGTCAAAGTCTGAAGAATGCGTATTGGTAGGATACTCGAACGAGGCAAAGGCATACAGGCTATGGTCCCCACGAAAACGAAATATTATCATAAGCCGGGATGTCGATTTCATGCAGCGGATGTATTTCGAAAATGAATATGAGGACATTCATGAATTATCTGATTTGACTGATGGCGGAAATGAAAATGTAGAGGTATCTCTAGACAACATACCAGGCATAACAGAGCATGATGCTTCGAGTGTATTAGATTCCGAATCTGATTTTGAAGGTTTCGAAGAATGCAATTTAATGATATCCGGAAGTCCAACAACAATTACCGAAGTCCTTCAACAAGATAACGGTGAGTCGTGGATCCAAGCTGTTGAGGACGAGTACGTGGCGCAGTTATTAAATAACACGTGGGACATTGTCGAGAGGCCCATCAACAGAAAAATAATTGGAAGTCGTTTTGTGTTTCGTACCAAGGAGAATGGCAGCAAGAAGGTCCGTCTGGTAGCCAAAGGATGCTCCCAGCGTCCAGGGGAGGATTTTACTGATACATATTCTCCAGTGGCACGATCAACATCGATACGTTTGTTAGCAGCACTATCTGCGAAAATGAATTTAGAAATCCACCAAATGGATGTGGTGACCGCTTACCTAAACGGAGAGATTACGGAAGGTGTTTTTATGGAGGTGCCTGAGAGACTAGCCGAAGTTCTGCAGAAAATTGTGAAAGGTGACTTAGTAGGGTCATCAAGGTCAAAATCCCGAGTAAAAGACGTCGCAACAAAATGGCTAGACGCTTTAGGTTCTTGCGAGAATCCTGTTTGCAAAATTGGAAAGGCGTTATACGGTCTACGCCAGTCTGGGCTAAAGTGGTATGAGAAGCTGACTTCTAAATTACGCGAGCTTAATTTGGAGCCAACGAAACAAGATCCCTGTTTGTTTGTCAGGAAGGAAGGCAGAAATTTAGTGCTGATAACGGTGTACGTTGATGATTTATTAATCGCCTCAAATAACAAATCTTGGACAAGCAAAATCAAGAGCTTTTTGGCTAAATCTTTTGAAATGAAAGATCTGGGTCCAGTTAAATTATGTTTAGGAATTGAATTCGAGCAAGACATGGCAGAAGGGAAAATATTCTTAAACCAGAGTGAGTATGCCAAAACATTATTGGAACGATATAACATGGACGACTGCAAGCCAATGCAATCACCCATGGCAACCAACTGTAAGCTTGAGAAGCCCGCAACTCCTGATGAAAATGTGATGAAAAAATATCCGTACCAAAATCTCATCGGAGGCTTGATGTATTTGGCCGTGAATACTCGTCCGGATATTGCTTTTTCAGTTAATTTTTTGAGCCAGTTTAACACCAGTTATAACGAGGAACATTGGCAAGCTGCAAAACGCATACTAAGGTACATAAAGGGAACTATGGATACCGGCCTATTGTACCATCAGGATGATATTCAGCTCTACGGTGTTGTTGATGCGGATTGGGGAGCGAATATGACTGACAGGCGTTCATATTCTGGTCTTGCTTTTGTATTATCTGGTGCAGCCATAAGTTGGGAAGCTAAAAAGCAAAGGACAGTTTCCCTTTCAAGTACTGAGTCCGAGTATTTGGCCCTTTTGAATGAAATTGGACAGGATTGTGGATGTGTGAGACTATACAACGACAGCCAAAGTGCCCAAAAATTAGCATCTAATTTTGGATTTCATCCACGCACGAAGCACATAGATGTGCGACATCACTTTATAAAGCAGAAACTTCAAGATGGTGAAATCGAAATTGAATATATGCCAACTGAGGATATGCCAGCAGATGTCCTGACGAAGAGTTCGAATGTTGACAAGCACAGCAAATGTATTGCAGCCTTGGGTATGGTCAGAACCAAAGATCATTGATGTCACCAATCTCACTGCTTCGAGGGGAGGTGTTGGAATATGCGAAGCGGTTCGATATGGCAGCTTTGTTTATGTTCCTATTTTGACTTTTCCTATTTTGACGTTTACTCTTTTGTATTCCTTTTCTAAGTTCTTCCTTATTATTTTTGTATAACACACTTAAGTCTGAATTGAAACTTACAATAAAAAGCACGCACTTAATTTGATCCAAGGAGTCTTTTGTATTTTCACACGCAAATTCCAACACAGAGAGAACTTTCCGCTTGGAAGAAATTGCCTCGTGTGATCTAGGACTAAGTATTGTGTATGCAAAAAAAGTTAAAAAACGAGAGAATTCCTAAAGGCTTAGGGTGAGTATTAAGAGAAAATTTCGCAAGACTGTATCATCCTGTGCAAAGACGATTTTTATACGGTTTCCACGGCTATTCCTGTGTGTACTGTTGTTGTTTCAAAGTGCGAATGAAAAACAAAACGTTCAATCGAGTACGAGAGTTTTTTCCCCTCCCTTTCCAACTGCCTCCCCTACAAACACATTAAACCGCTGATAAAATTGCCTCGTGTAAATATGGACGAACATAGACACCTCAACACACGCGGTAATTCGGCGCCTCTCTCTCCGTCAAACTTTGACTCTTGCTTGGAAAAAGTTGCCGGGTGTGAATCTGTACATAGAGGCATACGGAAGATAATGTCCAGATTCACACTCGGCAACTTTTTCCAAGCAAGTTTCAAGGTTTGACGGAGAGAGAGGCGGGCGGAAAGAGCTCTCTCCTACAAACTTTGACACTTGCTTGGAAAAGTTGCCGAGTGTGAATCTGGACAATGGGGAAAGTAGTTTCTTGTACTGGCAATCCGTTTTGTGTTTTTCATTCGCACTTTGCTGCCTTTATTTCCAACAGACACCGAATTGCCCCGTGTGAATCGGGACATAGACATGCTTTATGACGGAAAAAAGAAAATTAAAAAAGAAGCGGCGTTTAATTTATATTCCTTACCACTGAAACCAATTTTTTCCACTAAAATGTGCTTGCGATAAGTTACACATATATTCATATTTGTGCAGATGACACAATCTCATATAAAATGTTTATTTCGCATATCAAAAAATATTGACAGACGTAATACGCTTTCACTAGCATTCAAGAGTTGCCCTCTTTGACAGACATCGTGCACCGACGCCGGCTATTTAAGTAACACCCTTTAAAGAGTAAAATATTTTACGCCGAACAAATTGAATTGAAATTTTCGTTCTGTTTGTTAATTCACATTACAAAAGCATTCCGCGGGCGGAGTAAAGTAAACTTTTTGGCAATGAAGAAACGAAGATAATGCAAATGATTTTAATAAGTAAAACGGTTCCGGGACAGCTTCGACCACACTTACAAATGGCTAAAGAAAAAAAGGCGAAATTGTGTATGCCTTGGAGGATCAATTAATCAAGTTGCAACAGGTAAGCGTACACAAGTTGCAAATTTCTGATTGTTTTCATGATTCTCAGCAAGCAGTGTCCTATTAAAACCCTCTACTTTAATACGGCTAAAGTAAACTAAATATATGCTGTCCATACAAAGAACTTGTGATAGCGATGGACTAGCAATTTCTTTCCGTGTCTACTTTTCCAAATCTCATACACCTCTTAGAAGTGTGGTCCTAACGAAAATATCTGCAACAACGTAAGTAATTTTTTGTGATTTGTTTACTTATTTCATTAATTAAACATGTATCACCAGAAATGGCAACATTAATTTGTTTACACCATATTCTTCAACGATGGTTGCTAATATCAGGATTGGGATGTAATCCATCGATAAGATAATTTTGCCCAATGCTATGGCTCTGGACATGTACAATTACCGTATATATGTATAGGGTGAACCCAATTGGCTAACGCGTAGGAGTCACTGATCATCATACGGTCTTGGAGAACATCAACGATAACCAAAGGTCGTACTATGTATGTTCTTTATTGTTATCATTCGGACAAAAAGAAGATAGTTATTAATGCCAGTGACCGGTAAGTATTGCGTGTAGATGCTCCTATTGCTATTTAATTTTCTAAATGATTTATATTTTTTGATCAAGCGTACACAAAGGCACATAAATGACAATGTTATCAATTAATCAAGACGCAACAGCGTACACAAATTGAAAATTAAATGTACTATGATTATAAGACTCATTTCTGTTTGTTTTCAAGATTCTCACCAAGCAGTGTCCTATTAAAATACGGATATAAAAGATGATCTGAAATTTCGTAGCAACTACTATGTATAAATTCAGATAACTTGTGTCATGGATGGACTAGCCATATATTTCCTTGTCTACTTTTCCAAATCGCATACACCTTTTGGAAGTGTGACCCTAATGATAATACCTGCAACAACTCTTAAGTATTTTTTTCCTTTTTGTGATTTGTTTACCGAAATGGCAACTTTGATTATTTACTTTATATGTTCCAACGATGGTCGCTAATATCCGAATCACGAAGCAACCTTTTGGCTCCAAAAAACTCGGGATAATTTAGTCTAATTTGGATGTAATCCATGGATAAGATCATTTTGCCCAATGATATGGCTCTGGACATGTACAGTTAGATACCGTGTCTATAGACCCAACACATTGGCCAATATTGACAGAGTTCGCGTCGATGTCGTACGATTTATGTTCTTTATATTTATCCTTCGGACAAAAAGAAGATAATTGTTAATGCCAGTGACCGGTAAGTATTGTTTGTAGATACTCCTATTGCTATTCAATTTTATTAAATGATTTATTTTTCATTTATATTTTTAGATCAAGCATACATACAGATTTCACAGTTCGAAACGCTTATCAATACATGGGCTGAATAACTCCAGGTTGGAGTCCTGGTTGATATACTCTTCTCAAATATCACGAAAATATAAAATTTGTATTTCTTTTATTAAAATAAAAAAGAAAGAGATGTATGCTAGAATAACAAAAATAGTTTGTTTTCCCAGCCGCTTTTTTTCTGTTAAATAATAGCAAAATTTTTTGCTAAAACGACTGTTCTAGTTTGCTACAGTAGCAGGAAAATTTATGTGCTAAAATAACAACCATAGGGTTGCTAAAATAAGAGACGAAGTCTGCTTTCCCTTTTGCAGCAGACACAGACTGTTGAAACAACAAACATATTTGCTAATCATACTCACAAAATTCTTTGAGTGTAGGATATTACTTATATAAGATTTTATAAGTATTAGAATTTTTTCATAAATTTGAAAGAATATAATACAATGTTCTTCGTTTTGTGGGACACAAACTCCACTTGTGTTCTTGTTGTAGTATACATGTTTATAATTAAATTTATGATATACATATTTTGTAATTCTTTTCCAAATTTCTAATTTGTTTACTGGATTTTGTCAATGTTTTTGATGTTAACAATTTGCTTCATTAGTTTACATTTTCGACAGAGTGTATCTGCCTTCGAAAATTCAAGAGGCCCTAATGTCACCATCAACAGGACACTCACCAAGCCCTTCAATGAAATGGCGAAGGAGAGTCTAGTGATGGCTGTTATAGACAGAAGTAGTGAGGATGGATCCATCCTCAAGGACAAATGGAGCCATGTGCAATCAGTCATTATGGCGTAGAGAAATGCCGGGTAAACAACCAATCTCCAAGCTCTTATATTTCGGCGATGCCAGATCAGTAGACCTGCGTAACGCTGCTCTGAGTCGAGCGCGCGAGGTGTGGCCGGGTGCCCAGTTGGATGTTGTCCAAAAAGCAATATCCCTAGTCACCCTAGAGCCATCACCTGGTTTACAGAAGAGCCCTCCAACCCGGCTGCCATATTAGAAATAATAAAAGATTCCAATCCTGGTCTGCCGGCCCATTATTAGAGAATCAGCAAGGTGGGTGAGGCGGATGGTAAAAAGCGGCAGGTCAATTTGATCCTTAACGCTGAATCCACCTCCCATATACAACGTGCTAGTGCAACCCTACAATATGGCTTTGAGACTATAGTCTTGAAGGTATACTACAGGATATATATTTCCCATTCCGAAAGTTGAGTCGTTCACTGTGGTTGATACACGGCTTTCTGGAAGTGCGGAGATACCCACGCCCATTATTTCTGGCGACTCCCCTGGGCCATAACAGAAGATCTGTAACGTCCTTTTCTGAGGACGAAGGCTCTACTTTTGACACAGAGAGGCTGAGGGGAGTCTCCGGACTCTTTGATGCATCTGGCTGGGACACGCTTCTCGATGATACGGACGAAAAGTTCGATAACACACTTGTCGGGGTGGATGTTAATCTGTCAATTGCCAATGATGGTAAGAATTCTACAGATTAACCTCCATCACTCTAAAGCAGCCTCAGCGGCTCTATTGTGCCCCTGTCCACAGGTGCAGTAGACATCGTCCTGATACAGGAGCCCTACGCAGTGGGAGGAAGGGTGTGCGGTATCAGGACAGAAAGATATAAGTATCTTTCTCCTGGCTAATTTAAGTGGTAAAGACCAAACAGCTGCTAGTCTGGAGATCGGTAATCTCATATATTGGGTGGTCTCCAGTTACTTGCCTTAAGAAGCAACGTCTGACGAGGTGGAGCTGATTATTGGCGCAGACATGAACGCTCATCATACTATCTGGGGTAGTACGGATATAAACAATAGGGGTGCTTCGCTTCTTGACTTTATTGTAACTACCAACCTAAGTATTTGTAACATAGGTAATAAACCGACCTTTACAATTAAAGACAGAAAAGACGTACTCGACGTAACGTTTGCTACTGACCGGCTGTCAGACAAAATTATTGGGTGGAATGTACTGGACGACCACTCATTCTCAGATCACCATTATATTGAGTTCAAACTCGCTGAAAATGCGCCTAAACCTGCCGTCCACAGAAATGTGAGGAAGACAAAGTGGCACCTGTATGAGACGAATATCAAGAAAGTCCTCAACTCTAAACTTCTGTACGAATTGAATGACAAAGCCGGTCTGGGTAATCTGGTCGAGCATATCACCGTATCATTCAATAGTTCCCTTGAAGAAGACTGTCCAAAAACAAGGTACAAGGGTAAAACAAAACCCCAATGGTGGACTTCTGAGCTAACGGCTATGAAAAAGACCTGCAACAAGCTATTCACCATGGCTAAATCTACTGGGGTCGCTAATGTTTGGGATGCCTATAAAGTGCAACTCAACATCTATAAGAAGGAGCTTAGGAAGGCGCAAAGACGCTCTTGGTATACATCTGTGGCAAAGTGGAAAAGGTCTCCGACGCCGCAAGGCTGAGGAAGATATTATTCACCCTATACAGTGGGATATTTACAGGACGAGGCAAATAACTGGACCAAAAACAGCGAGCAGTCGCTCAATGTACTGCTCGACACACATTTCCCGGGGAACTCTGGACCAGACGGCATCACTCCAGCAGAAATTCAGAAAATGTTAAAGTACATTATCCCCTGGCTGGAGAAAAATTATGTAGACTGTAACAGGCTTTCATACATCACCAACGTTGTGGCTGCAAGGTCGTGGCATATGCGGACGACGTGGCAATCGCAGTGAGTGGCAAATTCGTAAACGTCCTCAGAGGCATCCTACAGGTGGCTCTGAATAAGTTGGCTAGGATCGGCCAGAAACAGCGGTTTGGGCGTTAACCCAAACAAGACAGAATTGGTTATCTTTACTAGGATGAATAATGTCCCACAAGTGGACCATCCTTCTTTTCTGAAAGTTCAAAATTTTTAGGAATAATTCTAAATAGAAAACTTTAGACTTTACGTAATGGAACGTGTAAGGAAGGCCAACGTCACCTTATATTCCTGCAAAAAGGCTGTAGGGTCGCGGTGGGACCTCTCTCCTAAAATCGTCCACTGGATATATACAGCAGTAGTTCGTCCAATACTGTTAGACGGCATTGTGGCATGGTGGACGGCACCTGTCGAACTAACCATCACCAACCTACTAAATAAAGGTTCAGAGAACTGCCTGCCTGAGCATAAGCGCAGCCTTAAGGACCACAGCTACCGAGTCTCTACAAGCCCTACTCCATATGCTGCCGATTAATATTGCGGCGAGAGAAGTTGCAACCAAAGCGGCAATAAGATTAAACTGCCTATTAATGTGGAGGTACAAGAACTACTGTCACATGAGGATTTCAAAGTGTAGTGCTATGGTAACCGACCGAGTGAACTATATACCAACTGTACACCTTCGAGAGAAATTACATCACTATGATACCCGGCAGAGATGAAATCATCTCCACTTTTACACGGATGGTTCGAAGCTTGATGCATAGGTTGTCTTCGAAGTACACTGTAAAGAACTTTGTTTGGATACAGCTCACAGACCACCAGATACTTGCAGTGTCTATGAAGCGTAAATAATGGCAATATGTGAAGACGCCAAGTGGCTGAGTCGCAACATTTACTCTGACAGCCAGACTGCCATCAATTCTCTAAATTCACAAACAGCCCTCGACTGGCTCAGATCTCTCAACCAGATGGCTGAGCAGTTTAACATACACATCATATAGGTGCCTGGGCATAGGGATATGCGGGGGAAATAATAAATTTGCCTATAGTCGTGCGCCACTATTCACATGCAAACTTTGGCTTAGGCAAGAGGCAATCAGGGAGTCCAACGAAAGGTGGACATAAATCGGCACCTGTATGATAGTTAAGAAAAATATGGCAAATATATGACCTGAGGAGGTAAAATATCTCCTAGCACTAGAGAGGAAAACATTGTCTACGTTAGTATCAGTTCTGACGGGACACTGCCTGATCGTCGAACACGCCAAAAGATTGGGCATTGAATCCAATGAATTCTGCAGAAGCTGTGGAGATGAAGAAGAAGCGGAGAGAATTGAGCACTTGCTATGCGACTGTCCTGTTTTAAGTAAACGACGTCTACATAGACATACTGGGATCGGCCTTTTTAGGCAGTCTGGCAGATTATTCCGGTACTATCGATAACTTTGTATATCAAACAGGTTGGTTTCGATGAGGGGCATTTCAGCCCGTGATGACACTGGGGACCTAAACTGTCTATGCCAGCTGGCAAAAAAACGGCTGCCAACCTACATTTCCAGATGGAAATTTTTCTGTGTGAAGTACTATCGATATTTGTTTAAATATATATCGAAGAATTCGTATGATATTTTGGTACAATTTTAGGTATTCAATAATGTGTGCCACACATTTTTATATGACTAATACGGACCGCACAAAAAAATATTCACACAAATGGCGTCAACGGAATACAGTCATAACAAAAGATATGAAAACAATATGTATATGAAATAATGTGTGGTATGTACGAGTACATACGTCACTTTACTCCCACATTAGACTAAGGCCAGATAAACTGGCGAATAAGTGATCATTCATAGAGATGCCAAAGTGAGTGATATAAGTTACTTCAATTATATTTTATTTTTAATATATAGAAACATATCAAGGGTATACTGCATAAACATACCAAATTCAATTTTTAGCGAAATTTAAATTTGAATTTTTACATGTTTATCGACATTATAGTGAACATTTTCCCTTTACTGGTTTTATTTTATTCAATGGATTGGTTTTCGAGATATAAGGTTTTTTAATTTCTATTGAACGGCAGAACCGATACAAAGTTTGCGTGGTTTGATTTTTAAACTTTGCATCGATTTTCTTTGGAATGGTCTCATTTTGTTCATGACCGATCAGACTTTTCGATGAAATAATAAAAATATAATAAATGTACATTTTTCGATGCTTTTAAGAGGTTTTAATTAAAAAAAATTCTCAGAGCGCCACAGTAGATGAGTTGGTAGCGTTCTCCCCTATGAGATTGGGGTCCTGGATTCGATTCCTACCAAAGGCTTTGGTCTGTCGCTGCAAATTCTAGCCACAAGGTCTTTGTTACCCGGCTTCTGACCGTAAAATTATAATATATACTTACTTTGTATTGTAATTCAATTAAATAAACTATCTATATTCGCACGATATTTATCGTAAATTTAGTGGAAATTGCATATTTATAGGACATTTCAGGAAAATTTTATTTTTATAAATAAAAATATAAAATTAAATGTTCACAGAAATTTCAAAAAAATTATAAAAATTAAATTTTTTGAAAAACATCATTGAATATTTCATTTTTCAAAAAATGTTATCAAAATTGATTTTTTTAGACAATTTTTAAAATTTTATAAAGTAGGACTTTGGGTGCAATTCTCATTCGTTCGTATGAGTCGCCCTCTGATAAGCTTTGAGAGTTTGGTTATCGAAATACCAATCAAATACATATTAAAAAGAAACAAATATTCAATTATTTTAAAGGATATATGAATATTTGTTATGTTAGATGGAATATAAATAACAAATGATAACGGAAAAGTAAAGGTAAAGTAAACAGAGTTATATTTTTTTGAAAATAAAGAAAATTCATATTAGAACTGTGGTTTACAGCTTATCGTGGCTATAGATTTTACGATGTTAAAGATTACGATGTCTTATTTACAAAATGTTTAAACTCGAAAGTTATCGCAAATTTTTTTAAAGTAGTTATAAAATAATCAATTTTGATGACTAAGGTAGTTATCAATTTTTATTTTCGATAATTAAGATAGTTATCGATAGCTAAGAGAATTGTCGAAAAAATTCACATAATTTTTTTTCTTATTTTGAGGTGCACTATCCAATCGTGATCAGATCGAGTGGCCTCCGATAATACTCTTGCCAATTTTAACGAAATTTTGAAGAAAAATTTGATTTAACCAAATTTTTTTTAGAAAAATTTTCTTAAAATAGCAAATTAGAAGGAATCTTCTAAAATCAAAAAAAATGACGAAATTTTCCACAAAATAGCTAATTTGATGGAATTTTCTAAAAATGCAATTTGAAGAATTTTTGTAGAAAAGACTACGCATCGGTTTTAAGTCATTTGATAAATGTCCGTCTGTTTGTATGTCTGGCTGGAGCGCATGATAACTCTCGAAAAAGTAACAAATTGACGGCTTATAACTTTTAACCTACATATTTTTCAAATTTTGTGCAGTGTAATGATTTTATAGTTCACACAGCCAATTATGAAACGGGCGTTATTGCCACACACGTTTTGCTACCTCCCACACAAATGGCCAAAACAATAATATGAAATAAGCTTTTTATACCCGACCCCACATTGTGATAAAGGTATTATGACTTTGTGCATTTGTTTGTAACGCCTAAAAGGATAATAGATAGATCAATTGTTTCTTATCCCGATCGGCATAGAAACACTTTCTGAGTCGATTTGGCCATGTCCATCTGACGTCCATGTATTCTTGTGAACAAAGTGCTGATCACAAATATACTTATACAATCTTTACGAAAATTCGTACAGATGCATATCTTGAGCCAGGGACCATAGTTCGACCGATTAGTCGACTTCGGCTCCGGTCATCGGCAAAAAAAGAGTTATCCTTCCGCATTCGGCCATCGGCGAAAAACGGCGAACAGTTTTTCTTATTTACTTAAAATATTTTAAAGTATTTAATATTTTTCTTAAGAGTATATAAGTATGATACAAATAGTCTAGAATAAGTGATGTTCGGCTTCGGCCAAAAAAACGCCTTCGGGCGAACTCTACTAGGGACGATTGAAAACGGGGCTCATCGGTCCATGTCTTGATAAGCACCCATATAAAGTTCCCCAACGATATAACTTCTTGACGCTCAGGGGAACACATTTTTAATGGATCTAAGCTGAAGTTTAAGAATTTATACATTATTAACTGATACCAGTAGACGTTGTCCTGTCCCTCCTCATCATTCAAAACGGTTTTCATTTCATATCTATACCAAATTGAAGCCACCTCAAGTATTATAGATTGTAGCGTGATTACAACTGATGGACGGACAGGCGGACATAGCTAAATCGAATATATACTTTATGGGGTCTCAGAGCAATATTTAGAGGTGTTACAAACGGAGTGACAAAATAAATATACCCCCATCCTATGGTGGAGGGTATAAAAAGAAACATGGATTTATACCTTCCCTTATATAGCTGTTCCTAACAATTTCCAGGAAAAAATCCACTTGCTTAGAAATGTATTCTCTTTAAAATTAAATTGAAGCATTTCCAACAACGTATCTTGTTATGACATCCCTAATCGTTTGTCATTTCAAATTTTTTCACTCTTGAGTTGAGTGATTGATTTATTTGCATATTATTTTTTTTTTGTCTAGATTTTGGAAATATTATTGTCAAAAGAATTTTTCTATTTTTAAAATTTTTTTGTTTAAGATTTTTTTATCTTTTACAAAGAACGACTTCTGCGAATTTCTGATTCCTGATCATTATCAGTTTTTCATCTTTTCCTTTTTTTACTACAAAATTAATTAAGAAAACTGGAAATATTAGCATTCTCATTAATAAAGTCGACTTTTTTATACTAAAAAGTCGACATCTTAATTTTTTCAAAAAGTCGAACGGTCGAAAAGTCGATTTTTTGCAACAACTACATAACCCTAGATGTGACATGTTTATCTATCAAAATAAAGATAAACATCTAAAAAAAGATGTTGAACCCAAAAATAATTTACTGCGAAGATATTCCTTCAGGCCGAAATGTCAAAATCCGTCAGTTACGAACGAATAGAAATGAATTGTCACACGCGAAAAAACAGTTTTCCGCGAACATATCTTGAATTTTTTTTTTGACTTATCGATTAATATTAATTTTTAATTGTGACTGTTACAAAAAAATCGGGAAAATCCGCGAAAGACCTCACTCATTGAAATCAATTTCCTATTCGTTCGTAACTGACAATTACTCGTTACAGGGAGGAATGTCTTCTTAAATTATATTGGTTTTGGTTTAACCATATACCGTAATTGGTTCAGGAAAGATTTAAATAGTCCCGAATTAAGTAGCCTTCATCTTCTTCTAATATCATTTTGTCATCCCCTCAGCGGTTTCAAATATATCTTACAAGAAATTGCGAAAACATTACATTTTTGAAAAAATTTTAATATTTTTTTTAATTAAGAACATCGAAAAATTCATAATTATTATATTTTTATTATTTGATCGTAGTCTGATCAATCATGAATAAGATTAAACCATTCCGTAGAAAATCGATGCATAATTTAAAAAGTTTTAGCTAACTAATGGTGATTTCGTTTGTCCAAAAAAATGTAAAATGTTTTCTACATTTTTCACTGAAACCGCATTTTTAAGTTCGTTTGTAAAAATGGTGCTGCCGTATGAACGGATTTTGATTTCGTTTGTAAAATTATTACACTCCGCAAGTGGAAAAATATCGCATTTTCCACACTCAGCCCAGTCCACGGGGTGGAGTGTTGCACCGTCAAAAAGCAGACTTCAGAACTCTAGACGTGAAGAACGCCTTCATTCGCTAATTGGGCGCATATATGGAATGCCCTCGTACGAATGGAAGCCCCAACGTATATAGTGGACATAATAACGTGCTAATTTCAAAGCAGGAAACTCATATACCATAGTGATAATGGAGAAGAGCAGTACAACATAACATCCGGCGTTCCACAAGGATCAGTCCTGGGCCCACTGCTCTGGAATATAATGTATGACGAGGTCTTAAGACTCCCCCTTCCAAATGGGGTGAATATATAGGCGAGCGGATGATATTGCCATAATTACAGTCTCAAAACACATATCCCACTTAAAAGCAGCCACTAACACGGCAATAAAACGCCAGCTGTAGATGGCTGACATCAGCACATCTACAGCTGGCGGCTCACAAGACGGAAGCGGTTCCAATCACAAGCCGAAAAAAGAAGGAGTATATTAATATTACAGTGGGGGATGAAGTTATCCGATCCAGCCGCTCCCTTAAATACCTAGGAGTCGTTATAGACAATAGGATGAGATTCAAGGACCACATCAAATACATCACCGAAAAGGCTTCCAAAACACAGGCGTTTCTTGCAAGAATGTTGCACAATATTGGAGGACCCAAACACGCGCGGCGCCAACTACTAGCCGCTGTAGTCAACTCGGTGATACTATATGCATCTCCTGTATGGGCCGGCGCACTGGAATTGAAAACCTACAGGAGAAAACTGTTGTATACACACAGACTGAGTTGTCTCCGCACTATTTGCGGATATAGAACGATATCGAAGGAAGCAGCAGGTGTGATCGCAGGGCTTATCCCAATCAACTTATTAGCCAGCGAAATGAAGAGAATCCACGAAAGGAAACCGGAGAACAGAAAGGAGACATCCGAATTTGCCAGGGAAGAGCGTTCTGTATCGATCTCCACTTGGCAGTCTCGTAGGAACACGATTTCGAAAGGGCAATGGACATATCTTCCAATATATGTAAGTATGTATATGGTTGAACAGACAACACGGTGAAACTAACTTCTACCTCACACAGTTTCTAACGGATCATGGTGCCTTCCGAAAATATCTGCACAGATTTAGACACGATAGTTCGCCTATGTGCCCAAACTGTGTGGATGAGGAAGAAGACGCAAATCACGTGATATTCCTCTGCCCTAGGTTCGACAGAGAAGGCGTACCTACAATAGAACCTTCGAAAGTGGCAAAATATATCTCAATTAGTGACAAAAACAATCCTTGAGCTACACAGAGTTGACAACATCCGGAGGAACACAGAAATCAACACGATTTAGATTTATTCCTAATGGCTAACCATCCTTCGCGAAGTAATACTTCACAGCAGTTCCGTGGAGGTCAGTTGGTGGTTTAGTACCTAAGAATCGTGCATGTTTTTCAGTACGGGCTGAATCATACTCGTACATCTATCAGAAGATACCACAACTCCAGCGCAAAAAAACAAGTAAAAGCGTTAAGTTCGGCAATGCCGAATCTTATATGTCCTCCACCATGGATAGTATGTGACCACACAAAATAACTCAAACCTAAAGAAAATAACACCGAAAAAGATGAGAGCAGTAGGAATCACAACAAGTTAGATGCTACATGTATATGGGAGCTATATCTAAATATGGACCGATATCGCTCATTTTCAATCCCAAGTTACCTGCAGCTATAAGAAGTATCTATACCAAATTTCAGCCACCTAGCTCTATTATTACGGACTGTAGCGTGAGTACAACAAACGGACGGACATGGCTAAATCGTCTTAGAATTTTACGACGATTAAGAATATGTATATATACTTTATAGATCAATATTTAGAGGTGTTACAAACGGAGTGACAAAATGAATATATCTCCCATCCTATTAAAATAAAAAAAGTACCAAACCTAAATGAAACCGTACATTATTTCCAAAACCGAAATCACAAGTAAGTCTGCAAACAAAGAATATTCGGTTTAAGTAGTAGTGTGATGTTATGATTATGTTATGTTATTAAAATAGTGTTATGTTGCATTTGGGTCAGAATTTTTAATATTAACCTATGAATTAATTTTTGCCAAAAATCTTTATAAAAAGTAAAAAAAAAGTATAAATGGAAAAATAAGATGTCCTTCATTTATTTAAAAAAAATGTCCGCATCTACAATATCCATACAAAATATCGTCTGGTTTATCAGATACATGACGTGGCTTCAATTACTTCCAAATGGATTCCAAAAACATGCGTTTATAGGATCTTTCAAAAAACGTAATTATAAAATCAAGGGGGCTTTCATTATTTTTCTTAAAATAAGATTGTTGACTATCAATGTGTAATATGACTAGACATCAAAAATATCACCTTTTTTAAATCATGTAGAATTTCATTTTTGTAATATTTGTAAAGTCAATGACTTCACTCGCACATACATACATTCATATATTTATTCTAGAATGTTATATGTATGTATTCATGAAATTATGCATTTCTATATTTACATGTCGTTAGAATAAATTCCCATAGGTAGCTGGACAGCTTAATTTCTGTATTATCGTATTTGGAATGTATCTCTTTCATAGATCGCCGAAACACGACGTTATTATCTCCGATTGATAACAATTATTTTGTTTAATTTGGTCATGAAGAGAATTCGATTTTTTCGCATTAATTTTTACATTTTGTATTATTCACCTGTAAAGATTAATGTTTTTTCTTCTGAATTAATCCGTCAATGAAATACGGTTTATTAATAAATATGTACGTATTGATGATGATCATCATCAGTCTTGTATTTTGTGTGTGGGAGTTTTTTTGTAGCGTTTCGTAGAGAATTGTTTACAAACAAAGCGGCTTTATTGTGACAAAAACTGCGTACAGTGGTTATATTAATAATAAGTCTAAAGACATTTTCTATACTACTTACTGTAGCAATTTATATATAGGTTAATTTTTAAAATGTGTGTGTTTTGGATTCATTTCGATTCTGTAGTTTTTTTATATGTTTGACTTGTTTTTAATAAAAATAGTTTTATGTGAGGTTTATTAGGGGATTTTCTTGAGATTATTTGGGGACAACAGCAAAGTTTTTCTGGCAACCCTGTGGAGTTTGAGTAAACGACGACTGGACATACTGGGTCGGCCTTTCTAGGCAGTGTAACTGATCTTTCTGGTGCCGATATTCGTACTATCAATAAATTTGTATATCAAACTAGTTGGTATCGATGAGGGGCATTTCAGCCCGTGGTAACACTAGGGACCTAAACTGGTCTATGTGAGCAGACAAAAAATATTGACCATTTTTTATAAAAAATGTAAGGAAAAGAATTAGATCGAATCTGAGATATTGCAATTTATATTTTTATTTCCGCGAAAAGTGACCGAAATAAACTGTTTTATATAAAGTTAGTATTTTTTATGTAAAGTACATGGAAAAAGCTTTAAGAAATGATATTTTCCATTTTCAATTTCTTATGCTTTGTAGCATTAAAATTAACTTCAAAAAATTATTACAGAGGAAGAAATACATTTTTCTGAACTTTGACCTCGCCCTCTTCCTCCAATTTTCATTTAATTTTTTTAATATTGTCGGTCATTGCTCCCACATACTAGGGAAACATTTTCTGAGAATTTAAGTAAAATCTAGTTTTTGACCTGTGGCACTTGAGAAAGAACTACCCATAACGTACGAAATTTTACGTCATTCGGTCACTCCTTTCCAGAGTTACGAGTATCGTTAGCACCATTCAGTCGAACTGACAGACCATGGAGACCAATGCTGAAATGTTTAAATTTTTTGGGAAAATATGTGCTACCTTTGAAAAATATAACAAAAAAAATTTAAGATACGCTTTTCAGGATAAATTTGTAAAAAAAAATTTGTAGATAACCAACTTTGGCTCCCTATAAAATCTAAACCACTATGAAATTGGTCAAACGGTAAAAGGCTTTAATTCCGCATTGTCTTTTAATAGGTTAGGTTAGGTTAGGTTGAAGAGAGGAGACGTTTAAATGTCTCATGTCCATGGACATACACTTAAGCCAGTGGTTCGGCCTGTTGTGCGCTCCTTATTTATGATCTTTTTATACCTCACGAGTTACGAAAATCTGTACTAGACACGAATTTTCTCAGTATCTTCCAGTCATATTCTCTGAGATGAGTCAAGTCTGGTAATATGTCGGACCCGAAATGTTGGGATCTTGTATGTGTGAAAGCCGGGAAGTGACACAGAAAATGTTCCATCGTTTCGATGTTGTCCCTGCATGCCCTGCATTCGTCGTTTCCTGCTAGTCCTATGCGATGAAGATGTGCTTGTAAGCTTGAGTGTCCCGTTAGAACACTCATCATCTTACTAATATCGATCTTGTTTAGTTTCAGAAGACTTCTTGTTTTCTTTTCATTTGGGTCACTCCACAGTATCTTTGCAGTTGCTCCTACTGTTGCGCTATTCCACACAGTTTTGTGAGCCATCACTGCCCAGTGCTTCTTTTAATATATGCGTGCAAAATTGCATCCAAATCTACATATGTAAATATTCAGAGTGGGTCGGTTTTATTTGGAATTACCCTATACTTTACATATATTTAGGCAATCTGTGACACGATTTTTTAAATAGTATTGACAGATCCTTCTGATATTTTGCTTTTTTGATTCGTATATCGCCAACATATTTTGCACATTTTTTGCATATTTTTTGCATATTTTTTGCATATTTTTTGCATATTTTTGATATGCACTCAAATTATTTAAATTTGAGTGATGAAACGTCTAAATACAAATTTTGGTTCAAATCGGATGAAAATTTAAAGATATGCAAAAATAAGTAATAATAGATTTTTCTGTATTGTCCATATGCGCACACACGAGTATATTAGCTGACGAATAAGATATTATTCACAAAATGTCATGAATATCAAAATTAAATTATATTATATTATTATTTGAGATGTTTGAATCGAAAGAAAATATAGTTGGTACACAAATTTTAAAATATTATATATTTCTGAGCATATAAATTTTATTTGAAAATTAATAAAATATATTTGGAACGCATATATTAATATATTACAACAAAACATAATTGTAAACTAAATTTCTCAAATAAAATATGTGTTTACATACAAATAAAATTATTGTTTAGGAATTTCCCCAAATATATTTTTTTTAAAATAGATTTTCAAAACTTTTGCTGACTTTTTCGAATTTCAGTTTTAATTTTTCCTTGGTTCCCTGTTATATTACTCCCAGTTATGATACCATATGCAGTATAAACTTCTGTTTTAAATCAGTCAAATTTCTTAGTATTCCAAGCCATCATTAGTTGTCTATGCTACAAGTAATTTATTTTGATCCGACATTATACGATTTCAATTATTATTATTTACTATTTTTACGAACATTACAAAATTTCCAAAAAATTAACTTTGAATTACTGAAAAATTGAACACAATTAAGGTATAGGGTGATCCAAGTAGAGACACTTTTTTCAATAGCCTTTTTTTGACAGATCACGTGTGAGTCGTGTCATGTTATTTTTGTTAAGTATTGTTTGGCATTTCATCATGGAAAGACTTACGCCTGAACAACGTTTACGCGTGTCATTCGCCCGTTACCAGTCGAAATGCTCGAGCGAGTCATCGAAAATTGGACTCAACGGATGGACCATCTGAGACGTAGCCGCGGCCAACATTTGATAGACATGATCTTCGAAAAATAAATGCCAAAGAATGTTTTTTTTTAATTATAATAAACATTCACCATTCAATTTGAATTTTCTGTGTTTTTTTCTTTAAAAAAGTAGGGAACCTCGAAATGGATCACCCTATATTTTCTGAATACATAAATGCAAATAAATATTTGTTTCGGAAATAATAGTCCCAAATAAAAACATATTGGGGTGTCAGAAAAGATATGTTTAGAACAACATCTTCCCAAATATATAATTTTTGTGTGTTTCAAATATGATATGTTTAGGGTGTACGCTAAACAGCGTGTAATTACCGAAGATCAATATTGATCGGCCTTGCGGCAAAAGAAAGTTATGTACAGAATTTCGTTGGGATTGGACTTATATTGCGATCTGTTCTTTGACAGGATACAAGGACAGACAGACGGACATTGTTAAATCAACTCGGATAGTGGTTCTATGTCGATCAAAAAGTAAGGGCCTATCTCTTCTCATTTTGTTTTTTACTGAGTTTTCTACCATTTTTTTCTTAATTAGGTAGGAAAAAGTCAAACATTTATTCTGAAATAATTTTAGGTATATTTTGTTGTAGAATTTTTTTGGTTTTTGTTGGCACTTAAATATTACCTGAACAAATACTATTTTTCCTGAAAACTAAAAAGGACCGCCAAAAACTGAACAATTCAGGGCATCTGGCAACCCAACCTAAGACCCCAAGTATGTTTGGTGGAAATTCGATTTGTGTCATTTTAAGTCATTTGAGCAATGTCCGCCTGTCTGCTGGCTGGTGCGCACGATAGCTCTCGAAAGGAATAACCGATTGACTTCAAATTTGGTATGCGGTCCCCAAACACCGCCCCCACAAAGGGTTAACTTTTAGTGAAATATTGATTCTTTAATAACTTCTATACTACTTACTCGAATCTTCTGAAATTTCACATATAGTATAAGTTTGTTAGTCGCTAACACATCAGGAAAAATGGTCGAAGTGGACACTCCCTTTTTGTTACCTCCCACACGAATGTATCATTTTTTACCAAAAGTTAACTATATATATATAGCTTAAATATCAGTACATACAAATACTTGAAATTTTGTACAGTGTAATGGTTTAATAGTACCTAGATTCCAGACAAAACACAAATGGACCTTTTTGTACCAAAAGTTAACAACATTAAACTTTAATACCAGTGCATACAAATACTAGATATTTTGTACAGTGTAATGCTTTTATAGTACCTAGGGTCTAGAGAAAAGTGGCCGTTATTGACACGCCCCTTTTGGTACCTCCCACACAAATGGACCATTTTACACCAAAAAATAACAGCATATAACTTTAATACCAGTGCATATAAATACTTGAAATTGTGTACAGTGTAATGCTTTTATAGTACCTAGAGTCCACAGAAAAGTGGACGTTATTGACATGTCCCTTTTAGTACCTCCCACACAAATGGACCATTTTGTACCAAAAGTTAACAGATTTTAACTTTAATACCAGTGAATACAAATACTTTAAATTTCGTACGGTGTAATGCTTTTATAATACCTAGAGCCCAAAGAAATGTGACCGTTATTGGCACGCCCCTTTTGGTACCTCCAACAAAAATAGAGCATTTTGTACCAAAAGTAAACAGCTTTTAACTTGATTGATTGTTTAATAACTTCTATACTACTTACTCGAATCTTCTGAAATTCCACACGTAATAATAGTTTACTAGTCGCTATCACCTCGAGAATGGGCGTCATTGACACTCCCCTTTTGGTACCTCCCACACAAATGGACTATTTTGCACCAAATGTTAACAGCTTATAACTTTTGTATCAGTGCATACTTTAAAGTTATTAAATGCAATTTATGTTGATAATAATTTAATTTAAAAAAAAATAATAAATTTACGAATATTTATTGGGAATGAAGGTGAGGGGATTCTTAAGTCGGTTTACCTGACTGAACTTTCGTACTTGTTTGGTTGATCTTTGTACATAATTTGTATTATCGATTTATTTCTCCTTTTTTGTGTTTCTCAAACATTCTGTTGAACATTCTGTTCCTTCTCTAATGGTGATTTCGTCAACGACAATTGAATACTATAGACGTCGCATGGTATTTACAGTCTTCATCTGCTAGGTGGCGTCCGAGCAGCCTTTCTCTCATTCTCAAATTCCTCTCTCAATTATTTCTCTGTCAAAACATACCACTTTTTTGTACTCTCAAATAATTTCTGAGAATGGAGTGAGTTTTTCAGTTTGTTTTGTTGTTGAATGTTTTGAAGTTGGAATATAATAAAATTAATGATGAAAATCGTTTCTCTCTTTACAGAGCAAATAAAAGTATCTATCCTCTATTTGCAGAAGGCTCTTTTTACAGTTTAGCCAGACAAAGCGACATCTTTAATATGCAGACATACTAAACGAATTGTCAAACTCCATGCGACGTCTATAGTATTCAATTGTCATTGATTTCGTTTCTGAAAAATAATATGCGAACAATCGAACAAAAATCGTGCGGTGAGTAAAACCCATACCTACATTATGGGGCAACCATTTGATAGTGCATTATTAATGTACGCTTTCAATTAGGTTTGGTTCTGAAGCTTTTTGACGGTGTAACACTCCACCGTGGACTGGGCTGAGTGTGGAAAATGCGATATTTTCGCATTTGCGGAGTGTAATAATTTTACAAACGAAATCAAAACCCGTTCATACCGCTGCACCATTTTTACAAACGAACCTAAAAATGCGGTTTCAGTTTAAAATGTTGAAAAAATTTTACATTTTTTTGCACAAACGAAATCACCATAAGAGAATCGCCCGCCTTCTCCTCATGATAACAATTGTTGTTGAATTGAAAGACAGTGAAAGGAAAATGCAAAATCTAACTTTAAAAAATAGGACCGATTTTATTTTTGCTTTGAAACTTTGTTTTTAACAAACATTTGTCAGTGGTGGGCGTCTTTTGTTTGTAACCATTTTTTAGGACAATATAAAGTAAACTCAAAAAAGAAAGATAATAAGATTATTATTAGCAGAAATGGTCGCCGGAAAACATTTTACTTCGGCAAAATGAGAATTTATGATTTAAGAAGGAAAAACCAACGTCCAAATAGGACAATTGCTACATTGTTCCATCAAAACGATAAGCAATCCTGTAATCTATGAAAGTGGAACGAAAACAAGCTACCTCGAATTTAATGGTGAAGCGAGTGATAAAAAAGGAACTCCAAATTGAGGTTTGCGTGGAAACTGTTCGATCTCGATTAGGAGAACACTTACCTGAGTAAGTCGTAAACAATTTTGTTTACAGACGAGTATAAAATGTTTTTTTGGTGTAAAGATTATCGCCCCTTTGTTCGAAGATCAACTAATGCCGAATATAACCCACAATTCACATGCTAGACAATCAAGCTAATTTTAAAGAAAGGGCCACATGGACTATGTTGCTATTTTTTCGCAGCTGTATCTTTTCGAGACAGGGCATAATATATTTCATAATTTTATTCATTTCTATTGGAAAAATGTCATCTGGGCCAGGTGAATTGACTGGATCAAAGCTGTTAATCGCCCAACTTAGTCTGGAGTTATCGGCCAACAATTTAGCGTCGTTTTTCGTCCACTTGCTTTCTTATTAATATTTAGTTTCTCTTTATAGGCATCCCAGTCATTAGTTACTCCAGTTTGCCTCGTTAAATAGACTGTTTCAGGTCTTTTGTCTAGCATTTAGCTCAGAAGTCTGCCATTGTGGTTTAGAATTAATCTCGTACCTTGGTTTTATCGCCACTATCGTTAGCTTTTCGTTTTCGTGCTAAACAAAAATTCATAGCGTGTATATTATGTGAATTCCAATTTTTTCGCATGAACCCACTGTGGCTTTCAGTTTCACAACAATTTTCCACAGCATTCGAGAGACATCGTGTAGATGAATGATGACGTATTGTCATCGATGTTTTTGTGTCACATCTCTACGTCGCAATCATTGTCTGACCAAATTTTGTACTCTCGCCGCAGATACGCGATACGCCCCCTCAAAGATACTTTGATGATGTTTTCTTTTTAGGGGGGTTTACTCATTTGTTGTTATAGCGGTTTTATTAAAACAAAAAAAAAACTTATTCTTAGATCTGTTTATATTTATTAGTTTGGAATTTCAAGTTTAAGGTCGTTTATGTTCGATTTTCTTTGATTTTTTCGGAAAAGTGTAGTTCGTGATGTAGTAGTAATGAATTTATGGAAATAATTGATAACTTCGCCCACAATACTTAAAAAATACACAAACCTTCCGTTGCTAAAAAAAAGCATTTACATATATATGTACATACTATTTATTATTTTATTATAATTTGGAATTATGGACCATTTTGAAATCGCTCTAAACATCTCCATTGTGTTCGTTTCTGAAAAAGGTAACCAAAATTGTGCAATTTTGAAACTCTACATATAACTGGACCGGAGTACTATGACTATCCAAAAAATAAATTACATATCGATAGATTAATATAAAATGGGCGTATCTCATTTTCTAATTTGTGTGGAAGAATGAAAACTGATATAACCAGAAAACTTTTGAAATAAGATAAATTTTTATTTAAAGCCATTTTTGATGAAAAAATAGAATTAATACAAAATTTAAGATTTTTTTTATAACAAAGAAGAAAATTTTTCCCGATTAAACTAAGGATACCCTCACTTCGAGAGTATTTTACTTTTTGCGGGAGTCAGAATTATTGAAACATTTGGCTCAGTCTATAGTCTTTGTTGTTTAAAAAACATTTAAATGATTGCTCCAGAAGTAATGGAAGTTGTGTTCGAATGAATTTGGCAATTTGTGTGGCGAGTATCAGTAGAACTTGCCCAAAAACACATATTTTGCGCTGACCAGTAAATTTTTCAAAGACATTGCGCTGTACCGAATTCATTTCATTCATTCATTTTGTGTGGGAGGTACCAAAGTAGTGTTGGGCATTATCGTTCACTGAACGGACCGGTCCTTTTCGTTCCGTTCCGGTAAAGGAACTCGTTCAGTCTTTTCGTTCCATCGTTCCTTTTGGCTCCTCCGTTCAAATGACATTCATTCGGTCAAACATCACAACAAACATTGTTTACTCGTTCAGTCTTCTTTTATGAACGTGATAAAAACAATATTGACAGACAAGGAAATTGAAAATATATTTTTAATTTATTTAATTATGTTCTGCTGATTTTATAAAAATAACAATTGTTAAACGCATGTGATGTGTATGTAATGTGGCAATTCTGTGCACCTCTGAGAAAAAGACTGATTAAGGTAAAAAATTAATAGCTCCCAACGACACCAGCATTTAATTTTGTAATAAATTTAGTGTGATAGCACTAAAGAAATCATTGTTCGGTAAATTTGCCAACAATTAAAAAGCTGTTCAAAAGAGAAGAATGGTAAAATGAACAAAAGATGAATAACAGCAAAAGATCCGAAATGAACGATGGAACTAAAATAACAACATAGCAGGAACCAGTTACAATCGTTCCTTCAAGGGAATCGTTCAATTGAACGAGTTCATTCCGGAACAACCCAACTCTATACCAAAGGGGTGTGGCGACTTTGCCCATAATTGTTAGTCATAGCGACACAAACTATTTCTACGTGAGGAATAACAGAGGATTTTGATAAGTAGTGTAGAAGTTATTAGATAATCAATATTTCACTAAATGTGGGGAGGTACCAGAAGGAGTAGACCAATATGGCCCTGTCGGACGCACATTGCTCAAATTACATAAATGTCCTGAAACAGATTGAACGTACTCAGGTCACTTCTTTGATGTGTTACACCTTTGGTCCGTAGCCAATGATATCGCTCATTTAGAAAAAGAACGTCACATCTCAAAATGTATTTTTTTTAAGTATCTACAAGCTTATCAATGATTGGGCTGATTCCAGAGGAAGACAACAATATGTATATGGCGCACTTCAGAAGTTAAGTCATCCCATTCTGTCAAATAATTATTTTTGTATGGATCTTTTAAATCACACTTTAGTGAAATGTCACAAATCAAACGACGTTGTTTTTCTAAATGAGCGGTATATACTAGGGATGTAACGAAAGTGACTTTAGCGAAAGCGAATATTGAAGTAGTTTCTTGCGAATAGTGAAATATGCATTTTTGCGAAAGCGAAAAATAGTTTGACCCTTTAGTACCAACAAAATTAAGGAACTAAATTGATACTTTTCCAGGAAATTCAAGTATTAAGCATTTTTTTAATATTTTTACCTCCTGTTACCACAAGGACAAGCATATTTTTCAAATTTTCTGAAGAGAAGTGGAAGAGGTTTTCATTGGTATTAATATCTTCAAAATGTGTGACTTTAGCGAAAGCGAATATTGAAGTAGTTTCTTGCGAATAGTGAAATATGCATTTTTGCGAAAGCGAATAATAGTTTGACCCTTTAGTACCAACAAAATTAAGGAACTAAATTGATACTTTTCCAGGATATTCAAGTATTAAGAATTTTTTTAATATTTTTACCTCCTGTTACCACAAGGACAAGCATATTTTTCAAATTTTCTGAAGAGAAGTGGAAGAGGTTTTCATTGGAATTAATATCTTCAAAATGTGTGAAGCGAATAAGAAGATACAACACTTTTAACAAATGGAAGCAAATACTGAAATATATTTCCTGGTATATACCCTCCTCTAGTAAGGAAAGATTAAAGTCAATCTGAGCCAACTGTATGACACCATCCACCGTTATTGCCAACTTATGCAAGATATCGGAAGGTACATTTATATGGGGCTAAGTCAAAACATGGTATGATGTGCTCCATTTCCACAAGGTACGACTAAGTGCAATATATTTTTTTAAATTTCATCCAGATCAATTGAAAAACGTTTTCTGCAGCGAAGAGTTTTGCAGTCGATTTGGATATATGGGATAATACAGTTTCGATGATATCTTGCAAATGCGCAATTATATTTTATTCATAACAGACCAGACACAATATAAAATAATTAAAATATAATAATTGTGAATTTTGTTTAAGAGGTTTTAATTAACAAAATTATTAAAATTTTTCCAAAAAAAAAAAATATATTTCTGGCAATATCTTGTAAGATATCTTTGAAACCGCAGATGGGATGAAGAAATTATACTGGAAGACTATGAAGTCCACTTAATTTAGGTTTATTTAAAGCATTCCTGAACCAATTACGATAAATGGTTCTCCAATTATGCTAAAATATATGGTAAAACCATTTTTTTGAGGTTTATCTTTATTTCGGTTGATAAACAAGTCCCATTCCACTAATAGACCACAAAGCTCTCAAAGGAAATGACATAAGCTTTCTTTTGAGCATAACAAATCAAAAAATATGGGTTTTTAACAAGATTTAATTTCACAAAAAATATTTTTGCGAATGTTTTTAGATTTTTAAAAATATTGAAAAAAGCAACTACTTTCAAATAGGACAAAACTTGTTGCAAGTTTCCAATCAGAAGACATCGCTTTAATTCACTTCACATTAAATCCACCTTTGTGCTGGATGGATATAATTTTTTTTTATATTACGAGTATAATAAATCCGGTAAGAGTACCCCGAAAAAAATTTTGTCAACAAATTAAAGGATTACTAAAAAGACATTCTTTGTCTTTAAAACAAGTACATTTTGAACTTAAAATATAGAAACAAATATTTTTTTCGTATTTTTAGAGAAAAATTTCATAAAATACAAGTAACGACGGATTAGGTTCGACCATGCCGAATCATCTCTAACCTTCACCATGGATCGCATGTGAATGGTTACGGGTACTAATAAACTCATTATACCAAATTTCAGACCAAATCGTTGAAATTTGAGGTTTCTGTGGCGTTACGAAATAAAATCTAGAGAGACCTTTGTACGGGGGCTATATCCAAAAATGGAACGATATTGCCCATTTTCAATCCCAACATATCTGCAGAGATAAGAAGTATATTTAACAAATTCCAGCCACCTAGCTCAAGTATTATAGATTGTAACGTGATTACAACAGACAGACGGACATGGCTAAATCGTCTTAGAATTTAACAACGATTAATAATATGGACATGGCTAAATCGTCTTAGAATTTAACAACGATTAATAATATGTATACTTTATGGGGTCTCAGATCAATATTTAGTGGTGTTACAAACGGAGTGACAAAATGAATATACCCCTCATCCTATATTGGAGGGTATAAATTTGATTAAATCGACTAATCCAATTAGTAAACTTTTCACCAAAGTCCGACATTGTGAAGGTGATATCGATTCCCAAACTTCCTTTATATTTAGTAAATGTTTGTCATTATTTATGGGAGTTTTTATTTTTAAGCTATGAAGTATCTACCGTTCAGCGCATAATGGGCGTATTTGCCAAGCTCCTTCTGGAACACCGCACACAAAATTAACAGATTCATACGAACAAAACTTCCTGATAACTTCGGTAGCAATCATCAAAATGTTTTTATGCTCTGTATCAGTGCTGTGGAGTCGAGCCAAAATCACTAGCTGACCGTCTGTCCATCTTAAGTTGTTCGTTCTGTACAGGTCGAAATTTCTCTACGATCCTGGTAAAATTTGACAATCAGGGTTGTTGTGGAATACGATTGTTGTCGGAATCGGAATTGAAACCGAGAAAAAAAATAACTTTGGTGTCACAGAAGGTTATTTTTCTTCGATTTCAATTCCGATTCGAACAACAGTCGAATTCCATAACGAGAAAAAAAATAAATTTGGTGTCACAGAAAGTTATTTTTTCTCGATTTCAATTCCGATTCCGACAGCAATCGGATTCCACAACAAGCCTGATCAAGACTCTTTCAAATAAGGGAGGAAACCTATTGGAATTGGTGAAAATCGGTTCAGGTCGATATTGCTCCCAGATAAAAATGTTTCTTTAGATTTGGCCTTGTAACGTTATAGAAGCCGTATTCACATTCAATAATTTTTTTAATTTATTGAGTAGAATTTATTTATCCAAGAACGCATACATATTGTCGAATTTTTAACAAATTCTGTTTAGATTTAGATTTATAAGGTTATTATCTCATATTTATATTTACAATATCTGAGCTTATTCTGCTCTAACAAGGTGTTGTACGGTATGACATAGTTGGCTTCGCTCGGCCTTTCCTTACTTGTTTTATACTCGCTTAGGAATAGTGTATAGTCTTGCAAAAATACTTATTTTGTTAGCAAAATATAATCAGAGCTTTTCTAAAACTGTTTTACATAAAAACTCGATAGTTTGGTTAACTTTATAGATATTTTTGGCATACTTAAATTCTTTCTTTAATT